>JADWQK010001553.1:0-486806 GCA_017933935.1 Sesamia nonagrioides
TAATTTTTTTGTAATAGTCATTCTTAGATATATTTTTTGTGTCATCCTTTAGAAGTGGTAAATTTCCACAGAAGAGATTTCGTTCTAAACCATTTTTCATTAACCACAGTCCAGTAGTATCCATAATCAGTGGAGTGTTCAGGCCTATTTCTGCTGGTTTTTCTTGAATGGAATATACATCAAATTCCCTGAAAAATACAAATACTATTTAAAATTAGATTAATTTCTTGAACATAAGCAACATTTATTATCATAATGATTACTTTATGTAATGTTCATAAATAAACCACATTATGTATAAAATGCAGTTATACACACATACAAATGTATTACATTTATGATAGTTGTCTGAACTTAAGAACTCACCTCCGTTCTATTGGCAGTGGCATGCTTAAAAGCCCATCACCTGTCCCTATTTTAGCTAAACTAGCTATCTTTCCTGAGTTTTCACCAGCTGCTAGGACACAGATAGCAAATTTGATTGCATATTCTTCTTGATCTTTTGTTTTGTAAACAACCTTATTAATTCTTTCAAATCCTCCAGGGGCAACACCTTCCATGAGTAAATCCTTTTGTTTTTCTATTTCAAACCCTATTACTTCACCATTTATATAACTGGCTCCAAGTTCTCTGGATTTTTTTATTAATGACCTTAATAATACCCACGAATTAAAGGTTCCTTCACCTTCTATCGCCATGCATCCTATTAAATGTAAACTACATTATTAACTTGTCCAAATTGCATTACTAGAGTATTGTATTTAAAACAAAATAAAATCAACACCACGAAAAAACTAATCATATTTGTTATTGACTAATTATTTTATATTTACATATAATAATATCTCAACCTTAGAAGCATTAGGTATGTTGTATGTATAGGTCCAATGACCTACTGCTTTTAAGGCCATGCTATACATACAACCTACTGCATCTAAGGTAGAGCTATACCTACTCTCTCTGACTCCTGTAACACTGGTACCACCTAGCACGGGAGTCAGGGCTTCAAATTAGGTGTAACTCCTTCTTATGTCAATAAAACTTTTATTATTATTATATTTATTACATAAAACCTAATGCTTCTAAGGTCGAGATGTTATTATAAATAATTACTTAGAACTGTTTAGTCAGAGATAGGAGTGTGTGTAAAATAAAATTTGCTAGTGCTTTACACAGTCTTACCAAGTTTGACATCCTCTGTGTTTATCCAAGGGTATTTACTTTTAATTTCAGCTGCTGTTAACAGCTTATTTCTTACACCAAGTTCATTTAGCAGAGTAACATTTTGTTCTAGTCTGTGAGCATATTGATCACTTGCTAAAGTAAGAGAACCTGTAGGAGTATATTGAATTTCAGCACCAAATCCCAAGTTCTCTTGGATATTCCTCAAAAAGTCTATGGAGTACTGAGATAGATGAACATTTTCAGGCAGGGAGAAATGCTGGTTCAGTGTACCTAAAGATACATTGTTCTGAGATTCCTTATACTGAAATTTATAAAAAAGGGTTGAGTCACAAGAATAATGTTACTTATTTTCTGGCATATTAATTTGCTACTTACTGTAAAATCTTTCTCAAGGACTACAACTGTGAGACCCTCACCAGTTCTCTTTTTTAACCAATAGGCAATTGCAGATCCAATGAAACCACCTCCTATAATAACTATATCAGCATGTTCTGGATATATTATAGATTTATCTTTTGAACCAAGAAGTGACTGCATATCGTTTGCTAAAATATTTAAAGTTTTTTTGAAGGGGTTATGGCTTCTTGAATACTGGCGCACGACGCATATTCTTTGGATGCGGGAGACTTTATTGAATAATTTGAAAATCATAATTATTGTTCAGTAAGTACCGCTAATTCATAAAATGCATAAGCATATTCTTGAAAGATTTCTTGATTCTTGTTTATTCCTGACGTGAGACGTCTGTCCAGATAATCTCCTGACGTTTGATTGACAGTTGATAATAGGGTTATGGGTAGGATCAAGATCAAGGAGGTTCTAGCTAAACTGGAATGGGAACTATTGATCAAAACGCGGTCCGAGGGAGATAGCTTTACAGTAGCCCTCTGTCCTTGTTGTGTAGGGTGACTATTATAATGGTATTTATAAGGAATGTACGTAAAATATTTTTTTTCACTTATATTACCTGAGTTTTAATGAACATTTAGGCATGGATGCGAACTTTTCAATTTCATTAATGAATTCTAAAAATGGATGAATGATTTAATGATTTACGGACGACAGCCGGTCAATCTATCCGAAACTGTACCTTTAGTTTTAGATAAATAAAATATATGTACCTATACAAGAAACCGGATTTTTATGTACAATATATCCGTGTGTATCCGTTGTGTGTATATTTTATTTATCTAAAGGTATAGTTTCGGATAGATTAACCTGCTGTCGTCCGTACATCATCAATTTATTCAGCCATTTTTAAAATTCAATAATGAAATTAAAAAGTGTGCATCCATGCCTAAATGTTCATTAAAACTCAGGTAATATAAGTGAAAAAAAAAAATATCTTACGTACATTCCTTATAAACTCCATTATAATAGTCACCCTACACAAAAAGGACAGGGGGCTACTGTGAAGTTATCTCCCTCGGACCGCGTTTTGATCGATAGTTCACGCAACAGATCCTACGTATTACTGAACATATACACACAGGGTTCCTGCGTGGTATGTATACAGGCGTAGTTTTCTTCGACATAGCGAAGGCGTTTGACAAAGTCTGGCACAACGACTTAATCTATAAGCTGTACCAACTCGGTGTGCCTGATCGTCTCGTCCTCATCTTACGGGACTTTTTGTCAAACCGCACCTTTCGCTATAAAATCGAAGGAGTGCTCTCCTCCCCCCGCCCCATTCGTTCAGGTGTTCCCCAGGGCTCTGTACTAGCCCCACTCATTTTCACGCTTTTCACTAGCGATATCCCGAAAACCAGTAAGGCTCAACTCGCTCTGTTCGCAGACGACACAGCCATCTACTGCTCGGGACGCAGTCCAGACTGGATTCGCCTCCATCTTCAATCAGCGGGCAACAAGCTCGCTGACTAGTTTAAGAAATGGAGGATCGAAGTCAACCCTCAAAAAAGCCAAGCGGTATCCTACACGAGACCGCGACTCAATGTCACCCCTCCACGACCCATCACCATGGCTCGCAAGCCGATCCCTTGGGAGAAGCAAGCCAAATACATAGGCGTGATTCTCGACCGCAACCTCAACTTCTCAGAGCACATTGAGACGGTCCGCTCTCGCGCCACCTTCGCTCTGGGTCGACTGCACCCAGTCCTCAATTCGCGTATCAAACTGTCACTCAAGTGCAAATTGCGCTTGTACACAGTATGCATACGCCCGATTATGACATACGCTTGTCCAGTCTTTGCACATTCCAAGCCGCGTCATATCCATAGGATGCAAGTAGTCCAAAACCGTTTCCTCCGTAAAGCCACAAATGCCCCTTGGTTCGTCCTGTCGTGGAGTCGCCTTTCAGGCCTCGCTTAGAACTTATTAGCGAGGATCCTGGCCCTAAACTACGACTCCGCGAAAGTACTTAATTGTCTGATGATAACTTGCATTGACTTACCGAGCTTGTAGTTGTCTCAGCCGGTACTTATATGATGTAATGATCTGCTTCGCCTTGTTATGAGATGTGTGCCAGCTATGATTATCCCATGTTCTTTGTTAACCTCTCAAGACCTCGATCTGTAGGGATTAAGCAATCATCATTTGCTTGTTTTGGAACTAAGTGCGCAGGGTCAATCTTACTTTTATAACTTGGGTGACATTTATATTTGTTCGATTGTTTACTCGTATTTACTTTTAACCTCCAAATGAGGGCTTGTGTGTTACAGAGCCTCGCGCTCTGGCTTAAGTACTTTGTGCTACTCAGCGATTATATTGGATGTCCCTTGTCTGTGACCCTCGCCCTGCGGCTCGGGATTTTCTTTGTTAGGCTAGAATAACTCTACGCCTCCTTTAAAACTTGCACATGCGACCCACGCCACATGTGACCTACACCCTACGGGCTAGGATTTATCTTTGAAGGCGATAGCAACTCTACCGCTCATGCAGATTCTTGCACATGCGACCCATACCCTGCCTGTATGGGATTTTCTTATGTGGCTATAGCAATTCTACGGCCCCCTTATTCAGAACTTGCACAGATCGACAGGACATACAACTTTTGATACAATTAGCGTTACTCGACTTCAGTAACTTCCTTTAGTTCAAACTACCGTAATACATATACGATTGGATTAACAACAAGTAATTAGATAAACCCTAGGCACTTAGCTTTCATCAACTGGAGGCTTCTCGCTTGTTCCGGAACTCACTCAATTCACACTAGACTTTAAACTATTCTTATAAGACTGTACTCAATGCCGGCGATATTGCAAAAGGGCTTCCGCTTAGTTTGGCGTCGTTAGGTGAAAGTCCACAGACTACAAAGTACCATAGTTATGATATTCTCGCTTACCTTGTGCAGAAGTGTCAGTGATCTTGCGAGAATGTCTTCTTATGTATTATTATGAGTGATTTCGCGCTAAGTCGCGACACTCCCGCCGGAAATTTTTTAAACAAAGGTGATCATCAGATTCTGCGTCCACTCCCTTATCTTCTCAAGGGCCCGGACTGCTGCCTCACGCTTGCTCCTCAGTTCTCCGTTTAGTCTATCATGGCTCTCCATGTCCTTTGATGGTTCTCTTGAATCATTATTATCCTCATTGTCATAATCATTTCTGTCAGCGGTTTTATTTTCAACATCTATGTTGTTACTAGTATCCCTCGTATTTTTTGTCAAATTTTCATCTATTTGTTTCGTTTCAACATCAATTGATGTTTTATTTTGAACAGCTTTCATTTCTGTATCATTAGTAGGATTTATATTTATTGCCTTTTCATGAGTTTTTACCGGCAATCGAAAGGGTTGAGAATCCTTTCTAGTTTCTTGAATAGTTTCATCATGACTTTCGTCATCTACAACTTCTAAAGGGTATAAATGTGCAATAGGGCGAGTGAAATTTGCATTTCCAACTTTGACTTGTGCTACTCGAACTAGACCATCAGAGCTTTTTACTAAGGACACTATTTTTCCCACCTTCCAGCCTTCTCTGTTCTTATCTCCCTTTATCTGTACTATTTGACCTATTATTGGATTAAGATTTGAAGTAACTCGTGATTGTTTAGGAGATTGACTATGTCTGTCTCTTAAGCTATGTAAGTAGCGGTTTTGAAACATTTCTTTGAATTCCTCTAGTATTATTCTAGACTTCTTCCAGCCTTTAATTAAATTTGTTTTTGTGGAAGATCCTTGTATTATTACGTCAGTTTTTGCACTCTTAAGAGTGGCACATCTGCCCCAATGAAGAAAATCGGATGGTTTCAAAATATGTTCAAGTTCGGTATCAACACAAGTTAGTGGTCTACAATTGACCACCGCTTCTATTTCCTTTATCATTGTTACCAAGTGACTATCTCTTAAAAGATTTTTGTGAAATGTTCTTTTCATACAATGTTTTATCAGTCCAACTAAGCGTTCATAAAAACCTCCGTGCCATGGTGCTAGTTTGGGTATAAAACGCCATCTTATTTTATTCTCAACACAGTATGCTTTTGCTACTATGTCGGAAATCAATTTAAAATGCAAAGCATTATCGGAAGTTATCCATGTAGGAACTCCTCTAATTGAAATCATTCGTCTTAAAGCAAGTAGTCCTTGTTCAGCTGAAAGATCTTCAACTACTTCGAGATGTACAGCTCTAACAGCAAGACACGTGAATAAGCATATCCATCTCTTACTTGTGCCGCTATCTGTTTTGACTAATATTGGACCTAAATAATCAACACCAGTAAATGGTTGCCTATAGTTCACTCTTTCAGGAGGTAGTGCCGGTGTAGATGGTAATTTGTATGGTCCACCACCATGTTTCATGCACCGGGAACATTTACCCAATATTTTCTTAACCTGGCTTTTGCCTTGAGGTATCCAATACGTTTCACGAATTATACTCAATGTTTGGTTGACACCTACATGATAATTTCTTTCATGTATGTCTCTAATTACTTTAGTGGTAAATTCACAATCTTTCGGTATGATTATTGGATATCTTTTATCGAAAGCCCAACCGGCATATTTCAGTCTGCCTCTGCAGCGAAGTATACCGTCAATATCTTTAAAGAGCCTTAGATTTCGACTTAGATTAGTTTCTTTTCCTTTTAATTCATCTACAAAATGTTTAGATTGTAAGTTCTTAATTTCTTTTAATATACTGCTTTCATGATGCGTTTCTTCTGACAACTTATTTAACGATTTTTGTAACTGAGGTTCTTCAGTTATATTTTCAGCCATATCTTCATCTTGAGCAATATTTAACTGTAGACTTTCTGCATTCGGCAGATCCTCCCCCGCCAAAAAAGTAACGGTATTTACTGGGACGAGTGGCCATTTGGATTTGTCCAATCTTAAGAATTCTGGTCCCAGTAACCAACGTGACCTTTCCTCTTCCGAAGCGTATGGTCTCGTTGCTGCATCCGCAGGGTTATGTTGTGATGGAACATGTCTAAGTATCAAATCCTTATTCAGTTTTATTTCCTCTAATCTTCGTGTCACAAATGGTGTAAGTAGTTTGTTGGAATTATACCAGTCTATCACAATCTGGCTGTCTGTCCACAAGGTTTGCTTAGTGACCTGCTTTGTTAAGAATTTCAGAACATATTTAATCAGTCTACTTCCAATAAGTACACCGAGTAACTCTAGTTTGGGTATACTTAAGTTTTGTTGATCTTTGATCGGCACGAGTCGTGATTTTCCTATTATGAAATGTATATTAATTCCTTGCACCAAGTAGACCACCGCAGCGTAGGCCTGCAATGAAGAATCGGAGAAACAATGTAGCTCAATTATTCCCTCGATGGAGGTATTAGTTCTACGAGGTATGCAAATATTTTCTATGTACTTTATATCTTTTAGAATAGTTATCCAACGTTCTTTAGCATCAGTATCTAGTGGACTATCCCACTTTACCTTTTTCTTCCATAGGTCTTGTAAGAAAATCTTTGCGGACAGCATACTAGGTACGCTAAATCCACAAGGATCGTATACAGCTGCTATAGTTTTCAAGACTCCTCTTTTTGTGTGTTTATTATCTTCATTTACTTTTGCTCTCAAGCTTAATGTATCTTGCTCTAAATTCCATTCTATACCGAGTATTTTTATCGTTTTGTCAGGACATACATCTTCGCCTGGAATATGTTTTATAAATTCTTTAGAGTTAGAACTCCACTGTCTTAGATTCATGGAAATTTCATCAAATGTATTTTTTAAATTATGGTATAGCATTACTGCTTCATTAACAGTGTTTGATCCAGTCAAAAGGTTATCTACATAAATATCATTGGCTATTTTCTTTATGTATTCGTATTTTGAACATTTCAGATGATGTTTGACTGTGGCATTTAGAATAAATGGTGACGCTGTAAGACCGAATGGAACACGGGTGAATCTGAGATGGATGATATTGTCCTCGGTTACTGGTTTATGAGGGTTCTTCAGCCACAAGAATCTTGTCACATCTCTATCTATGTCTTTAAGTCCGATTTGAAGAAAAGCCTTTTCGACATCCGCTACTATTCCAATAGCGTGACATCTAAATTTAATTAACAGCCCTGTTAAGTCTTCCAATAACAAACGTCCGCAATAAAGATGCTGATTCAAACTTTTACTGTCCCCAACATGTGCTGATCCATCATAGACTATACGTAGTACCTTTCCTGGTGCCGCGATGCCGTGATGCGGAAGGTAATGTACTATATGGTTAACTTGTCTCTTAGGAACTTCCTCAATTATTCCATTACTCCACTGATCTTTGATTATGTCATCATACGACGTTATTGTAGCTGCATCTAATCTTTTAAGTAAGCCTTTGAGTCGACCAAATGCCAGCCCAAAATTGGATTGCAATCCTGATGGACTATCACTCCATGGCCAGCTGATATAATATCTGTGATCTTTATACTCTGTGGTTTCGTTAAAATGCTTAATAGCTTCCTCATCCCTATTTGCTTTAGGTGAGTCTGTTATACCTATGGACTCCAAATCCCACAAACATTTCAAACTTTCTCTGTGTAGTGGTGGATCTAGTTGATTAAAACTATCGTTGCCAGAATTTTCAAAATATGTGAGTACTGTTAATCGTTGCACGCATTTGGTAGTGTTTATTCTACCAGAAACTATCCATCCAAATTCAGAATGTATCAAATACAAATCCTGTCCTATCTGTATTTTATCAGTTGCCATTATAGAGTAATAATGATCATTACCTATCAATATATCAACCCGGTCAAGCAATGACCCATTATCAGCTAACTGATATTTGCCAGAATTCTTCCACCCCAGTAAATTTTCCTCTGGATATGGTACCCCTGGAGATATTGATGGTATGACGTTAGCAAATATTGACCTGATTGTATTATTATTTGTCATAAGATCTATTCTTACTAATGAGCTTGTTATCTTTCTAGGTTGTTGAGATCCGAACGTAAATATTGCAAGGTTATTTCGTTCTTCCTCTTGAAGATTCAATTCTTTAGCCATAGCTTCTGTAATATAGCTTCTCTCGCTTCCTGTGTCTAACAGTATCCTACAGTTTCTTCTGCTATCACTGTGGCCTAGTACTGCAACAATGGCTGTTTGCAATATCGTGGACTTTTTCCTGCTTACGTGCATTACATTTGTCGATTCCCTTTCATCTCGACTCTTGGGTTGCACTTTAGTAGGACATAATGCTGAGTTATGTATTCCATACTTGCCACAGAAGTGACATTTCCTTTTATTATTGCACCGAGAATGGTGATGTCCCTGCCTAAAACATATAAAACATCTATCTTGAAGTTTTGCTTTTCTTTTCTCTAGAGTCTTAACCTTTTCACAATCGCTATTGTAGTGGTTACCATTACAGAAGATACAATTGTAGAGCTTCTTTCTTTTACCAAAATTCTTGTATTTCTTTTCTTTAGTTATGTTTGGATCAAATCTTCTCTTAAGTCTGTCATTATTAGGTTTGATATTGTGTTGAGGTCTTCCCATCGGTATTTTAATGTGAGTGAAAATTTTCTTTGACGTTCCAGGTCTCCTTCTTTCTAGATTTGTAGCATCCTTTATATGCAGGGTTTCTGTAGTGTACGGGGTTTCAACAGCACTACTCGTACAAGATTGTTGTGTTATCCTCATAGCGTCTTCTTTAGTGGATATTATCAAGGATAGATGCTTTAGAATACATTCCACAGTAAAAGTACCTTCAGATCCAAGTCTCATCTTGGTATCATAGATTAGGTCTGTAGGGAATTTTTCCATTATTAAAAATCTCATCTGATTCGTATCAGTGTTCTCTCCTATGGATTGAAGTATTCTTAAATGACGTTGAATTTCGTCCAATGTGATTCGGCATTCATCAAGTTCTATTGCTTGTTTTAAATTATTAATAGCTCTATGATGCGCATGAATTACTCAAATTCATTATTTAAATTATTGCAGACCAGCAGTTCCCGAGATCAGCATGTTCAAACAAACAGACAAACAAACTCATCAGCCCTATACACCAGTATAGATATCATAGGCTCATGCAGAAATGGCTTGGATTTCTTCCGCAATTTTAGTCAAACGGTTTTATTAATATGTCTTCCATTTCAGGTTCTTCTGCAAAGTTATCTTTACTATAAACTTATGTACCATTATGTGTATTATAAATTCAAATTTTATCCATTTCTATTGATAATAAAAAATTAATTAATCAATTAATTCTTTAACTCATTTGAAAAAAAAATGTAACTTTGCCTTAACTATTACCTAGTTTCATTTAAAATTCACTTGGCCTTAAATTTCAATTAATAATTTATTAAAGAATGGATTAGAAAAAAGAAAGAAAAAAAAAACCAAAATTTGTTTATAAGTAAGTACTCTGTAAGTACATACTAATAGTCAGTCAATTACTAATTATCATTTGCCAACATCTTCATAAATTAAGCATCTTAATTGTCATTTTCTTTGCCATGCCTTCTAATATAATTCTTATTATCTTGAAATAACAATGGCTTCCCAATGCTATTTTAAAATTAATATTAAGGCATAATTATCTAACTCTAGACTTTACTCACATATAATCATATCTCTAGCAAGTGTAAATGGTTTTTATGAAAGTAACAATACTTTCATACTTTAATTTTGCTTCTAATTCAACAAGAAAATTAAAAATTTCCCTTGAAATTACTTTGTCATATGTAGACATGTATTTGTTTATTGTTTTACCTGTTGTTTAATTTAGCTTATTTTATTTCAAGAAAATAGGCATTACAGCAAATATATAGCTGTTAATGACTGAATTATAATGAAAATTATGGCCAAGTAAGTAGTGAAGAATTGAAGGATTTTAAGACAAGTTAATTAACCATTTTAAAGTTCCTTAGGAAAATTCAAAGTAGTATAAGAGTACATAATGAATTTTTTCTTGGGTACTCAGTCAAGGAATGACTATTGTCCCACTATACCTAGGAACTTATAATGCCTTCACATGTTTTAAATTTTAACTATAAGCATTTGTTCACTTAGGGTACTTATGACACAATGGAACATTCTCTTCCATTTTCTTAGTAGGCAAACTTGATTTTCAACTTAACATAGGAGTAAAGGAATTAAATTATCTTTTCTTGTATGTAAATGGGTACATTTGCATATTGAAGGATATTATTAATTAATAGTAGTTTCTCAATTTGTATTCCCTCCTTTTTGTAATTTGTTCACTGTGGGTATCAATTAAAACTGTTTCAAACCACGTGAGCCGCATGACAGCACAAAAAAATTCAATTTTCTGTGGAACGTGAATTTCTGTACTCCAGACGTAAAATATAGAATAATCACTTTTCGTACCTTAAATCACAGCCTTAAACACTAAATGAGCGCTTCTGATGTTTATTTCACAGGTTAAACAACTTTGCGGCAAATATTAACAACTTTCTTGAGTAATTGAAAAAGTTTTCAAATCGACGGCGTCTGGTAGCGTCGGCTTACAAACTTGTTTGAAAGTTTGAACGGTAACTTGAATGAATGAACGAGACGTCATTTCTAATAAGGCAGTATACACACGATCACAGCTTTCTTCCAAGCATCAACTTTGATACGTATCTTGTAGGATTTCAATACCTAAAACCGTATGAATTTTCTATTAACTATTTCGTAGGTAACATGACCATGTCTTGAAAGAGAAGAAAAAGAAGAGAAAAAAAAAATATGACAATTTTGCCGATGCCAATTAGGCATGTTATTTGTTTGTTTCACAAAACAAAACGAATGTCTGCCTTCTCCACACACTTGTTAGCTTCCAAGCTTCTTTTAAGCTCCAGCAATTAACAGACATTAACACTGAATCACCGTTTCATGATTATAACAACTATCACAAGCCGTGGTAAATTTATACCATTGTCCCGCCATTGAGTACAAATACCATAAAGCAACAACACACGTTATGTCCTTTATAACCTTTTTATGACAAAACGACTTTCAACGTTATTGCTAATAATATTCATATAGCTTAATTATGAATATAAATTTAAACTTTATATGTATGTAGCTTTACCGGCAAATTGAGTGAATGAGCGAGTGAGTTGCGAACAAGTTTCTAGAATGAACACGAATGGCATCGCATATTTTAAATAAACTGAAACCTTTCAGCTTTAAAGAATTTACATCCCTTGTAAGTCAAAGCAAGCATCACCAGACCTTAGGATTCATCAAAATTCATCCCAGCATCTCCACCATGTCGTGGAGTCGCCTTTCAGGCCTCGCTTAGAACTTATTAGCGAGGATCCTGGCCCTAAACTACGACTCCGCGAAAGTACTTAATTGTCTGATGATAACTTGCATTGACTTACCGAGCTTGTAGTTGTCTCAGCCGGTACTTATATGATGTAATGATCTGCTTCGCCTTGTTATGAGATGTGTGCCAGCTATGATTATCCCATGTTCTTTGTTAACCTCTCAAGACCTCGATCTGTAGGGATTAAGCAATCATCATTTGCTTGTTTTGGAACTAAGTGCGCAGGGTCAATCTTACTTTTATAACTTGGGTGACATTTATATTTGTTCGATTGTTTACTCGTATTTACTTTTAAAAATGAGGGCTTATGTGTTACAGAGCCTCGCGCTCTGGCTTAAGTACTTTGTGCTACTCAGCGATTATATTGGATGTCCCTTGTCTGTGACCCTCGCCCTGCGGCTCGGGATTTTCTTTGTTAGGCTAGAATAACTCTACGCCTCCTTTAGAACTTGCACATGCGACCCACGCCACATGTGACCTACACCCTACGGGCTAGGATTTATCTTTGAAGGCGATAGCAACTCTACCGCTCATGCAGATTCTTGCACATGCGACCCATACCCTGCCTGTATGGGATTTTCTTATGTGGCTATAGCAATTCTACGGCCCCCTTATTCAGAACTTGCACAGATCGACAGGACATACAACTTTTGATACAATTAGCGTTACTCGACTTCAGTAACTTCCTTTAGTTCAAACTACCGTAATACATATACGATTGGATTAACAACAAGTAATTAGATAAACCCTAGGCACTTAGCTTTCATCAACTGGAGGCTTCTCGCTTGTTCCGGAACTCACTCAATTCACACTAGACTTTAAACTATTCTTATAAGACTGTACTCAATGCCGGCGATATTGCAAAAGGGCTTCTTACTTAGTTTGGCGTCGTTAGGTGAAAGTCCACAGACTACAAAGTACCATAGTTATGATATTCTCGCTTACCTTGTGCAGAAGTGTCAGTGATCTTGCGAGAATGTCTTCTTATGTATTATTATGAGTGATTTCGCGCTAAGTCGCGACACGTCCGTAATGAGATCCTCCACCTTGATCTCAGAATCCCCACCATCCAGCAGTTCATGAAACGTCTTTCCAAACGCTTCTTTGACACTGCCGCCAAGCACCGCAATCCCCTGGTAGCAGCGGCTGCTAACTATACCCCCTCCACCATCTCCAAGCTTCGCCGTCCACGGCATGCCCTCACAGACCCCGATGACGCCATAACCCTCCTCCAAGAGGCCAATAGGGCCACCAGCACAATACACAAAAAAAGACCGACCTACCGACCTCGCCGCCGAGGTCCATCGCGACATTCGCGACGCGTTCAACGTAGTAGGGGACTACTACCCCCGTCCCTTGTCCGATGAAGGCCAGCCCTCGCCGCAGCTAAGCCAGTAAATATAAATTCCCAACTATGACCTCTGAGTTTGTTTCGGAGGTTTCTTCTCAGAGCTAGTACTGGGAAACGCCGCGGTCATCAAACCGAATTAAAATAAAATTCGATCCAGCCGTCCCTTGCTGTTCTCTCTAGCGACGCCCTAAGCCGAGGTTCGTACCCGACGGGGGGTGCCTTTAGCGTGTAGTCGCTTAGTTGTAGTTGCCCTGGCTGGAGGTTTTAAATTCATTTAAGGCAGCCACAGGATAGTCCGGTTACGTAGTCACGACTTCTCTAGGTCAACTACGAGATGCCAAATCAAAAAAAAAAACGATAGTTCTCATTCCAGTTTAGATAGAACTTCCTTTGGTCCATACAAATACAAAAAGAAACGGGCGGTTTTGATTTACATTCATCTTTAAAAAGATACAATACAAAAAAGGTTTCAATCGTTTGTACACGTTACTGGCCGGTTTAAAATTGCCGTGGTATTTAAAAAAGTACATTCAAATTTTCATTTGATGCTCATTTTTACAGAAAACCCCTTTTTATCCTACATTTTAGGCGCGAAGTTCCAGAAATTAAAATCGACTTTCATAACTTTTAATCAATTTTTATCGATTAATTTCATATCCTTGACTGTCAAAGCTTTATTTATTCCTGTTTGTTTGTATCAAAAATGGTAGATAAAATAGTAAAAGCTATCAAAATTATCGCGCTGCTTGAAGAGGGCCAGGTCAAGCACCCCAGACGAAAGTGGTAATGGACTGGAGGAATGTAAGCGATCGGCTGAAATCCACCACATCCCCCCACTTGGACTCCATACCTGCATGCCTCGACTCTATCGCTGACACGACAGCCGCGATCGATTCGTTCACGGATCACGTACAGTCAGTCCTGAACGAATGTTCAAGGGAGGTTACAGTAACAGAAGACTGTCGCTGGAAACTCCCTGCTGACTTGCGTGAACTGTTGACCGAGAAGAACGCGGCGGTCCGTGCCTACAGCAACTTCCCCTGCGCGGCTAACAAAACCCATATGCGCTATTTACAGAGAACTGTAAAGAGAGTTAGAGCCCACCCATCAAGCCTTCTTGAACCTTCAGAGGAAACTAAAATCCAATGAAGTTGTGACCATGCCTCCCCTAGTTCGTCCTGACACTTCCATCCCCTTCGATGACGATGACAAGGCTGAATGTCTCGCCTCCTGCCTGGAAGCCCAGTGCTCCCCCAGCCTGCTACCAATAGACCAAGCTCATCTTTTTAAGGTTGACGCTGAAGTCGAACGTAGAACCTCCCTCCCATCCGTTGACCCTGAGGATCCCCTGCCTCCCATCACCCCTGATGAAGTGCAGGACATCGTCAAAGGTCTACAACCCAGGAAAGCGTCCGGCTCTGACGGCATCACCAACAGAGTGATCCGCCTCTTCCCTGCCCACCTAATCATCCTCTTGACCACCATCCTCAATGGTGCACTGGGGCATAACATTTTCCCACAAACGTGGAAAGAAGCCACAGTCATAGGCATTCCCCAGCCCGGTAAGCCTAAAGCCGAACCGTCCAGTTACCGTCCCATCAGCTTACTCAAAGTTCTCGGTAAGTTCTATGAGAGGCTTATATATAAGCGTCTCAGAGCCTACGCCGAGAACAAGGCCCTTATCCCACTAGAACAATTCGGGTTCCGTACCCAACACTCCTGTCCGCAACAGATCCTACGCTTCACTGAACATATTCACGCAGGCTTCCTGCGTGGTATGTACACAGACGTAGTTTACTTCGATATAGCGAAGGCGTTTGACAAAGTCTGGCACAACGGCTTAATCTATAAGCTGTACCAACTCGGTGTGCCTGGTCGTCTCGTCCTCATCTTACGGGACTTTCTGTCAAACCGCACCTTTCGCTATAAAATCGAAGGAGCGCTCTCCTCCCCCCGCCCCATCCGTGCAGGTGTTCCCCAGGGCTCTGTATTAGCCCCCCTCATTTTCACGCTTTTCATCAGCGATATCCCGAAAAGCAGTAAGGCTCAACTCGTTCTGTTCGCAGACGACACAGCCATCTACTGCTCGGGACGCAGTCCAGACTGGATTCGCCTCCATCTTCAATCCGCGGTCAACAAGCTCGCTGACTGGTTTACGAAATGGAGGATTGAAGTCAACCCCCTAAAAAGCCAAGTCACGCCAAGTCGCGGGTCAGTGTCACCCTTCCACGACCCACCACCTTGGACGGCAAGCCGATCCCTTGGGAGAAGCAAGCCAAGTACCTAGGTGTGATTCTCGATCAAAACCTCAACTTCTCAGAGCACATTGAGACGGTCCGCGGTCGCGCCGCCGTCGCTTCAGGTCGACTCCACCCCGTCCTCGACCCGCGTAGCAAGCTATCGCTCAGGTGCAAAATGCGCTTGTAGAAAGCTTGCATACGCCCGATTATGACCTACGCTTATCCAGTCTCCGCACATGCCAAGCCACGTCATATCCATAGGATGCAAGTAGTCCAAAACCGATTCCTCCGTAAAGCCACAAACGCCCCTTGGTTCGTGCGAAATGAGATCCTCCATCTTGATCTCAAAATCCCCACCATCCAGCAGTACATGAAACGCCTTTCCAAGCGTTTCTTTGACACTGCTGCCAAGCACCGCAATCCTCTTATAGCAGCGGCCGCCAATTACACTCACTCCACCATCTGCCGACTTCGCCGCCCTCGGCATGCTCTCTCAGACCCCGATGACCCCATTACCCTCCTCCAAGAGGCCAATAGGGCAACCAGCACATTACACAAACACAGACCGACCTACCGACCTCGCCACCGAGGTCCACCGCGACGCGCTCCACGTAGTAATCCCCTCCCCCGTCCCTTGTCCGATGAAGGCCAGCCCGCGCCGCAGCTGAACCAGTAATATCATAATGTCCCAACAATAACCTCTGAGTTTGTTTCGGCGTTTCTTCTCAGAGCTAGTACTAGGAAACGCCTCGGTCATCAAACCATTAAGTATAACTTTCGATCCAGCCGTCCCTTGCTGTCCTCTCTAGCGACGCCCTAAGCCGAGGTTCGTACCCCACAGGGGGTGCCCTTAGTGCGTAGTCGCCTAATTTTAAGTTAGTTTTAAGTGCCCCTGGCTGGTGGCTTTAATTTTTAATTAAGGCATCCACAGGAAAGTCCGGTTAAGTACCTACGAGATGCCATACCAAAAAAAAAAAAAAAAAAATTCTTGAAGAGGGTTGCAGCCAATGCTTCGTGGCTAGGAGGCTAAATGTTAGTCGGTCGACGGTCCAAAGGACCTGGTTAGAAAACCATGTACCCAATCATGGGATGATCGTTTTCTTGTGAGTCGTGTGAGTGACTTATGGAATTGAGACGTGGTCGCTAAAAATGGGCCTTATAAGAAGGCTCAAAGTCACTCAAAGGGCAATGGAGAGGGCTATGCTTGCGGTTTCAATGCGCGATCGAATCAGGAATGAGGAGATCCGCAGAAGAACGAGAGTAACCGACATAGCCCGAAGAATTGCAACACTAAAGTGGCAGTTGGCTGGACACATTGCCCGTAGGACCGATACCCGATGGGGCCGACGGGTTCTCGAGTGGCGGCCACGCACCGGAAGACGTAGCGTGGGCAGGCCCCCGACAAGGTGGACCGACGACCTGGTGAAGGTTGCGGGAAACCGCTGGATGTGGGAGGCGCATGACCGGTCGTCGTGGAGAACCTTGGGGGAGGCCTATATCCAGCAGTGGACGTCTTTCGGCTGAAATGATATGTTCTTCGATCTGTATCTCTCCATGGTGAACTTTAGTGTTGATATAGAATCCATGGTTCCGTACCCTGGACGAAACCCATATTGACACTCCCGAGACAGCATACTCCTGCCGAATCTGAGAGTCTATAATCCTCTCAAAGTTCTTCAGGGTGTGTACCGAGCCCTTGCCTTTGAAGACTGGAGCAATAATAATCAGTCCCTATGGACTTGAAATTTTGCCAATCAGGAACACGCGGTTTAGAAGGTTAGTTAACGTGCCCGCATCGCAAGGACCCATCGCCTTCCAGGCCTCAATGAGAACTCCGTCAGTTCGGATAGCTATCCGATTTGCCATGCGACGAAGAGTCATCTGGACTTCCTCGGGCGTTATCGGGGGCACTAATTCAAGATTTGGAATGAATTTCGGTGTCTGCACCTCATGGTGCTGCTTATTCAGCAGCTCGTGGAAGTACAAGCGCCATCTCTTCTTCACCGTGAGGTCTTTGTATAGCAGGTTGCCAGTAGGGTCTTTTACACAACGGCACTTGGATATATCCTATGCCGCTTTAACCCTGGAACATGCCAATTTGGAAAAGATCTTTTGTCCCTCAGATGATTCCTACTTCTCGTAAAGCGCTTGCAAGTGGTCTCATCTGGCTCTGGCTACACGTTTGACAACCTTATATGCTTCGCGATTGACAACCTTATATGCGTCGCGATCTTTAGGAAATCCGGTCGGATGCCACGTTTTAAAGAGGGCTTTCTTCACCCTAGTCTTCCTCTGGACTGTGTCATCCCACCACCAGGTCTCATTTTCACGTTTGCGGCCGCCCTTAGAGACTCCGAGCACCACCCGCGCCGCCCCAATAATAGCTGTCTGGATCCTGCCCCAATGGTCTTGGACATATTCTCCATCGGTCCAGCGCACTTGTCGCTAATAACCGATGCGAACTCCTGGGACTTATTTCATCAAGCAGCCGCCACCAAATCTGGTGCTGGCAGTGCTCTACACGTCTACGTTGGGCCTTTACGCAGAGATCTATGACAAGGAGGCGGTATTGTTCAGTGGGACTCTCACCGGCTATGACTTTGCAGTTGGCTGCTTTGCCGATGTGGTGTCTCCTAGTCAGTAGAAAGTCTATCTGGGTAGCGCTTCGCCCGCTGCGAAAGGTGACAAGGTGCTCCTGCTTCTTTTTGAAGTAGGTGTTCACGATTGCAAGGTCAGCGGCCGCACAGGTTTGGAGAATGTTGTTTCCTTCTGCGGTGCGGCCGCCGTACCCAAAGCCGCCGTGAACACGCTCAATCCCGACACTCTTCACACTCACATGACCGTTCAAATCACCACCCAGAACCACTCGCTGGGATAACGGGATCCCGTGAAACAGTCCTTCAAGCTGGGTTCAGAACAACATACTTTCGGCGTCACCACACCAGGAAAAGCGCAACGGATTTTCCTGGTTTGGGTTCGCTTCTTCAGCCGTATCCGCCTCTGACACGTTAGACCTAGCCCACACTCCCACAGGTCACAGGAGTCGGGCGAAGCTCCTGCGCGCCGATTGCGGCGGCGCCCTAACTGTGTCACGGGCATTTCTTCCTTTCCTATTCATAATAGTTTGGCTTGTTTTGCTTTTACGAGTGCGACTGTCGTCACACCACTCAGCTCCGAAGGGAAAGCTGGCGTCAGCACCCCATCCGTAAGTCAGCGGGTGCACCGTCAGGTAGGTGGAGTTGACTTGGGTCCCTAAGATGGTGGTAGGACCCCAAAGCACTCCAGTACCTGATCGTAGTATTGATGACGAAGCCAATTAAATAACAACTCATTTTATACCCGGTATTTATTATAAATACCTGGTAAAAATGGGTATAATTTCTTTTTTATCTATTCTACCCTTTTCTACCAATTTTTACCTACCCATTTTTTACCCACCCGCCCATCTCTAGTGACGATGCTTTACCTTCACCAACCTTAATGGTAAGTAACATTGCGTGTTACAAATTTTTGTCCAACATGATTGCGTTGTGGCTGATAAATACTGATGATGCCCCCAACAGAACCATCACTGCTGCACTTGCAAAGAGTGATGTAAAAAATGTGTTAAGAGTATGGTCATAAGATAAAAAAATCTAAGGATTAATTAAAAATCAAAAAACACCAAAAATACTAACAATGTATTGTTTGTTTACAGCTTGCATTTCGATCAAATATGTTAAGAATTTTAGTCGATAATGATCAAAATCAAACAAACTTTCAATCAATATCTGGATGTGGTGCTCCTAATCTGGTACTTCTTTTTTCCTTAATAGAAATAGTAGGACCACTATTATTGAAGAGTCAAACTCTACAACTATTTTGAGTAATTACTTCACTTTTACGTTAATATTAAATGTTTGCAGGTCAAAGCTGTTTGTATACCTACCATTCAAAAACAGCCTGGGGATATTTTAAAGAGGAGTGGCATAAATTTAATCCATGGCAATCCGCTACGCTAGGTTTAGTCAGCAGCTCATCCGCGCGGCCAATATATCTGCTAGCACATCCACTGCACCTGCGTCAGGCGGAAGGTTAGGGCACCGTGGCGCCTCTCTAGCCACTCCTCAAAGAGGGGACTTACCGCCGCCATTGTGGCGTACCCATACCAAACAACTCTACCCAGTGGAAATCCCTACCAGACCGTCCTCCGTCTGGGGGTCGACGGAGGGTGTGCAGGGCTCTCACCGGCTAAAACTACTGGAGCGTTCCTCTTCTTGCCTATGGCCAGGGGTGCGGGTTCTAGTTTGCCATGTGCCCAACTCCTCCAACCATGCCTCAAATTCGGCGAGAGACCTGCTCGGAGAGAAGTAGACCCCGACGATCACCAACTCTCCGAGCAATACAGAGACGAAATTCCGTCCCTTGGCGACGGCTTCAAAGGACGGAGTCCCGGCCGATCTTCGCAAGATCATGGCCACCGAGTCGGCGACCACCGCAACGTCGATCAACCACTGCGCCATGCTCTGGAGGAGAAGATCCTGAGCACGGGCGCAGTGGTTGATGTTGCCCTGAAGGAACCGAAGGGAAGCGGACACAGACATTATTCAGTGTCCATGGTCCGCTCCCCCTCCGGCAGCGAGTCGGCTGCCTTAGGAGATGGGTTTCGCCACGCTATAGGTGCCGCAGCGCCCTGGGCAGCAGGCCCAATCCCCTTGGTCCCCTTCTTTTTCTTGTTCTGCTTGGTGTAGGTATCGGCGCAGGATTTGCTGCCGATCCCGTGATCGGCCGGCTTGTCCGCCGCCGCACACTTAGGGCAATTCGGCTGGGCATCACATGCGGCGGCCTTATGATCGGGCCGGCCGCACCGGAAGCAGAGCCCGCCGACTTGGATGGTCGACGAGCAATGCACCCCCAAGTGCCCCACCTCCAGACACCGGAAGCACCTCTGCGGTCGGGGCGAGAGAATCTTATCCCGTGCCAACACCCACCCAACAAGCAGGTTGCGGCCGCTCGCTTCTATACGGCGGGCCGCCGCAACAGGGCAGGTCACTACTGCGGACCAGAGTCCCCGGAGGCCGGGCCCGATCTCGCCGGGCCGGACCTGCTCCAGGGGGCACTCACCCACCTCCACGACGGCGGCCCCGAGCTCCTTCGACGTAACTGTGTCTTCTAGGCCCGAGACACGCATGTTCAGTGTCTTTACTGGCCTGGAGATTTTCGCATCCGGGAATTGCTCCTTCAGAGAGGCCTTAAGCCTCTCTGCAAGCGTGTCCGCCTTATCATCGCTTGTTGCGCCGGGCACCTCTAGCAAACGGGCTCCGGTTGCCGCCTCCTTCCAAACGATGCCCGTTATGCCCAGATCTTTCAGATTAATGTCGGTCTTGGCTTTTGCCAGAACCGACGCGTATGACACGCCCCTCTCTATGGCCTCCGGCGGTAGCTTAATAGCCACCGCCGTGGACTTCGGGGCGCGGAGCGTTCGTTTCTCCTTTTCCTTCGCCGCTCTTGTCTTCTTCTTCTTTTTCTTCTTCTTTGCACCAACGGTGACCCATTCTTGGGAGACCGTTGGTGCGCTAGTCGCCGTCGCTGGAGCTGCTAGAGCAGCTGGGGCTGCTGGAGCAGTCGGAGCAGCGGCCTCGGCCTTGATCTTTGCCGGTTTGGCCGGGCTCGGCGCAGCGGCTTTCACCGCATACGTCTGCGCCGGCGGCGTCTTATCGTGGGCCAGTGGAGGCCGCAATACTTTGCCCTCGATGACCGAGAAGCGGGCAGACAGCGCCGCCATCTCCGTCTTGAAGAGCCGGACAAGCTCTGACTCCTCCGCCGGCCGGGAAATGGGCTGCGACTCCACCGGCCCAGAGGTGTCCTCTCTCCTCCTTTCCTTCATCAGGTTGCGAATTTCAGCACGGAGCTCCTCCTGTTCTTTACGGAGCTCCGCAACCTGGGCAGCTAGGCGGGCGTTTACCGCCGTGAGACGCCGCGTCTCGTCATTTGAGGAGCGCTGTAGTAACTCCTCGGCGACCTCCAGCATGGTGGCCGCTGCCACCTTTAGAGCCTTCTGGTCCCCATCAGGCCACGGGTCACCCTACCTCCAGACACCTCCTTCACTGTGTCCACGGCGCTCCGGAGCCTTTCGCCCTGCTCCATGCCGTGACCAGTGCCGGCCAGTGTCTCCAACTCTACCACCGGCTGCGAGTTAGTCCTCTTTAGAGATGGTGTCACGTCCGGTTCCGACCGGACCGACTCCAACGAGCCCGTACTGTCGGCGCCCGACACAACGGCCTCGGGATCTTTCTCCGGGTCGGAGACTGCTCCCTCCTCTCTCCTTACTCCTCCGTGCCTCTTAATTATGGTTTTGTTTTTGGTTTTGTGTTTCTTTTTACTGTTCCCACGAGAATTAGCGTTCTATACGTCCATCCGGGTAGAGCGTCGTACCCTGGATAAGCCTGATTACTGCTGGGGGTCGGCAGGTACCCACCAGGTGAGCGTTAGCAACCGGTCTCCCACCGGCCACTCATCCCCTCGGCACGCTCCCACCTTGGGATTAGGCTTGTAGGGGGCCGGGCGGTTAAGCCAAGTCCCCAGATGACGTCGGCATTAGACATGCCTCCGTGCCGCTATCCAACTAGGCGTAGCGGCACCCGTCACCATCCGTAAACGGATATTCGTTGCATTAGAGCGCCCGCCCCAGCTCAACGTTTGGGCCGAACGGTGGTCTGTGGCAGACCGTGTCCCGAACCGAGACCCGTCGCCCCTAGGCTGAGTACGTCTTCTTAAACAAGAAGACGCAGCAGCCAAGGGTTTCAAGGGTTTTTTTTAGAGAGGTGTCCTTCCTCTTGACCACACTCGCATGCACATACGCGAGCAGGGCCCCCAGCTCCTCTCCATGAGGAGTCCGGGTTGTCCGACGGCGACCCGGAGTTCGGGTCACATCAGCCACCTGGAGTGGTGGCCGACCCGTCGCACGCATGACCGCCGAAGCAGTCCCGCGTCTGGCTTTGGTTCGCGCCGGTAAACCGGTAACCCCCATATCTGGGGGCCGTTCCCCTATCCGCCACCTGGGGACGCGTCCGATGGCAGGCCAGAAACTGCACACGGATACCAAGCAACCCCTTCATTATGTCATTGTAACTTTAATCGCTTTCGCGATTTTGATTGTAGTAGTCATACCGATAACGGTATGACTTCAATTTTTCAACATTATTTGCAAACCTAACTGATATCATTGATAAGATCTCATGAATTGAATTGAGATGGTGAAAAATATCTCATGTTTGTCTTCAATATAAAGCTTATTTTTATTTAAGTTCAGATACACCATTTTAAAACAATAAAGAAATTAAAGGACAAAGGTCAAAGACAGTCCAAGAAGATAAATTTGAGATTTAATGGGAAAGTTAGAACACAGACGATAAAAGTTGCTTATTTTAGTATTATTATCAAAGATTTAAAGGAAAGAACTTTATTGAATTTTGTGTCCCAAGTTTTGCTTGCAGAATGTGAATGACCCTAAAACTACTTGAAATGAGAATTTAAATAAAAAAAATTTAGTAATTCCTATAAAATCTCGAGATGGTCTGGTTTATCCACTGACGTCTATAATTACCACTGGACAGGCTGTTCCGTAAGTTTGACAGCTATATTTTTGTGCCTATTTGAAGCGCCACTAGCGAGTGTCCACAGAACTAATTTTGACGTATATTGTAAATAGGGACACGGTATCGAATAGAAAGTATTGATACTTTACTCATGAGTAGTATCGATAAAAAAGTATCGTACTCGTAAAAGTATCGGTACAAAAGTATCGATACCTCAAAGTATCGAGTACTTTTCTCAAGCAGGGGTCTACGCCATAGGTATGTTAGTAGGGACACGGCATCGAATAGAAAGTACCGATCAAGAGTTATCGATATATTTTGTTGGCTGATGTCGACATCACTAGTTTTAGTACCACGGACACTCGCTACGTTCGACAGCGCCAAAATGGCGATTATCAAACCGGAACAAAAGCACTTTGACAGCCGCCAGTCCAGTGGTAATTTTATAGGTCAATGGGTTTATCCATAAAAAAAAATTGGAAACATTTTAAAAAATGTCGAAAAATATTAAAAACTGTTTTTGTAGATTTTTATGCCGAATCAAAAAATTTATTTGATTCTGGGGTTAGTGAACACGCCACAAAACTTAAATATTTATTATTCAAAAGTATAATAGAGGTGTAGGTACGGACGACAGCATGTCAAGCTAACCGAAACTGGCAAATATTCCCAATCAACCTTAAGCCTCAATGCTTAAGAGATAAAGTTGAAAATATAATAAAGAAATCTGACAGATTGTAGTAGCTTGATGTGTTATCGTCTGTGCATGAATTTGAGATACAAATATTATAGAGAAAAATCTAACTTGTTAATGGTAGATTTTTTTTCGTATAGAAATTACCTGAACAAAATTGTAATGTTCAGGAAAGAATAAGACTGATTTGTTTATATACATTGTGATAATTAAATTATTGTTGACTTTTAATTAAAATCCACAATCATCCTGCATGTTAGAACCTTCGGTGTTGGAAATTTAAAATATGTATAAAATATAATGAGGGGTATAGTTTCAAAACCCGCAAAGTCCATTTTTTACACGTAGTAATATTTTTATGTCTATAACAACTCCATCTTTTCATGTTAATTTAATGAATAAGTTACAAAACGTTTGTGAAGCGATCAATTTGTCAAAAGGCATAGAAACATAATTATTTAAATAATGCTACAACAATTTATCACAAATTTTCTATTTCTGGATTTTCAACGTCACTGGACTTAATGGGTTTTGAAACTATACCCCTCTAGGCTCTATTACTTAAATAAGACGATTCCGTCAAGGATGTCTGTGAAAAAGAATTTATTGTATATTTTTTGCAAATTACAACACTCTATTATATAAAACTAGCTACAGCCCCACAGTTTCACTCGCATATCCTCCTGCCTAGTTTCCTGTGTTAATCCAGGTCTTGTACGGACGACACCAGGTCAAGCTACCCGAAGCTGTCAAATATTCCCAATCAACCTTGAGCGTTAATACTTTGGAGGTAAGGTTAAAAATCATATAAAGAAATCTGACGGACTGTAGTAGCTTGAGGTGTTGTCGTCTGTACTAATGTGTGCTATAGCTGATCGCACATTTGTCAGTAAAGTACGCGCCGAACGCGCCGTATTTTAAAATTGGGTTGCTTATTGCCTACCGTATATTACGTAATGCGGCGCGTACGGTGCGGATAAATATACGAGGTTTCATATCATGGCATACAACGAATACCAAAATGCGGCGCGTACGGCGCGTGCGGCACGTACTTTACTGACAAATGTGCGATTAGCTTAAATTTCATCCGTTTAATGGTTTTTGCGTCCACCTTCACTTTCACATTTATGTGTTAATCTATACTAATATATAAAGCTGAAGAGTTAGTTTGTTTGTTTGTTTGTTCGCGCTAATCTCGGGAACTACTGATCCGATTTGAAAAATTCTTTTTGCGTTGAATACCCCATTAATCCAGGAAGACTTTAGGCTACATAACATCACGCTGCAACCAATTGGAGGTGAGCATAACTAATTCCACGCGAACGAAGTCGCTAGCGGGCGCTAGTAATATTATAATAGGAAGGGATAGTAGGATTATGTATCTCAGAATTCTTCCGCGCCGGCAGTCCATCGTGAATATTAAGTAATATTTATTTCTTTGAATATGTTCCCTCCGTTGCAAACGTCTAACAAGGCTCTAACACAGTTACATAAATAATTCGATATATTTTTTATTTCTTGTAATAGCTAAAAGCTTATATTCCAAGACCATAAAATTCAAAACAAACTTCAAAAAATAATATTCTCCTAATCTTTTATCGATGTTTTTATAAAGAAACATGGGCAGCTCTATTAGCGGCCATTTTATCCTCTCAGTAAAGTTTAGGTATGCACGTTTTTTTGGTAGGTATGGCAGGTCCAGATATGTCAATGCATTGTCCTCATGGCCTGTCACCCTGTGTTGTTAAGTGTCTCACTCAGTCAAAGAGTATAGTAAGTATATAACATAGACTTCTAGTATATAATTAGTCTCAGTCCAAAGAGTATAGTAAGTATATAATATCTCAGTCTTTTGGCGGGAATGTCAAGATGAGTGTCAGCTCATATTTCATTGGACTTTTAAAATTATTTAGAGTGTTGTTTACTAAATAAAAGAGCGTGATTTATGTAGTAAAAAGTGCATTCAGTGAATAATTCATAAAGATTTCTTTCTGTCTTTACGCTAAACCACTCCTAATCGGCCACACGCGGGAAACGAAAGGAGTTAGATTAGTTAGGATAAGTTTAGGATAAGCTAGGATAAGTTAGGATTAATTAGGATAAGTTAGGATAGAAGTTTACTCAAGAAAATATTTACTGAAGACTAGGCTGTATGGCGTACTATGCATGTATATGTAAAAAAAAGAAAATTGATAAGTGTCATAAATAACTGATAAACTTGTCAGTAGTCGAAATCACATTGAAATAAAAACAAAAACCAAAAATCAAATGGAATTTCGTGGCACGTGTTTTAAGAAATTGTATCAAGCTGATAATATTGGACAACATATTAATTCAGTGAGCGTTTTGCTTATTTGGGTAATGTTATGGAATATCAATGCTAATAGAAGCGTGTCATTCATTTCACGTGTTTTTTTCGGAGCAAATATCAAGGAAGTTACCAAGGAAGAATTATTTACATCCTAACTGCTAGAAGTACCTATCAAGTATTATTATGTAAGTATGTTATATTTTTCGAGAATACATATGTAACGACCTATGTTTATTTATAAATCGACAGGCTGTGTTGATTGAATTCCGCCTAAATTAGGCGGACAGAATATGAAAAATTGCACCAAGTAGTACTTTATGTTTCGCTATAAAACTACAATAACAAGACATACGGAGTACAAATTATAAAAAAAATATTCTATCTATATTTATTGTTTGGGCCAATTAATATCAAGTAATCAGGCATTACTTGTCTAAAACAATGGATTTTATCAAATTTGGTTGTAACTTATAGATTTCAACTAAGATCCTGTAATATGGGTGCTTAATAAACCTTGATCTCAAAATTAGAGTTGTGGTTTTTTGGCACTTTTTTTTATTTATATCCAAAGGTTGAATGAAATTAAAAACACATATCTTGAATTGATTTCCATGAAATTAACACTTACAATTTAACACATACACAAGCTGATCGGGACATAAGTCCAAGTTAATTTAGATACATAATATTACATTTAAAACAAAACTTATCAACAGACTGTGAAGACTACGATCTACAAAGGATGGATTCAAAATATACTGCTATTGGTATGGGTAACAGCCAAAAATCAAATGGCCTCAAACGAAAACATACAGTTGAGAACATAAACGTGAAGAAAATAAAATTATCTAATGATAATAATGCCAGTAAAACAAACAGCAATAAGGTTGAAACAAACGGACATGATAATGTTAAAGAAAATAATATCGTACCAGAAACTGCACAGGACTTACAAGCAGCAAGAAGGCAGTTGCCTGTTTATATGGTTAGAAACAGGTATGTGTAAACCAATGGTATATGCCAAACAATAAGAATTAGTTTTTTCATTATCATCACTAATCCTGTTTAAACATACTTTATCTGTATTTCAGACTTCTAGAAGAAATAAAAAAGAATGATACTATGATAGTGATTGGTGAGACAGGCAGTGGCAAAACAACACAGATCCCACAACTGATCCACGAGCAGCGTCTTGAGGGTTTTGGAGCCATAGCAGTGACCCAGCCACGCAGGGTAGCTGCTATCACAATAGCTATGAGAGTAGCTGCTGAGATGAACACAGAAATAGGATCTATTGTTGGGTATGAATCAGACTAATATAAACATAAACAACCCATAACCATTTATCTTTCATAAATGATGAAAAATTTCATTTTATTAATATTAATTATCAATTGGCAACTAATTAGTATTTTTTTCTATATGGCTTTGCACGGTTTGTGGGTTTAGCCAATGACACATGTTGGGATTGTTAGGAACTATTTATTCATTTCTTTCGTTTTTGGTTTTCTTTGCATGGTCTGTGCATTTAGCCAATGTCACGTAATGAATTCGTAAAATTCATGTCGTAAAAGACGGCCGCGTGAACTGTTGGAGGGAGGTTTGAGGCAAAGTCATGATGAGGCCACTATGCTATGATATTCCAATGTTCTTTATGAATTATTTACCGAATGCACAATTTACCACATAAATCTCTCCTGCCAAAACTCCACCTAGTAAAATATTAATTCCAGCACAAAATATTCTGTAAAAAACTAGCCAAGTCTTGATGGAGCTCTTTGTTTATCTCTAAAATGTAATGAATTCTAGACAAAGTCGTGCCAAATCTAAGGTTCCTTTACTGCGATTTCTTTATTATTATAGTTAATGTTATGTGACTTGGTTGTTGAAGGGTACAAAACTAGGTGCTCATGGCACCATTGCACCCACCCATTAATGATGGAAAATTTTCAATTGGAAAACATTGATTTAATAAACAGTTAATTGTATGCTTGATAAAGCTTTGTATTTTAATAATACTTAAGTACAGCCTAAAAAAAAAAAAAATATTTGCATTACAGGTGGACTTCTAATCATTGATAGAAGTCCGTCTGTATGTTTATTTTATGTTAGATAGATGGTCGATTTGACGCTCCCAAAAGAAGAGAGCTGATGTCAGCATTGTCAATGTTGAATGCATGTTTTGCACAATCTACAACAGCCTAAAATAAGACACTAAAGTCCAATTACCAATACCAGTAGAGCTATTATGTCGCTTAACAAACAAAGGTAGTTACAACAGATATAACATTGTGTAAACAATTGACTTGTACCCACTAATGTATAAAAAATGTTCAATGGCCAAGACAGACAACTTAGCATGACTTTGTCTAGATTTCTTACTTTTGAGAAATAAACAAGCTTCATTGAGACGCTAGTTTTTTCAAGAATGTTTTTGGTTGCATTTCACTACTTTTTGTAGAAACATATTAATTTATTTTATTAGATTTTCTTATTTGGCACACTTTTTTACCAGGGAAAGTATTCGCCCAGTAGTGGGACGCTATAGGCTAGATTATATTAGAAGATGTGTCCCACTATGCTGGGTTTTTCAATGTACTGTGTTTCAATGTAGGAAAGAGAAAATAACCGTATCTCTAATACAGCTCAGACCAGCTGAGGGTTTTTCATCAGATACTTAAGCCTCGATTTTAAACATCAAATGAAGCTGCCCACCAAGTTGAATATTTTTTGTATATACGGTATGTCAATCTCTAAAAGTTTAATCCAGCTCGACTGGGTAGAGGTCGGGAAGCTACGTTACATCTTGTCGTTGTCCAAGATACCACAGTGTCTCAAGACTAAAGTCTTTGACCATTGTGTATTGTCAGTGATGGAACATGGTATGAACATGGTTGCTCACAATGGGGCTCATACCAAGGCTCAAGGTCACACAAAGGACGACGGAAAGAGCAATACTCGAAATTTCTCTGCGTGATCGAATCAGAAATGAGGAGACCCGCAGAAGAAGCAAAGTCATAGCTAACATAGCTCTTCGAGTCGCTAATCTTAAGTGGTAGTGGGCGGACCAAATTGCACGTAGAGCTGATGGCCGCAGGGGTAAGGTTTTGGAGTAGCGGCCACGTACCTAGCGTAGGGAGGCTCCCAAGACTCCCGCGGCTCCGTGCGCACGTGACCGGAGAGACACCGGGGTGATTTTTAAGCAGTAGGAGTCTGACAGACCCCGTCGCCCACTCCAGGGCGGCGGATATCCATTAAGGATTTTCCAACCCGGAACAAAAAAAAAAAACGGGAGGCTCCCAAGGTGGACCGATGACCTGGTAAAGGTCGCGGGAAACCGATGGTTGCGGGCTGCACAAGACCTGTCATTATCGAAAGCCTGAGAAAGCCCAGAAAGGCTGGGAAGAAAAAGAAACCAAATTTTGGGTTTAATTAAATATGAGCTGTTACAGGTTAATAACAATTTTAATTATTTTTTACAGATATTCGGTAAGGTTTGAAGACGTAACAAGTCCTAGAACTAAAGTCAAGTACTTAACAGATGGCATGTTGCTCAGAGAAGCAATATTGGACCCTTTGCTCAAAAAATATTCAATAATTATACTGGACGAAGCTCACGAGCGGACTGTGAGCACTGATGTACTGTTTGGTATTGTAAAACTTGCACAGAAAGATAGAAATGAAAAGAAATTAAATCCTTTGAAGGTAAGAACTTTAATCTATGGTTTTCTTAGTTTTATTTGTTCACTTATGTTTCAACCTCATAAATATTTGTTCCAATTCTGGGTGATAGACAACCAAATTCTAAAAGAATTTTAAAGTTAATCATTGGATTTCTTTTATAAATACTGGTTTTTTCATTTAATTTTAAATGTTTCTTGTTTCAGATAATAATCATGTCTGCTACAATGGATGTTGATTCTTTTAGAAAATACTTCCACAACTGCCCAGTGATATATTTAGAAGGAAGAACATATCCAGTTACCATTTATCATTCAAAGATGAAACAGGATGATTATCAATATGCTGCTGTATGCACAGTATTTCAGCTGCATGCTACTACTCCTGCAAAGTAAGCCTTCCATTATTAGGTAATTGTCGTCCTCCGTGGCGCAGCGGTCAACACGCCTGCCTGCGACGTGGAGGCCCCGGGTTCGATCCCCGGCCAGGTCATGGTGGAAAACGATCTTTTCCTGATTGGCCTGGGTCTTGGATGTTTATCTATATATTTATCTATTATAAATATAGTATCGTTGAGTTAGTATCCCATAACACAAGTCTCGAACTTACTTTGGGGCTCGCTGTGTGATTTGTCCGTATATATTTATTTATTGTTAGTATTTTCATACATAAACTTTGTTTTAAAAAACGGTTTATTCTAATTATATATTTGCAGCAATTTTATTGTATGTTTTACTATTTTCAGTCACGATTTTCTCGTATTTTTAACGGGACAAGAAGAAATCGAGACAGTCATGTACAACATCAAGCAGATAGCAAAGGTAATTAATTAATATTTGTAATAATTAAGTGAATTATTTAGCTATGTCAATATCCTATAATACTGTTTCTTATTATAATATTATAAATGCGAAAGTTTGTAGGAACATTATTTATTATATTTATTTATTAATATAGTTGTGGTGGCCTAGTGGTTAAAACACCAGCCTCTCAAGTATGAGTGCGCGGGTTCGATTCCAGGTCAGGCAAGTACCAATGCAACTTTTCTAAAGTTATATGTACTTTCTAAGTATATCTTGGACACCAATGACTGAAGGTGAAGGAAAACATCTTGAGGAAACCTGGACTTTAAGTCTGAAATCGCCAACCCGCATTGAGCAAGCGTGGTGATTACGCTCAATCCTTCTCTGTATGAGAGGATACCTATGCCCAGCAGTGGGCCGATAAAAAAGGTTGATGATGATTTATCAATATAATTACCATTGCATTTGCTCTTACTTTCAGGAAGCCACAGGTCCCCCTATTAGGGTATGTCCTCTGTACGCTGGGCTCCCAGCGGCGAAGCAACTGCAAGTGTGGCGGGACGCGCCGCCCGGCACTCGGAAGATCATATTGGCCACCAATATAGCCGAGGCTTCCGTCACCATACCACGCATCAAGTGCGTCATTGACACTGGCGTTGTGAAAGAAAGGTTCGTTTAATAGTGAGTGCTTTGCAAAGTTTTTTATTTTATGTTCAAAACTCTTCCAATATCGTTTGATGTCATCCAAAGGAGCCCTGCCGTAGGTATGTATATACCCATTCACGTCATACACGTTTTGTAGGACTTGATTTGTTTTTATCATGGGACGTACCTAAAGTATTTTTAATCTGCTTATTTGTGACGTAATTTGGAAGGCAGAGAAAAGTGAATCTGAAATCTTTGAAATTTACCTCCTAAAAATTGGAAAATAAGGTTGAGTCTAAAACCACGAAATGGTTTTGGAATCAGCGTAGGATGATTTTTTCTTTACATATCCAATTTCCGCTTTTATAGCTTTGGGTGGTTTAGCATAGAATAGAATACTCTTTATTATGTACACCATATAGATTACAAAAACATTAATATAAAGATTTTACAAAGGGTGACACAATGGGCGGTCTTATCGCTAAGAGCGATCTTTTACAGACAACCTTTGGATGGAATAGTAAGGGGAAGGAGAGAAATAATGTAGTTAGTCTACAGTGTACTATTTACAATTTTACATAGTTTATATAATAAATATGCACGTTAAGTGTCTCATACTCGTCTAATAAATATATACATCTAATTAATAAAAATCATACAAAAGCAAATAAAAAATAAAATAAAAATAGTGACATGTTTAAAGAGAGAGGAAATGCTTTTTTACCATGGCATATTTTTGGTTGCAACTTTAGAAGGCCCATAGATAGTATCTTAATAATACGAATTAGGTATTTAGATCTATGTTAACAGAATAATTACGCAAAAAAAACATAACCACAGGAAGATTCTGCCCCAACGTCCCATTCGTTCTTTATTTTAATACTAGCTGCGCCCCGCGGTTTCACCCGCGTAGGGTCAGTATGTTTTTTTTTATATGCTCCGGTCCTTTTGGTCAGAGCGTGATGTTATATAGCCTAAAGCCTTCTTGGATTAATGGGCTATTCAATGCAAAAATATTCCAAAATCCACCAAAATCGCAGGGAAGTTCAACCGTTCTATTTGGAAATCCTCAAGTGGACATGACCGGCAGTGGACTTGATGTGGCTGAGATGATGATGATGATGATGTGCGTGTTGCAGGACGTGGTCGGGCGGCACGGGCGCGGAGCGGCTGGCGGTGCGCGCGGGGTCGCAGGCTGCGGGCTGGCAGCGCGCGGGCCGGGCGGGCCGCACGCAATCCGGCGCCGCTTACCGCCTCTTCACCGCCGACGACTTCCGAGCGCGCCCGCTACACCACACGCCCGAGATACTCCGGTACTATTTTGCTTACTAAAGCAGATGATAGATGCTATAAAAATCTTCCCATACAAATTAGCTGTCAGGTACACTCTAGCGTGTATGGCCTGCTTAAGATTGAGTAGATTCATATTATTTTCACACATACGGTTTCTCTGTACAGGCAAACAGGTAAACCCTAGCGTGCATGATATGCTTAAGGCTTTCTTGAATCGAAAATCACTAAATATAGAGGTACAACAAACTTAAATATTGAGATACCCCCCCCTGTTCTTCAGTATTTTCATAAATGCCCATGTAGCAGTTGACAGCCTCCGTGGCGTAATGGTAGCGAACGCGGCCGTTGCGCAAGGAGGCGCGCGTTCGATTCCCGTGCAGTGCAAATATTTGTATGTATGAATATTTGCACTGGTCTGGTCGTGCCTCGGAAAGCACGTTAAGCCGTTGGTCCCGTTGCCATACGAACATCTAATTTCAGTCGTTACGGATTGTTGGAGCCCTCAAAAGTCCAACAATTGGTCTAACTACAATGCTTCGATATCACCTTCGGGTTGTGGAGGTCAGACGGCAGTCGTTTCACCGAAAATATCGAAGTTGGCCGAAATCAGCCGTTAGACTAGTAAAGCGGACCCCAGACTCCAAAGCTGAAAAGGCTTCGGATGCGACTGGGGTTAACGCTGAATGATGATGAGGATAAATGCCCATGTAGGTTTATAAATACGAAATATTTTGATTTTGATCAACATAAGTAAGGTAATTCTGTCTCCTAAGATACAGGATTACCCAATTTAGAGGACAGGGTGACATGAACTATGTAGATATTCCATATTAAACTGTACATCTGCTATGAATCTTGTATGTTTGGCATAATAAAGATTTATTATTATTATAATAATACATATAATTTCTATAGGCATCCACGAATCTCAAAATTTAATATGCGTGTTATTGTTTATTTGTTATTTAATTGGATTCGGTTTCAGATGTCCTCTAGCATCGACGCTGTTGCTGCTGATAGCGGCGGGTGCAGATCCCAGCACATTCCCGCTGATTGATACCCCTCCACCTGATTCTGTTAAAGCCTCACTCTCTTTACTCAAGGAATTAGGTAACCTGTTTATTTTTTTAATTTACTCATATCTAAATATTACTTTAAATATCAGCTGCTTCAAATCAAAGCAATGAGAAGAAAATATCTGTAACTGTTTTTCACTACAAGGGTTTTTGTAAAATTCAATTGGAATTTTCTATGCCTTTTGCCTCACGTAAAACGTTAATGTTTCCATGTTTCAGGTGCTATTGATAATGAGAGCAACCCCAAACTGACAGTAATTGGCAAAAAGATGTCGACTTTCCCAATAGAGCCGAAATATTCTAAAGTTCTATTAAGTGCGCCGGAGTATAACTGTTTAGACGAAGTACGTATATATTCGTAAATTTAAACTTTAAATACACATTGGTCAATGCTGTTCTTGTAAATAAATTAACGTATATTTTGCGCTTTTCTTTTCCAGGCACTAAGCCTAGTGGCAGTCTTATCCAGTGAAAACGTGTTCCACACACCAATGCACAAGAGAGAGGAAGCTATAAAAGTAAAGCAGAAGTTCTTGTCACCTCTTGGGGACCATATAACTCTCCTCAACGTGTTCAAAGCTTTTTGTAAAGCACCGTTAAAAAAGGTTGGTTATGTAAAAGTAAATTAAGATTTATACTGTAGGTACTTATAGGTTATTCGTGGTTCAGCTCTGACAGCTGCAACCTAACAGAAATGATATTATATTGAGAATAAAAATATATCAATGATTTAGGCAGACTTGTCAGTGGCAGGAACCCAATAGCAACCTTATTAGAATGAGCATAAAGACCACTGTAATTTAGACAGTGATGCAAATTAAAAGGTAAAATAATAGTACTTGCACATAATACAACTGCTTTCAAGCCTAATTTTCCACAGTTTCAACCTTAATTAAGTTTCAATTTACTAGGAACTGCTAAAAGTGGTCAAGCAAGCAGGCTAACTATACATACATATTTGGTTTTCGATCAAGACTATAGGTGATTTTGAATCTTTCGTTATAACATACTATCCTAATAATTTAAGTCATGTTAAATGTTTCGTGCACAATTTTTTCAGCAATGGTGTAGAGAAAATTATCTGAACCACAAGAATTTGACGTATGCATTCGAAGTCCGACAACAGTTGCTTGGGATCTGCCAAAAACTAAACATGACTGTCGCTAGTTGTGGACAGGCTTATGATCAGGTACGTAATCTACCCTTTTCTTATTTTAAACTCCTTTTACAACTGAAAATGCATAGCCCAAGGGAATTCTATCTAAACTGGAATGTGAACTTGCATAAGTCTCTTATTTATAAGAAGACTATTGCAAGAGCAATCAGGTCGATCGGAAATAAAAGTTTATTTGAAGAGAACGCGGTCCGAGGGAGAAAGCGTCCCAGTAGCCCTCTGTCTCTTTCTAAGTGTTACCCGTATTTATTTTTTGTAATTTTGTTTGAAACCAACAATTTCGATTAGAAAAAAGATGGTGAAAAGGGGTGCCATTAATATCTACAATAGTAAGTCCTACTCAGGATGCGAAATATCATTCTTTAAGTAAGGTTTCTGAGGTATTCATATACAAGTTATTTTATTTGTATGTAGGGTGGGTGACCATAAATTTCATTCAGTCATTGTCTGCATAATAAGTAAGTGACTTTTATTGGGTATTTACAATGACATTAAATCCTGCTTTCTTGTAGATATTTTATTTATTTAAAGGTACAGTTTCGGATAGATTGACCTGCTGTCGTCCGTACATCATCAATTTCTTCATCCATTTTTTAAATTCAATAATGAATTTAAAGAGTTCGTATCCGTGCCTAAATGTTCATTAAAACTCAGGTTATATAAGTGAAAAAAATATATTTTACGTACATTCCTTATAAATTCCATTATAATAGTCACCCTACACAACAAGGACAGAGGACTACTGTGAAGCTATCTCCCTCGGACCGCGTTTTGATCGATAGTTCACATTCCAGTTTAGATAGAAATTCCTTGGCATAGCCTAAAAGTTTGACCCAGTGTGTCAAACTTTTTGGATATTGATGAGTGAGCACTAAAGATTTCTTAGAATTTTATCTCCCAAAGGAGATGAAAGTTTGTATCTTCGTCATTTTTGCTGAAATGATGTCACACTACTTGATTTATTATAAAACATGGCAGTTCTTTCTGCCTTGTACGTACAGTAAAAAAACAACAAGGAAATTGCATGATTTAATTTCCCCATCTCCGTTCCACCATCGGGGAATTTCCACCCTTACGTTCTTAACACCACTATGCTTACATCGAGGGACTGGAACAATTTGTCAGCGGAGGCGTTTCCGTCGGATTACAAATTGAGTGTCTTCAAGGCTAGAGAGAATAGGCTCGTAATAAATTAGCGCGCTTTACCATCAACGATTGCATCACTGCTTACCATCAGGCGGGATTGCGGTCAAGCACTAGTTTATAACTTTAAAAAAAAAATAACGGACCTGTTCTCATAAACTCCTTTATCATTATTTTAGGTACTAAAATGTCTCCTATGCGGTTTGTTTACGAACTGCGCATGGCAGCGTGGCGGCGGTATGGGAGGTACGGGCGGTGGTAGCGGCGCCAACGTAGCAGGCCGCTACGTAACGGCGGCAGGCGCGGCGGCGGCAATACACCCCGCCTCGGCACTACATGCCAAGCGTCCTTCCCCACCTGTGTTGCTATACACCGAGTTACTCTCCACCAGCCGCACATACATGTTGACAGTGTCAGCCATTCAGCCACAGTGGCTGCACCAAGTGCTACCTGAATACGCCCGCCGCTGCCGGGCCAACCGGTGACGACGGCCTCGATTCGATATAACGTTGATTCTGTATTATTTTATCTAACGCGATGCAATTAGAACATACATAGTACGTTAAGCGTCAGCGGTACATGACCGTGTCCACCGTTTGCGTTAATGTAAAGGATTTTATCCTCTAGTATAACAACTCAATATGAGTTATTCTAAGTTGCATTTTTTATTATATTGTTGTTTTTTAAATGTAAATATGATTGTCGTATCGGTTGCGAATAGCGCAATGCATTTCAATGATTATTATGTACCAGAAATGTTAACATTTAGCCAGTGCCGTTTTATCCATTAGGCATTATAGGCAACTGCCTAGGGGCCCTGCCACGTTCAGGGGCCCCTGTGCTACAGGGAAAAGAATAGGCAATATTTCTTAAACAGTAAAAAATTAATTTGAAAATTTGCTCTGTACATTACATCGACGCTATTTTAGTACATTTCGGAACGCATTCCTTATTAGATATTATTATTATGATTATTATGATAGTTTAAAAGTTTATAACGCAGTAATATAATTGCAAGCAATTTTATCGCGGTAATTTAATTAAAAACGCTCAAAACTCTTTGTTGTGAATGCACACTTACTATACTGGTACCTACCAAGTATGTATATTCTATGGCCAAGCTACTTTCATAAGGTTGGCAGTACTGGTTCGTTGGCATGACCGGGGAATTCCCCGAGTCGTTAAATACGTATTGTATGATGTGTCATAGACATTATTTTCGAACCATTTTCAATTAAATCGTTCAATTTTTACTTCGTGCAATTCGTTTGCAAGTTTCACGGCTGTGAATAAAAAGAGAGTTTTACAATTTGTGTTTTAAAAATTACGAATTTAAGGATAAGTGTTGGATATTTATTTATAAAGACTGCAGAAGTGCTTCAGGCTTTGTGAAAATCGGTGAAACGACGGGTTAAAAACAGTGTAGTGGAAACTAAAGTTTCATTAACTGAAGTTAAAATTACTTTACGTAAGTTTTATTATTTTTTACATATTTTATTACCTGATACAGGATTTGACAAATGTGAAGTGTCGTTTTATTATTCAATTGGATATTTTAATTAATTTCTATGTTATTAAATATTTTTACTTTGGGTGTTTATTAATATTAAGCAGGAAACTATTATTATTATTATATTGTTTGAGCTGCTAAGGTGAAATTTTCTTTACTGTTTTAAAACAAAAGATTATTCCTTTCAGGAACAAAATGTCGGAGGTACCCGTAAAGAAAAAGCATCAAAGTGGTTCCGAAAAACGTAAAAAGCGGCAAGAGCAACAAAATAAACTTAATGAACAATTAAAGAAGACACAAAACCTTTTCGAACTCGGATTTAGTCGCGAATTAAAGGAACATCAACCTCATGACACTCCAAGTACGTCTTCTACCAGCCACAAGATGGAAGTAGACCCAGTAGAGGTTCCTTGCGAGCCTTTTGAACAGATTGGCCAGGATCAAGAAACACCTACGTTAGTCAGTGCAGAGGAAGGTGAGGCCGAGACAGGGGTCATACATCAAAACGTAGTTCATCTAGGGGTGGAATACCAGAATGACATTGGCTTATGGCAAAATATTACCAACGAAATGCAAGATTTTTGGTGTACTAGAGACCCTAACGAATGTCAACACTTTGATTGTAATTTTTCTGCTTCGGCCCGACAGTACGACGACAGTAAAAGATTTTTTTCTCAGTCTATGTTTTTTCGGAAACACATCAGTGGTGGTAAAATCAAACGGGAGTGGCTCATGTATTCTCCGTCTACTGGAAAAGTATACTGTTTTCCATGTATCCTTTTTGGTGAAGCACAAAACCGATCACAATTTCAAACTGGATTTTCTGATTGGAAAAATGCGTTGCACCGAATCCAATCGCATGAGAATAATGCAACTCACCGAGTATGTGTACAGACACTCATAAGTAGACGACGCATTCACGGAAGAATCGACACTTCTTTAGAGATTACATTTAATAAAGAAAAAGAATATTGGAAAAAAGTTTTAGAAAGAATAGTCTCTGTGATAAAATTTTTATCATCCCGTGGATTAGCATTTCGTGGTGACAATGAAATTCTCGGTTCTCAACATAATGGCAATTATTTGGGAATTTTAGAGTTAATCGCAGAGTACGATCCTTTTCTTAGTTCGCATTTAGCAAAATATGGTAATGAAGGCAAAGGAAAACAATCGTATTTATCTGCAACGATTTGTGAGGAACTTATTGAAATATTGGGAAATAAGGTTTTAAAATATATTGTTAATGAAATTATTGAAGCCAAATACTTCTAAATAAGTGTCGATTCGACACCTGATATATCACACACTGATCAGTTGACTGTAGTGCTGAGATATGTTACGTCGAATGGAGAAGTGGCTGAACGTTTTCTTAAATTTCTTCTCATACAGAACCACAAAGGGGAAGAACTAGCCACCGAAATATTAAATTTTTTAAGCCAATATAATATTGATGTAAGAAATTTGAGAGGTCAGTCTTATGATAATGCGTCGAATATGTCTGGTCGTTACAATGGTCTCCAGGCGCATATAAAGAAAATAAATCACCTCGCACACTACGTTCCCTGTGCAGCGCACTCACTGAATTTGGTTGGAGTACGTGCAGCGGAAAGCTGCGTTGGAGCAATCTCATTCTTCGGATTTGTACAGGCAATATACAACTTTTTTTCGGCATCAACTCATCGCTGGGCAATTATGCTCGAAAATCTTGAAAAACGTGATGAACGTAAGCATAATTCGTCATTGGTTCTGAAAAGTGTATCCGATACAAGATGGTGTGCAAGGGCCGATGCTACTAAGGCTTTGGCAACTGGTTACAACAGTTTTCAGAAAGCTTTGCAGTCTATTGCTAGCGATGAGACTCAGACATCACAAGCGATTCACGAAGCTAAATGTCTATTGAATGACTTAAGAAAAAAAGAAAATGCTGTAATGGCCGTATTCTGGGCTGCCATACTAGATCGGATCAATGGTGTCAGCATATCTTTACAAAAGAAAACAATTGAACTACGAACGGCAGTCGATCTTTTAAAATCGCTTTTAGATTTTTTAATTTCACAGAGAGATTTATTTGACGACTACGAGACTAAGGCAAATGAGAAAACTGATACTCAATACAGTGATGAGAATCAGCGTGAGCGAAAAAGGAAAAGGCATCACGATGACGGATCAGCAGAAGAAGTTGTGCTCAGAGGAAAAGAGAAGTTAAAAGTTGATACATATTTGCCAGTACTAGACATGTTATTTACAGAACTGTCGCGGCGCCTAGAAGCTTACCGGGAAATAAATGATCTGTTTGGGTTTCTAACAGATTTCTCGACAAAATCGGACGCTGAAATTAGACAGGCTTGTACAAAATTTAAGGATCATTATTTCGAGGACATTGAGCCTGAGTTTATAGACGAAATGGTGCAGTATAAATACTTCATCTTACAATTAGATGACGCCGGACAAAAAAATATGCCAGCCGAGGAGTCTTACAAACTGATTATTGGTAACATGGCACAGTCAACTTTCCCGAATGTAATGACAGCTTTGCAAATATATAGAAGTCTAATGATTACAAATGCCACTGGTGAACGAAACTTTTCCAAATTGAAATTAATTAAAAACTGTCTTCGTTCAACGATGTCTCAAAACCGTTTAAATTCATTGGCTATAATGGCAATTGAAAATGACGTGTTGGAGAAGATTACCTTTCAGGATATCTTGAACGATTTTGTATCAAAAAAATTTAGAAGAGTTAATATTTAAGCTATGTATGTTTTTTTTAAATAAATAAACATTCTGTTCATTTGATTCAACATTTTTATTGAATAATATGATGATATACCCAGGTTAGTAAAAAACGGTGTAATTTTGAATTTTGTTGTGTTAACGTAAAAATTAGAAGAGGGTAGGGGGCCCTGGATGAGCATTGCCTAGGGGCCCCGACAGGCATAACCCGGCCCTGCATTTAGCTCTACTGTGTGATATAAGAATAAAAAATAGTTATAGGATTTTGTTTTAAGATGCAATGAAATATTAAGATATATGAGTAATTCCACCGTTTAAATTGCCACTATTGTGCCGATTCTTTTGTTCTTAATTCATATTGTTACGGGCTGGGTGTATTAAAATGCCGGTTAAGGGTTTCGAAGTTTATTGGCAACGAAGGTACAGTCGATCCTAGGCAATGACAAGTAGAACGTAGCTGATGTCGCACTGAAGTCTTCCCTTAATTCCACGACGACCGCCTAGTACACGCACAACAACAATACCCGTTACTTCACGTTACCCGATGTTACTTCACGTAGTCCTCAAAGTTCTCGTTGGGTTGTCGCTGTAGATCCTCTTAAGTATCGCTTCTTCATCTGTCGATTGTTTTCATATCACTAGTCAAATGCAGACTGACTGCCTGCTGGCGTCACGGCGCTTTATATAGGTCAGCTGATCGAACATTCCAGATTCGTCTAGACGTAAAAATACTATCTACTACTATAATAGCGCATAACTTCGAGTACATTCAGTAAGTACCTACGGTAATTCACCGGAGACGAGTTTTTGGAAATTACGATGTCGACACTTTGCTGACAAAATTGTTGAGACCTGTACCATTCGATAGGCCATCCTAGATCTAGCAATGCGTTTTTATATTGTACCTTTACAATACCTAGGGCTGGAGATATAGGGCTTAAAAGTTAGGTACTGCATGTCACGCAGTATTGAACCTTATGCCATCGAGATAAGGTACATTCGTAACAATATGTTATCTTCTATCCTTCTCTTAATTAAATATAATAAATAGAGCTTAACCTTTTGAACGCCCATCTATATAATACGCGATGTGCCCTCCATCGCCACACTACAAATGTATACCGTATCTATAGTAAAACGTAGGGATGGGATTAATGTCCTATCGACAAATAATATTATACAATTAAAATAATGTTTATTCATCAATTTACGAAGGTAAATAAAAACTGTAACCGTAATTTCATATTTTATTTTAGTTTTATGAAAAAATCAATATGAAAACCTGGATATATTCCCCATAATAAAGAAAAGAATTTTAAATTTATTAGACGTGTGTTCTAAAAGGCACATCCCTATTTGTCTCCAAATGTAATCCTTCTACTTCATATCAAGTAGTTGGCGCTCGAGGCACGTCAAAATCCTTTCTGATATAGGGATGTCTAGATTTCTATGGTATTTATTTTTATATTCACTGTGGTCGAGTTACACGTGCATAAACTCAACCGATTCCTGCATAATTTATTTCGTTTACTTACAACAAACACAATTAATAGAAGCTAAATACGTGGTTTTCTACGTTTTAAAAAATAAAATAAAATGGAGGGTGTTTGTTTCACACAGATGTTATATACCTTTTTTTTAATGGTGTCGCATAATACTCGCAATTATTTTTCTGGTTTGTAGAAACTAATAGAAAACTGAAGAAAATTCCTGAAACGTCAACTTCGACTCAACGGAATGTCAAGATGACGAACTATTTCAAAATTCTGATTCAGACTTGAACAACTCGCAATAATTCGTCATATTCACAGTCACAATTTTTTTTATAACAACACGTGCGCCAACTCAAGATGTAAACATTGCACTACACTAAAATGCACAAAATCACTATGACCTTGAAACCCGTCCGCTTATGACGTCACAGACTTACTTCTATACACGTCCGTGGCGGGTGTGGAATGATAACTAACCAACTTTGTAGGGATGGGTTTTTCAATCGGTGTTTCACTATCGACAATGATTAGAAACCCTATTTATTCTTGATTAAGGTGAATAAAACGTAGTTTATAGTTTACGATATTTATAAAATATTATTTATTCACGTCATTTTCTTGCAATAATAGTATTTATGATCATTTCGACGAGATGAAATATAGCGAGGTCTTCATCGTGTCCCATCACTGGCTTACTTGATATCAAGTAATTGGCGCTGGGTGCGTAACAATATTTTCTGGCGTTTTTGTTTCTATTGAAAATAAAACAAACAAGAACTTATTATGTGTGAAAAAGTTATAAATATGGTTGATAACAGGGCAAATTTCCATAAAAACAAAATAAAAGGTCTTGTAAAAGTCGTAAATTTATTTTATACTGTGATTACTTCTAATCAAGTAGTGGCGCTGAGGGCACGAAAATCTCGAACTTGTATAGAAGTGATTGGCGTTCAAAAGGTTAAAAGAACTTAACATTGTTTAATTGTGAACAAGAGAATCGGGGCCATTAAGTATGCTATGCTCAGAAATCACGTTCTTTTTTGAATAATCAGCCTATACACAGATCTCTCTTCGAGAGGAGTGGGTTGTAAATTTCTCCCAACCCCCACTGGGTCCGCGTATAAGGCTACAGGTTGACCATCTACATGACTTTGAATTCTCGGTTTTATGACATACAGGTTTTCCTGACGAAGTCACGATGCATGTTTGACCAGTTTTAAATTGTAAATAGTACAACATAATCGACCACAGTGCCCAGTGCGAGTTTGTTTTACATTGACAACGTTTTTGGCTCAAGCACGGAACATCCTAAACGTGTCGATCGTGTAAACGTAAAACAAACTCGCAATAGGCATTCAGGACAACAATTTCTGAGATGTTTTTATATAAAGTAGTAGTTACATCGCATAATTGTTAGATTATTACCTGGTGCTAAATACGAGGTTTAGGAAATAGAAATTTGATGTTATAATATTACGATTGTAAATCTGAATAAAATTTTATCTAAAGTACGCGTTTAATTTAAATTTCACTTGTTATTAATGAAGGTTCCTATTTTTTTCCACAATATAACCTAGTTACAGCTATATTCCGTGTACCATGTAGTATAGGGTCTGAAATTTAAGAGAATCATTTAATATGTAGAGTGGTTCTTCCTGAGGACATGGTGGAGTATACGGTGAAGTTCTGCCCGGCTTAGGCGGAGCACCGCTGTGTCCTCATGGCGGCGATCTCTCGCCGGAGCCGGAGCGAGAGTGCATTGCAGGCCGTCACCTCTTTCTGCGAAGTAGTTATGCTGGCAAAGGAGGAGGCGGAGTGCGTGAGGGAGAGGGAATCTCAGCGCCTGACAACCCTGGTCGTGAGACAACATCAAACTTCGAGACACCGTAGGCGTAAACTTACGAGCGGCAAGCAGTGGGCAATTCGCTGCCCGGTAAGGCAAAACAAGGTGGAACAAGCAAATGTTAGCACATCGTGACGTGGGGTCCACGAAGACTGATGCCTGCCAGGGCTGTGGGTTGTGATACTGTGGCCAGGCAAGTGATGGAACAAGGGTGGGTTTTAGTAAGTAAAAGTCTGACATGCCCTTCTGTTTCGCCCAGAGCGGGAGAAGTCATTTGATGACGGAATTCGATAGTAGAAAGTATACGAAATTCCGTATACGTCGGAAATGCTGCGGGATAGGTACTATGGGTTTACGAGTCCCACCATGATTATAATGATGAAAAAAGCTGTTCATATTCGATTCAAAGAGTAAAACAATGAAGACTGTCGCTAGTGGCTTAAGATCAGGTAGAAATTCTAAACTTTTTCTTATTTTAAACACATTTTACAACAGACAACGCGTACCCTAAACCACCGGGTCAAACTTTTTGCACAAAAATACCGTTACTTACCTATTACACATCGAAAGTGGTAAAGAACTAAGGTAAGGTAAGGTAGGTGGACTAAGGAACATTTCTTTTGCAAAGCGGGCGAAAGTATGTAGCTATGGAGTACTAATATTATGGATATACTAATAATACAAAATGCGAAAGTAACTCTGTCTATCTGTTACGCTTTCCCGCTTAAACCTCTCAACCGATTTTGATGTAATTTGGCACATACAATCTTTAGACCCTGAGAAAGGACATAACTATTTTTGAAAAAAAAAAACAATGATATTCCCGAGGGAAATCTAAAAAGCGCGATATAGGTAACCGAATTCCACGCGGGCGGAGCCGCGGGCGGAAAGCTAGTATTACATAATTTCAAATTGTATAAAAATGAAATGATTAAATAGTCTATTTGGCAAATTAATACATACATAACAACCTTGCAAAATTCATGTCAAGTCGCCAAGGCGTAGAAAAGTTTTTAGACAATTTTTGTATTGGCACATTTTTAACTGGAATCTCAATTCTTTCACAGAAAATATATGTGCTACCGTAGTTTACTTAGTTATTAGTATCTGGGATGTAGTTGATGCAACTGCTATGCTACGTAATTTGCTGCGACCCGCACCTACTTCGTATGGGTGCAACGCTGATACTAAATACACTACAAAAAAATTGTGAACGTTGTATAAAAAATAAGAAAACGGGCCGCTGCTCCCGCCGCACCGCCCCTGTCGGTCAGTACTGCCACAAACGCGAGGCTCCGCAATTTTTAAATCTGTAATAATTTCGAAACTATTCACTTAAATCATATACTATACTGTAAAGGGCGATATAGATCTATATTAAATCAACAATGTATTAAATTGGATAAGGATTAATGCTGTATTGGTTAAAATCGTTTCGAAAATTAGTTAATATTTGCCGTAAAAAGTAAATGACAAAGAAATATTATTGTGGGATATCCTTAAGAGATAGACATATACCATCACGGACTTTTCTCTAGACCTTTTCAATCTGTACAATATTTAGTACATTATTTGATAAATCTCGTAGGGTTCAGCCGGCGTTTCACTGCGAACGCGGAAAAAAATTAATTATTTACGACATCACATTAGAAACCTCAAAAATAATAGTACTTCTCCACTATGGATGTTATTATACATATAAACCTTCCTCTGTAATCACTCCAAATAAACTGCATTAAAATCCGTTGGGTAGTTTTAAAGATTTAATAATACATAGGGAAAGAGAAAATGATTTTGTTTTATACTTACTATGTAGGGATTCAGGATATCAGGGATTTAAAGTTTATTTCTTTTTTTTTTAATTATTCATGTCATCATCATCATCATCATTTCAGCCGAAAGACGTCCACTGCTGGACACAGGCCTCCCCCAAGGTTCTCCACGACGACCGGTCCTGCACCTCCCGCATCCAGCGGTTTCCCGCGACCTTCACCAGGTCGTCGGTCCACCTTGTCGGGGGCCTACCCACGCTACGTCTTCTTGTGCGTGGTCGCCACTTGAGAACCCGTCGGCCCCATCGGGCATCGGTCCTTTGGGCAATGTGTCCACCTCACTGCCATTTTAGTGTTGCAATTCTTCGGGCTATGTCGGTTACTCTCGTTCTTCTGCGGATCTCCTCATTCCTGATTCGATTGCGCAGTGAAACCCCAAGCATAGCCCTCTCCATTGCCCTTTGAGTGACTTTGAGCCTTCTTATAAGGCCCATAAAAAAAAGGCCAAAAAATAAAAATTATCATGTGTTTTAAACTAAATAAAAAAAAACAAAAACATATATACGGTCGAATTGAGTAATCTCTTCCTTTTTGAAGTCGGTTAATCGAAATAGGTAATCTAATTGTAATGACTCACTTTTATTTACTTTACTGTTTAGTAAAAACTGTAAAAATTGCTAAATGCATGTTTAATAAACATGTACATTTTGTAATTGATAAAAACTACATTACTGTCGCTTATATCTCTATATGGCACTAATTTATTTAGGGCTGGGATTTTTCCTAATATTAAAGTCAAACTTAAATGTTAAAGTAAATACATATTATGTACGTACGTAGAAGTTAAACTCAACCAATTGGTAATGGTAAGTATCTATTACCTACCTATGTAAAATGTGGTTTATGATTTATTGTTATTTTATTGAATGGTCATTAACTTTTTTTTTAAACTAGTAGTTAATTATTTTATCATAAAATAAAACAAAAATTGATTCAAAAAACCTTTTGCAAAAATGTAATCATTATTTTCTATTTTTCAGCAATTGTTTGAGTTAACTAACGGCTCAGAAACCAGCCTTCGGGTACTTATTTTGAGATTATTTGTCATCCTCGACAGAGACAGGGAAGTATTTTTATTAAACCGCTTTTTTAACCGATTTCAAAAAGGAGGAGGTTACTCAATTCGACCGTATACAATATGTTAAGAAAACCCTGTCCGACCCATAAGGATAATAAAGGTTAGGTAAACACTTGACCAAATATAATATAAAATTTTACATAATAATCATAGTAACAATACTAATGAATTTTGAAATAATCCTTTTTTCCGGGGAATTAATTCCAATTTCCCCGAAATTTGGTAATTTTTAAAAACAGTGACAACACCGGTATTATTATAAGCGAATAGCGACGCGACCACGTCACAGGTGCCCCGTGCCCTGCCCCCGCCGCCCGCGGGATGGGGTTGCTTACCGCACATGTATTAAGTTACCTCTTTTTGCGAAATAATATTTATTTTTTTAGGAGGATTTTGTTTAAAGTTTTGCCTGTCTTTGTGGGCATCATTAAAATCAGTTATCGATACCTAACAATACCTTCACGGATCGGACAGGGTTTTCTTTACATATTGTATATGTTCGTTTTTTTTTGTTTGTTCGCGCATATCTTCGTCGTTTATGAACCGATTTTGATATTTCCTTTTCTGTAGGAAAGAAGACGCTCCCAAGGTGGTCCCATGATGAGGATATCAGGGTTTGATGGCGCAAGACCAGAGAAACAAGGGGAACTTTCAAAAATTGCAGGGATGACTAGTGCATTTCTTAGCATTTTCATTAAGTATTTTTCTCAACAATTCACAGCAGCTACCTTGTGTTTGGGCTGGATTAATTTGTATTGATAAGAACTTTATACCTAGATGGGTTATGACTGTCATAAGAGCTCTTATGATGAAGACAAAGGTTAGTTCCGGGAACTCCTCAACGGTTTACAGTAGCTACTTTGTGTTCGTGCTTGATTAATTTGTAGTGATAAGAACGTGTAGTGCGTGTTGTGTAGTGATACCTAGATGGGTTATGACTGTCATTAGGGTGCTGATGATCAAGACCAAGGACAGTTCAAGGAACTCCTCAACGGTTTACAGTAGCTACCTTGTATTTGGACTTAATTCGTTTATATTGATAAGAACTTTGCACCCATATGGGTTATAATGAGAGTCTGCAGTAGACCTGATAATAAAAACCATAGATAGTCGAGGGAATTCCTCAACAATTTACAGCATTGAAGTTTAACGTAGGACAGCCACTACCTACTCGTCATGCTGATGCGACAATAAAAAAAAAAAATCAACAGACTGAATTTAAGTTGCGAGCGAATTTAAGTTAGGGCCCACAGGAATTTTATAAAAATGGGTTCAGTAGTTCGTATTTAACTAAAATGACGGGTAAAAATTCAAGTAGGTACCTAAACAAAATTGCGTCCGCGATAGCGGCCAGTTGGTCCCGACACAGCTGAAGAGTTTCACAACTAAAAATTGTAAAATAAAATCTTTATTGTATAAAAAAACAACTGACTTCCAAAAAAAAAAAACACTAAAATAACACACAATGAAAAATAACTAATTTCTGAAGTCGATGGCAAAAACGAATTTGCCAAAACCAGACACCATCATTTTCATCATTCTCCTGCCCTTATCCCAATTTATTTGGGGTCGGCGCAACATGTCTTTTTCTTCCATGCATCCCTATCAGAAGCCATCTCGGCAGTCACCCCCTTCTTAGCCATATCATCCTTCACACATTCCATCCATCGTTTCTTTGGTCTTCCCCTACTCTTATAGCCATCAACATTCATAATTAAGACTCTCCTCACGACATTCTCCTCAGTTCTCCGTAACACATGCCCGTACCATGACAACCGATTTCCACACAACTTTTCAGCTACCGGTGCCACTTTCAGACTTCCTCTTATGTACTCATTTCTTATTCTATCCATTCGTGTAACACCACACATCCCTCTTAGCATTCTCATCTCGGCTGCATGCAATTGCCTTTCATTCATCCCTTTCGTAGCCCAACATTCTGATCCATACAAGGCAGCAGGTCGGATCATGGTTTTATATATTTTCCCCTTAAGTTTAAGGGGTATGCGGGAGTCGCAGATTGTTCCCGTGACCTGCCGCCATTTCATCCACCCCGTGTTAATTCTGTGCTTAACCGTCCGATCTATTTCGCCATCCCTTTGCACGAGTGAACTGAGATACCGAAAGTCGGAGCAGATTGGTAGGAGTGCGCCATCAAGCGCTATGGCTCCAGAAGTGGAGAGACCGCCGAAATCGCAGAACATATATTCGGTTTTGGTTCTGCTGATTTTCAAGCCAACATTCTCCAGCTTCTGTTGCCATTTCTCCAATCTGCTCTGGATCTCAGGTCCATCTTCACCGACGAGAACAATGTCATCGGCGAACAGCATGCACCAGGGTGCCTCCTCCTGGATGTCCGACGTAAGAGCGTCCATACGTCGGACATCCAGGAGGAGGCACCCCAAAACCAGACACCATGATCATGAGAATGTATACCCTTTTTAGGGTTCCGTAGCCAAATGGCAAAAAAACGGAACCCTTATTTATAGATTCGTCATGTCCGTCTGTCCGTCTGTCCGTGCTTATGTCACAGCCATTTTTTTCCGAAATTATAAGAGCTATACTGTTGAAATTTGGCAGGTAGATGTATTCTGTGAACCGCATTAAGATTTTGATACAAAAATAAAAAAATAATAATAAATATTGGGGCTCCCCATACCTAGAACTGACACTCAAAAATTTTTTTTTCATCAAACACATACGTGTGGGGTATCTATTGATAGGTCTTCAAAAAAGATATCGAGGTTTCTAAAATATATTTTTTTAAACCGTATAGTTTGCGTGACAGACGCTTCCAAAGTGGATAAAAGTTGGTCCCACCCCTCTAACTTCTAAAATAAGAAAATGTAAAATTAAAAAAAAATATGTGATGTACATTAGGTGCTATAAAAACTACCAACGAAAGTTATTTTGAACGAGATCTAGTTAGTAGTTTTTTTAATACCTCGTAAATCGAAAACCGCTTATTACCGCGCAATTTTTCATACAAATAACTTAAATCCTTTAATTTCATAAATCAACGGTACGGAACCCTTTGTGCGTGAGCCCGACACGCACTTGGCCGGTTTTTAATCCATTTTATTACCCTATGCAGGTTTGGTACCTACTCATCATTTCATTCATAGTCAATTTTGACCAAGTTTGGTTTAATCTCGGCTAATTTTAAACGTTTTCTTTAGTAGATAATAAACTAAGGCTCTAAAATAATAATATTTAAATCAAAAAGCGACTGTTAAATTTGTGAAATCGACCGAGGATTCGAAAATGGTATCTACTATTGTCCCCGGTCTACCCTATACCAAAACATACATTGATTAAAAAATATATTCAACACTACAAAATATACAATGAGCGGCCTTATCGCTAATGCAATCTCTTAGAAGCAACCTTAGAACGGACAGAGATTTTCTTGAACATTAAATGTGTCTGTCGTTGGTGTAGACAATATTTTATTTAAATTTTACTTTATTTTATTTAATAAGTACAGTGACAGACAACAGACCAAGACAATCAACACAGTTAATACAACATACAGTACATAAATCTGAGGTCCAATATTCCTATAAACAACATTCAATGATTAATATTTATGCTTCGCTAGAGCCGGATTAATATGGAGAAGTTACTAAATGACACTATACAAACAATTACAATTTATACAAACAATTTCTAAATTCGTTAAAACTGTTCAGAAACAAGTCTACCTTAGGGCATATTGTACATTCTGATTGTGTGTGATGTAAAGAAAACCCTGTCCGATCCGTGAAGGTACTGTGAGGTAATGATACCTGATTCTACTAATGCCCATAAAGCCGGGCTAAACTTAAAAAAAAGTTCCCCCTCAAAACACAAATATTATTTCTTAAAAAGAGGTAACTTAGTACATGTGCGGTAGGCAATCCATGCGCGGGCGACGGGGGCAGGGCACGCGGCACGCAGTGTTACCAACTCTTAAAAATATTTATCCCTAAAGTTGGTGTCAAAAACCTCTAAAATCGCCTTAATTCATTTGTTTCCTCCCTAAAAATGCATATAATTTCATAACGATTTAGAAATAATATAGGTACTGTAATATGTTTCAATGTGCGGTTGTATAATTCCCAGCCTGATGATAATATGGTGGACGTCCACGTACGTATTATTTTACATTACATTATTATTATACATACATTTAATTTCATAACAGCCTCCGTGGCGTAGCGGTAGCGAACGCGGCCGTTGCGCAAGGAGGCCCGGGTTCGATCCCCGTACAGTGCAAATATTTGTATGCATGAATATGAATATTTTCAGTGGTCTGGTCGTGTCTCGGAAAGCACATTAAGCCGTTGCCATAAGAGCATCTAGTGGCAATCGTTACGGGTTGTTGGTGCCTTCAAACTCTTCACGGAAAATATCGAAGTTTAGCCAAAAAGAGCAGTTAGGTCCGTATTACAGAACGTCACTCAAAACTCAAGCTCTACTTAAGAATCGTTTCAAGCCCTTTGATTGGTTGAAACTAGTTTTAAGTAATGCTTAAGCAGAGATCAATGCTTGAGTTTCCTTCTGGAATACGGACCTTAGGTGCGTGCTTACCAACCAATCAAATGGCTTGAAACGATTCTTAAGTAGAGCTTGAGTTTTGAGTGACGTTCTGTTATACGGACCTTAGACTGCTAAAGCGGACCCCAGACTCCAGAGCTGAAAAAAGCTTCGGATGTGACTGGGATTAACGCTGAGATGATGATGACTGTAATATGTTTCAAAATCTTTATTCTAGGTTATTTAATACATTAAATATTTCGTCTTCATCTGAAGATTCAGATTTTTTTAAATCATACTTACTGACATTGAATTATAATATTATATTGGATGGATTAAATGTTACACAAGATCCATCATTTCGATTTAGCATAAATCGGACCAGCAGTCACTAGGCAAGAAATAAATATTAATATAGTAAATTTCAAAAATAACAAAGAGTCAAAAAATCCCTGAAAATACCCCTAAAAATTTCAGACCCCTAAAAAAATCCCATCCCCCGCTAAATCTGGGGGGAAAACCCCTAAGTTGGGAACCCTGGCGGCACGTGGTCGCTTCGCTTATAATAATACTGTCAAAATGATATTGTATTTTTTTTTTATTTCGGGGAAGTTTGAATTAATTCGCGGGAAAAAAGATTATTTCAAAATTCATTAGTATTGTTACTATGATGATTACCTACGTAAAATTTTATATTATATTTTACGTATTACCTAACCTATATATAAAATATAATATAACATATTATATATTACCTAACCTATATTATATACTACCTAACCTAACATATTATATATTACCTAACCTATATTATCCTTACGGGTCGGACAGGGTTTTCTTTACGTACCTATTGTATACTATGCATATTGGCATACAATAGGTACACTAAATAGCATCATCATCATCATCTAGCCTACCTACATATCAAAAATGGTACTCACTTAAATAAATACATACATACTGAATATATGTATTAAGTAAGAAAACTAAGTAGGCTAAAATTAGTTCGTACAACAAGATTATAACGACAAGAACCTAGCGTTCCTTCACGAGTCTTTTGAATACCTGTAACGACTGCGTGCGTTTCATTTCTATTGGCAATGCGTTTCACAAACGAGTGTCCTGAACGGTAAAAGACTTATCAAGGAATACCTATTGTAGAATGCATAGGAATTTTGAGCTTCAAGTTGTCTGTTGACCTTAAAGATTTAATGTGTGAGTCACAAAGAATCTGAAAACGATTTTTGAGATAATGAGGGGTGGAAGAGGAAAAGAGACATTATAAAGAAGGGAAAGAATATGAACATTCAGGTGAAGGCGAATTGGTAACCACTTGAGCTTCACACGAAATACGGAAACATGGTTGTACCTACAGACCGAATATGAAACTTATACAAAAATTTTGTAATCGCTCAAGCTTATCTTGTTGGTCTTGGGTAAGATCAAGATAGCTGACATCAGCATAGAGAAGGACAGGCAGAAAAAGTAATTGTACAGGCGCAATCATGGTGGCAGAAATTACGCAATATCTTTAAAGACGTAGCAGATGCAAATAGTTTAAGGCCAACTTCCTGTAGCTGGGTAGTCCAAGAAAAGATTTTGTCAATAAATATTCCCAATTTCATATACTTATTTGTTACTAAAGAGAACCACTAATTTTCAAAAGAAACTTGAGGTAGGTTCGTCCAGTCGATCCTAGAGACAGTCCTAGAACTGCCCACGACTACAACCTGCGTCTTTATACGGTTCTCCAAAAGTCCATACCTTTTGCTCCAGTTGCATATGCGGGTGAGATCACTATTGATCGCTAAGATAACTTCAGACAGATTTCCAACAAGCGCTCGTGAGTTAATTTTTAGGTAAATCATCTCCATCAGATCAGAATGTTGCATTCAGATGGAATTGAGATCTCCCTCTTATAACTCCAGTTACGCGTATCTTGAACGCTGCATAGAAAATTTGCATTCTAGCTTCTAATTAAAATAGCCCTGCCAAATTTAATTTCTTTGCGCACTTCTTTAAAATTTATTCTGTAATAAGCACCAATGGCAGTCGTAAAAAAAGGATCCAAGAGAGTCGAGAGAACTGACGACATTTCCCTCATTAAAATGATTCCAGCTGGAAGCGGAACAATGTTAATTCGATAATTATGCAAATTTCCTGAAATAATTCATTAAAATTTATGACGTAGATACGGTAGATGCGTACAAAACGGAATCCAGTGCGCCTGAAGACACCTATTTATTTTTAAGGAGTTTTGGAGAAATGGATATGCTTAAATTTAATTTACATAGAGTCCTTATAAACTTTACTAATAGAAAAGTATGAAAGAAGAAGATATGTTGCACCGAGGTATGTAAGGAAGGTTTAGTATGTAAAAATGATCCCATCCATGGACTAACAATGGCAAATGTAGCTTAATCCAATCGATCGAAGCAAGCGGTGGTTATTTCTAAGCCACGAGCCGCTAAACTTTTCCGTGTCAAAAATGGAAAAAAATAAAAGAACGAAAAAGTCGACACGTACCGGAAGATCCTAAAGTAAACTAAATACAAAATCAAAAATAAGAAAGAAAAAGCATATTATTCAATATTCTGTTCAGCCACCTTCGACTTGAATTTTGTAAGTCACAACGGGACACCCGGAATACGGCTTCCACATTTCGTATATGTCTTACCAATACTTTATTATTTACTCAAATTATGTACACAATTTGTGTGGGTAGGTATTACATTTACAAACAGCGCAGATTGACTCAAAACTTCCTTACTAGGGAACAGGTTCGACATTATAATTATTATACCTCAACTTTTCTATTTGCCATGAACAAATTAAAATTCTCGTGAAATCTTGAACTTGTTTTTGGTATTCCAGGTGGCTTGCACTTCCCTCTATTACAAAAGCACAACTTTCAACTAAGTTACCTCTTATTAGAACTCATCATGAAACTTTGTAAGAATAACGGCTTACTTATATCAAAGAAGATTTTATGTTACTCGAAAAGTTTGTCTTTTAAACTTTATTACAGTTTTAGTGACTATTTGACTGACTCGACTCGCTGTGCAAATAGTAACTATCATAGCGTGACTCATAAGTTGTAGGTCGTAGGTTCGAACCCCGTCAGGCGCTTTACTTTGGGTAAATTGTTTCATCACTACTTTTCTCAAAACGGTTAAGGAAAATATCGTGACGAAACCGGCATGTCCTAGAGGCAAGGGTAGATTACGGCCCACTCCCTCTCACCGAGAGGAGGCCTGTGTCCCAGGAGTGGGAACATTATAGGCTTATGTTTATGTTTATACCGTGAGGATGATGACGTAGGTAATCAGCCTTCTTAAAAAAATGTAGGTAAGGTCAAAACCTTCTTTCTTGTATCTATGGTCAGAACAGTGAGTAAAATTCTGTGCCTTATCAGGCGTCGACTATTGATTTATTTTTCTTAGATTCTGGGGAATATTAGGCAGCTTTGTAGCAAAGTTAATGATGGGATAAATAATTATTAGGTAGATACTAATAGGATAATGAATTAATCATTTACTTAAAAATTGCAAATTACTCACACTTATAAAATATTTGAAAAGTTAAATTAAGTCGTGTATATCAGTCTGTTCCATTTTTACGTCATAGCGTCTGAGAGATTTCGATGAAATTTGACCTGTAACATAAAAAAAATATCCCGGTAGAATACATCCCGGTTTAGTATGTTCATGAAAACGGACATAAGATTCTCATGTGATAATTCCCAAGCTCCACGAAGGCATTATTACGTACAAATTAAAATAAAAACATGTTAGAATACAAAATTCACACCTAGTATATAAGTACCATACGTATACATAAATACATATTATGTAGTACGGTACTTACGGAGTTTTGTAGGTGCAAACGCTGTGGTTCCATACCCGCTGCGGCTAATGGGACTTTGGAATGGATGTCGTCGTCGATAACGTTCTACCTCGTGTCTGGTTTTTGTGTTTTTAGCTCTAATTGCCCAACTTTCTTGTAATAAATTACTTGCTTTTGATACGCCATCAATTATCAGGGCCGTTGTAATGAAACCGGGCTCGTTATGCCTACACCGTCATTTTCAGGATTTGACTCTTGTTTGTGTGCCGATTTTTGTGTACTTGCTGCTGTTCGCTGGTTTCTTTATTCCATGGTCTTTTGCCTTTACTTTTATTTATGACACAATTAAATGGCCATCGGGCCATCTAATTGAGTAATAAAGAAAATGTCCTATTTAGAATTTGAATTTATAACACATTAACCTTTGACATATCAGCGACTCCACCGCTATTTGTTAGGTGAAGATGATAACAGAATATGAGATGAGTTTGCGGCCACATAGTCGCACTTATATTGGCACTCGTGCGAACAAGTAGAATTGGTATAAAAGCTTTAGCGAGCAAATGGAGTAGGTATATATATTTCCACAACGGTTACCTTTTGGAAGGGTCCAGTGTCTCAGGGGGCCGAGTTTGGACCGCGCTGCTCCACAAGGATCTCGTTACGTGTATCGTTTCAATATACCTATATCTATAGTCCTTGTTGTAGTAACTTCATACAGAGTTTTTTTGAGTGAAATCATACCTTCCGTAAAGGGTTGTCGACGGTATGGGATGCCTGTTACATTTAATGTAAGGTAATTCGGGAGCCGTGTTGTTTTCCTCTCTGTTCTCTTTAAATGTCTCTCCAATTCATAAATGAAGGTTGACGTTACCTGAATCCTATATGATGGGTTTTGGAATGTATAGGTATGGAAAACACTAGAACGAGGGGCATGCCAAAAAAAGAAACTAGATACTCAAAAATTATAACATTTATTATTTATTACTCATGTCTATCTTTTAAAATCAAAATATTCATCCTCGGCACTTATCACCTCTGCCCACTCCTTTACAGATACTTCCGAAATTTCCTAATTATAGGCGACTAATGCAACTTCCTTGCTCTCGAATCTCCTGCCTTTAAACTTTCCTTTAATTTTAGGGAATAGGTAAAAATCGCAAGGAGCTCAGTCAAAGGAATATGGTGAGTGAGGCAGGATATGCACATTTTTTGTAAGCCGAGGCGTTGTCGTGATGCCAAAGAAGGTGCCGGATGCCTGACTTCGGTCGCTTGTCACCCCATTCTGATAAAACGGTTGGGCCACAAACTGACACATACCACTAAGAATTAATCGTTTTTTGATCTTCGAACTTATAAAAAAAGGCCATCATTTGTTTCTGCGAGCTGTGTGCACGGCAACATTTTGTCGGCGTTCGTTCATCTTTAAAGCACCACACATGTCGATTGTCTTTTTGTTTCGGGATCATAATTATACAGCCATATTTCGTCATCGGTAAGTATATCGTATACATTTTTTGCTTGCCTCCGTCAAACTCAATCATAAATCGGTACCAATCTATCCGGCGGTCTTTCTGTTCGTCGGTCAGTTTGTTCGGCACCCATCTTGAACAATGCTTTCGAAGAGAAAGGTGATCATGTATAATGGTTTGCAGCGCTGCTGATCCAATACCCATTTCTCGATCAAGCTGTATCGTAAGTAATTCGGCAGTTTTCCCGAATCAACTTTTCAACCGATTCAACGTTTTCTTGAGTGACTGCTGTTGGCGGGTGACCCGACCTCGCTTTATCTTCAAAGCTTCCCCTCCCTCTCTTGAACTCAGCAAACCAATTAAAAACAGTAATTAAGATTTCGAAAACCAAACTGTTATTCGACTTTTGTTACTTAGAGTACCAGTAGGTAAACACAATGTAAACTATCTTCAAAACATAAATAAGCAATAATAATATGGTCTGATGTCAATGCTAAATCACATATTGCAATAAAACCCACTAAAATATCGAAATGAGGTTATGTCAATAATAAATTAAAATAAAAAAGCCGGGCAAGATTCCTTCATAATAAGTGACCCCACTTAAGAATAAACAAGAGTAAACAAATAGACTATTTGTTACATACTAAGTACAGAATCCTAAAAACGGGCCTACAAAGAACGGGGATAACTAAAGAAAGAATTTTTGTTACTTCCAACTATTCTATAGCTCATATATGGGGTTTTTTTCAATAATTATAAACTAGTGCTTGACTGTCATCCCGCCTGATGGTAAGCAGTGATGCAATCGCTGATGGTAAAGCGCACTAGTTTATTAATCCTATTCACTTAAAAAACTTAGGAATAGGAAGGATGACGGCAGTTGAGCGAGGTGATGCAATGTTAAACCCAAGACCAACACGACCAAACGATGCTGCGCTAGAGGGAGATTGATCTGGGGACTCTCCACGACCAAACTCCCGAGACAACAACATTTGGCGCATCGTACCCGCCACACAACGCAACACAACTGCTCAGACCCGTCCTCCGTACGGCTTCACTAGACATCATGCCGGAACACGACGAATCGCTTGGCGGCAAGACTTCGTCTGGTGGGTGGAACTTCTGCCGGCAGCCGATGTTATGGCCTACCACCGGGTATGGCCCCATCAACTCAAAAAAAATCTTAACTCCGCGAAGTAAAAAATTACTTATTATAGGAAATTGGGTTACTAATTTATACCGTAATTTGTATAAATTAGTAACCCAATTTGGTTATGTATGTTGGATTATCGGTGGTAATTTTGGATTATGTGAACTGATTTTTTTTAAATGTTTTTATTTGATAGAATATACGTTCAGGATAATAAAATATGGAAATTAATATAAAAAAACCTTGCACATATTATGGTTACAATCTTATTTCAGAAAATATTTTGTTCATTTCTTTAAAACTGTTCGTCCATCATGTTCGAAATGATTTTCCTAGAAAGGTTTTACTTTTGAGATCTTTTCAGATTTTTCAAACGTATGGTTCAAAAGTTAGAGGGGGAAATAATCACTCCGAAAATATTAACATTATCAAAAAGACTTTAGTAAACCCCTATTTATTTTTCAATACAATAGGTATTTAAAAATGAATAGGGGTTTACTAAAATCATTTAATCAATAATATATCACACGTTAGGGTGGAAATTAAAAAAAAACATATTGCTCCCCACTTTATGTGTAGGGGGTACTCTAGTAAAATATTCTTATCCACTTTTAGTTTACCACTTTATCGGCGTGATTGATACATACCAAACCAAATTGTACCAAATTTCAGCTCTCTAGTCTTAACGGTAACTGAGATCTCTCCGCGGGCGGACATAGAGACAGACAGATTTGGTGGAACCATAAGCGTTCTTAGTTAATTACGGAATCTTAAAAATATAGCGTATAGATAAGAAAAAAAAATCTATCGTTTAAGTAGTCATTGTTGGAATAATATGTGGAAATGCCCTAAATTAAAATAAAAAAAATAAGTGTAAGCTTCAATCGTATTAAAGGCAAATCTAGCATAGAAGAGGATAGTTTGATTTAAAAGGTAAAACCAAGCTCTAAATACGAGGGGCATGCGAAAAATTTTTATATACTCTTCACTCAATAATTTGATACTGGCAAGTAATACACCATCGTAAACACTGGTTATTTAGTGATAAATTTAAATATGGGACATACTTGAATTCATTTGCTTTTTCTTTTAAGAGGCTCATTTTTGAAATAATTCGGCAGGAATTTGCTTGCAAGAATGGAACTCAGTTGACTTGATTACTATATTGAACAACGCTATGATTTACTATGACTATATACAAGGTTTAAAACTACAAGAATGTTTTGTAGTGTGTGTGGCTACTTTTGGTGAATCTGCTTGTTCACGAGCACCAGTTTTTAATTGGTTTGCCGAGTTCAATAAAAAGAGGGGAAGCTCTGAAGATGAAGCGAGATCGGATCACGCGCCTACAGCAGTCACTCAAGAAAACGTTGAAGCGGTTGAAAAGTTTATCCGGGAAAACCGCTGAATTACATACGTAGGGCTTAAGCGAGAACTGAGTATTGGATCAGCAGCGCTGAAAATCATTATCCATGATCACCTTTCTCTTCGGAAGCGTTGTTCAATATGGGTACTGCACAAACTGACCGACGACTAGAATGACCGCCGGGTAGATTGGTGGCGATTTACGATTGAGAAATTTGACGGAGGCAAGACAAACATTTTAACGATATACTTACCGATGACGAAACATGGCTGTATAATTATTATCCCGAAACAAAACGACAATCGACTGTATGGTGCTTGCCTCGTTTTTTTGTAAGACCGGTCATATCGCAACTGTGGTACTCGAAGATCAAAAAGTAGTTAATTCTGAGTGATATGTGTCAGTTTGTGTCCCAACTGTTTTATCAGCATGGCGTGACAAGCGATCGAAGTCAGGAATCCGGCACCTTCTTTGGCATCACGACAGCACCTGGGCTCACACGTCCGCCAGAACACTTGACTTTTTTAATTAAAACAATGTGCATATCCTGCCTCACCCACCATATTCCCCCGACTTAGCTCCTTGCGCTTTTTACCTATTCCCTAAAATTAAAGAAAAGTTAAAAGGCAGGATTCGAGAACAAGAAATTTGGAAATTTTGATATAGTACGTAGGGTATGTACTATATTAAAATCTTGTAAATTCTGCAAACACCACTTATAACGTCACAGACTGAAAAAAAATAAATAAATTTTAGCATTTGTTCTCTAAGATTTTCATTTTGATTTCACTAATTTGGTTAAGCACCCTGGAAAACATGGAACTATGACACATGACATAAAAATATACTCAATATCCGTATCTTTCTATTATACTTATATACTTGACTATTTCCATCTGGTTACTACTACCGGCATAAAGAACTTCGGTAAAAAAAATCCAAATCTATGTCCTGTCCTTCATTGGCATTTTACAGTCCTCATGGGCTGAAACACAATATGTTGCAATTTGAACAAAAACTATCTTCTAAATAGGGCTTTCTCTACAATCGCTGGCTATTATTATTTATTTTTTAAATAACGCTTAACGTCGTCTATAATTACCGAAAATGTGACGTTAATGGTAGGTGAAAAGTGGATTGATTTGCTCCAAGAAATCTCGAGGGATGAAAAAAAGTACTTCCTCATTTTCTATACCTTGTTTGTGTTCTTTTATAAATATAACTGCACCGCTTACGCAAATTAAAAACAGTAGGTACGTGAATTATATATAAAGAAGAGATGTAAATAATAGTTTATTTACTATCTCTTCTTTATAATAATTTTATAGTAATTTGTTTTTCAGTGCGGTCCCGTCAGCAGCAGATTTAATTCGAGTTTAATTAAATTAACCCGCTGTAAATTACAATCTTCCGGAGAAATTACGTTCCACGATACGCGAGCATACACTAGCATATGCCACCATTTGTATTGTATGTGGTCTATTGTACCGGTTGCTATACTTAATAAAACATGCATGTAGCGTGACTAGCGGTTTATATATATTACTCTAACATTTATTTAGAAAACTATAAAACATAACTGTCGCAGAATATCGACATACCCAAGGGAAATAACGAAACAATTTACAGTGGAATGGTAAACGTCCATACTTACCTACATAAGTGCCAACAAAATTGTATCGACAGACACTTTTCAAATCTAGTCGTGCGATGTGCGTCTCTAGTAAGCATGGTCGTTGCGAATAGTATAGAAATTCGTTTACAAGCTAAAAGCTTTCCATTTGGTGGGTAAAACGTTAAAGGTACCTATAAAGTAGGCGTCCCTCGCCCTGTTCTCGCCACTTATTCGTTGACATATTAGAACCTTTTGCACGCTAGTGTGTTTATTACATTAATATTTTAGTAGACACTGAGTACACATAGGCGCATTAGGTATAATAAAAGACGAAAATTAAATTACCTAATGTGAAAGTGATTGTATCTGTTTACATTGACGGATTTTTGTGTTGGTAATGATGAGCTATATAACTGCACGCATTAGAATGTTTATAATGGCGCCAATTCTCTTGTTCACGCACTAATTTTAAGTTAAGTGCATCTTTTTCTTTCCATTGCGTTAAGAAAAGGATAGAAGATAACATTTTAGTTTAATCCTGTCAAATTAAGATATTCCATAGACAGTTTTGAGGCGATTATAAACATGGCGACTAAAAATACGCCAGTTTACGTCAGGAGCGCACTAATTTGACAGGTCTCAACTGACATTATATCTTCTGACTTTTTCTTAATGAAATAAAAAAAAGATACACAGAACTTAAATTTAATTTTGTTAGTGAACAAGGGAATCGAGGTGAATATTATGATAGTTATGATTCAACAAGAATATAACACGTTCAAAAAGTGCTGATTCTCAGCCGAATTTGAATAAATGACTTTTAATTTTGATTACGAAAATTTTAAAATTGAATAGCCGATTCAGCCAAAAAACCAATAACGAAATGTCCACATTAAGAAACAAAAGCGAGCGCGCGGTTTTCTTTTGGATAAGTTGTTATTAAGAAAAGGAAAAAACCCTGCAACTTTATTTATCTAAACAATTTCCCTAAATGCTCGTTATTTTAAGTTGGCTGCTAACCATCTTAGCATTAATTTCTTTCTTTTCTGTAATCCTATTGTTTATAAAAATCTCATTACGATGGTCCTCGCGGGTACGCTACGCGAAAAGTAATCAAAGCGTTACACATTTTTAAAGATATTAAGATATCTTTTAACCAATGACGCGAAAAATGGCGCTCTTAGGTGGGGAATCGCGTGAAAGTGCTTATTTACATCAAAATCAGAAAGAATGAAGTAAGATGTATTGAAAAGATACACACAATTAATTGAATTGTTTACCTAAAATTCTATAATAACTGAGGTATAACGATTATGTAACTGAATGGAAAACAAGAAAATACCAGAAAGCTGAAACTGGCAGCAAAGAGAGTGTTAATTACCTACACAGAACCACAAATGCAAAGGTACAATCAATAAATTTCTCTAACGACCATCCAAAGTATATATGTAATTTGTACTCAGTACTTCCTCCGGTAGGTATACGGTACAGCCGCGTATATCTAGCTCGCTGATTGGAAGCTTCCCTCCGAAGTTACCTGTTCCAGCGCCGACTTTTAGCGGGAAGCGAGTAGAGCTAACAACTAGTGATGATTTAGGGAGCAATGAGTGTGTAGTTGTCATAATTCTTCCTTTGGACTATGATCGAGTGTGCGAGTGCCATGAGCATAATGATTGCCCACTCAATTTCTGGGTAGCTTCTATTATAAAATACCAAAATGTACAGACGACAAAGTTTACGATAAACTTAAAAATCTAAATAAGAAATTCGACAGATTGTAGTAGCTTGATGTGCTGTCGCCTGTAAATCATCGAACCATATCATGTTAATTGACTATTTTGCTGACCATACTAACTGACTCTTTAGCGAGTGTTTTACACTCCGAAAGATCTAGTATGTATTTTCTTTGATTCCCTTCATGCAGCATTAAACTTGTTGTGAGGGAGTTCCTAGCAGTATGCATAGTTATTGACCCACTATTAATATTATGTATCGCTTTACATCTATAGTACGTTTCTCGAGAAAACACTTGAAGAAAATAGTCGATAGTTATAGCCGCTTCGTCGCCAGCGGTGGGACAGGTGCCCAAGGCGGCGGCTGCAGCGCCACGCCGCGGTAGCGACGACACCAGCTGCCCCACGCCTCCTTTGTTGTGAATATAGCTACTTACGTATTGCTTGCTTTCTGAAAATGTTTTATGAGACTTTCATATCTATTACGTGGTTTTACAGAAAATATATGTCTTCAATTCAAATTCCACAGAGCAACTGAATGAAAACTTCAAAGAATACTAATAATGCTCTTGTGAAAACACTCGATAAATCAAAGTAAAAGAACATGTTTTCGGAAAAGGCTCTTAGGGAATTCCCAAACTCACAGATATAGCTGGGGTTCTTACTGTGGTTACCGCAAAGAGGCGTAACCTATCTATCGTGGTAGACAGTGGGTTTATTTCTCTGTCGATCTAGATTTACAGTTATATACGGTGGGTTTTGTCTGGAGTCCGGTAGAGGGCAAGCGTGTGTTTATGAGTCCTGAATGCTTACAATACAAAGCCGCTATGTTCGATCGGCGTGACTTTGGACTTTTCATACAATTCCTACGTAATTATTACTACATATGTAGGTTATGTAAGTTGAACACGTGACTTTGAGCTAAATCTGCGGGCAGTAATCGCAACAGCAGGACGTGGCTTCGTTACCACATAGGTATCGATAACTGATTATAGTAATGCCTACAAAGCCGGGATAAACTTAAAAAAATCCCCTAAATAAATAAATATTATTTTGCAAAAGAAAGTAACTTAATACATGTGCGGTAGACAATACATGCGCGGGCGAAGGGGGCAGGGCATGCGGCACGTGGTCGCATCGCTCATAATATACCGTCGAAAAAAAATACCAAATTTTGGGAGAGCTGGAATTGATTGGCGGAAAAAAAAGATTAGGTACATAAGTATTTTAAAATTCATTAGTATTGTTACTATGATGATTATGTAAAATTTCATACTTATTTTATATTTTATTTGGTCATGTGTTTACCTAATCTTTGTTTTTGCTGGTTTTCTTTAAGTATTCATAAAAAAATAAACCGCTGAATAGTTTTGCTTTTGTTTTTGTTACAACCTATAGTAAAATGTAGTTTACTGGAACAAACTAGCGGTGTAATGGATTTCTACTGCAGTTTCCACACGTTTGGGTGAATAGCAAAAACTTTTCAGCACGTTGTTTTGTGTTTAGTAGTTATTATTCTGTAGCACGGAACCGGAAGTACAATTCACATATCGTGCGAACACTGCGTGTACTGAACACGGAAGGAGCGATCAAATATGGTACAGTTCCATTACACGTACATCGCGACAGGTTCGAAGAATTAACACACTTTAATAAATATGTATAAAAAAAATTTACTCAGAAATTGCGGTACTTTCATGGAATGATGGCGCCCCAAGGAACAAGTAGGTAATTTACGCGTACATTACCGTTATATAATGGCATAAACGGATTTACTCGCAGGTGAAGGCATGAAGGTATTTGTCGCGTCGCGAGTTCGGTCGCGGCGGGTAGGAGCGGAGCGGCGGACGTAGGGTGCGGCGCGGGCGAGGAGACAATCTCGGCGATGGCTCATTCACTGCTGCAACGAGCCGAGCAGAGAATTGAATTGGAAGCAAATGTGCCGTACGGATACTGCCGTCGAAAATAAACGGAACCACTCCCGAATAAGCGGCTCTGATCATGAAATAAAGAAAGCCTCAGAAATAAATTTTCTAAACGGCGACCGATTTTAAATTGGATAATAAATATTGGAAGAGATCTTGGTGACTCAACTTAATTATCATCACATAGGAAACGAATAAGTATATTATTATTTTTTATGCTGGAGTAGACAGCCGGAGGAAAGGTATGTAATGAGAGGAGGGTGACTCAGGCGGCTGTCACTCCGGCCTGTCAGCGCGCTGACTCGGCTTCATAATAAGATATCGGTTGTTTACTGGTTTCGTTAGGAAAAAAAACTCACTGCCGTTTTGGTTATGGTCAGAGTCTGTGGTAGAGGTTTGGCGGGAATGTTAAGATGAGTGTCACGCTCATTTTCCATTGGACTTTTAAAATTATTTATAGTGTCGTTTACTAAATAAAAACGCGTGATTTATGTAGTAAAAAGTGCAGTCAGTGAATAATTCAAAAAGAACAGTGAAATATTGTAGCATAGTGGCCTCATCATGTCTTTACGCTAAACCGCTCCTTATCGTCCAAACGCGTAAAACGAAAGGAGTTAGTTTAGGTTAAGTTATGCTAGGATAAGTTAGGATAAATTAGGATAAGTTAGAATAGATATTTAATGAAGAAAAAAAAATTACTGAAGACTTGGCTGTATGGCGTACTATGCCTTTGCCTTTTCCATTCGCCCGAACGGAAAGAAATGAACCAAAAAAAAAATGGTTATAGTCATAGAGAGATCCATAAAGAGCTCATCATCGGTTACATTACTCCTTCCCTTCTTCTCTTATTTAAGAGTTAAACGATTTTCGTTGGTACAGCAACATTCAACATCCTATTTTTATATTGAAAATGTTTGTCTCACTTACACTGATCTTAAGCCTAAAAATCCAATAACAGTGCGTCCACTTTTTATTTACATCTGCGATATAGGAAGAGCAGTGGTGGGAGTGTTCCGGAGTAAGCTTTAACAAACGGCTGCGTGCAGACCGGCGCGCTGAGGAAGCGTTTGTGGGCGGGTTCATTTCCGTGCGTGCGTTCGTGGCTATGGCCCTATTTCCTCCCGGCTGATAGTCCGTTTACGACCACAGCTCTATTGTGGCAGTCCATACACTTGTATAGAACCTTATGTGCAATATTGTAACGAATAAAGTATCAAGGATATAATCTTTTCTTTCAATTTTTGATTCATGCTCCTGTATGGCACTTATTATGTCTATTAAAGAATACAAGTTGCGGAGATTGGTTAGGTAAATAATAAGAATAAATTTTACAAAGATTAAAAAAAAAGCCAAGGCTTACTGAAGTATTATTGAATTTAAGTAGGTATTAGGTATATCTAGTTTCTTTATAGGAAAATAGATATGACTCTTCTTCGAATACATGATTGCCTTCCTTAAATTCTACTGTCTACGTTTTAACTGATATAATAAATAGATACTGTACTTTAGATATAATTTTGTTACAAAACTAGATTGATAAGTGACTTAGATGACATTTAAAGTAATATGTAAGTCAGTATTGAAATCCAAGTCAAGGAAAGCCTTTGAATTCGTATACCTATTTCAATATTCGTCCGTCTCTTATTTGCTCTATGTCATATAATTCAGTGTAGATTCCTATGAAGCTCTGATATTCCATGATAAATGAACTCATACTTATTTGAAATAAACATCATCATTATTAACTTGCTTATGAAAACCTTGATAGGTATACAGTATTGCTCGCTAACTTCATTCGTATTAAAATAAACAGTCTATACATATAAATACATATATGGTATTCGGAAAGGATGTTGGAACGAGTCTGATGCCGAAAATACAGTTTTTTTGAATGTTTCCCATTTGGTCTTGTATTCTCCGGACTGGCGCAAAAAAGAAAAAAGAAAGTTGAACGGATTAGAACGCAATGACACAGATAGTTGATAACCAGAATGAACACCGGGGATGCTTTTAATTCCAGTCAAAGCCAGTTTTATTAATGGTTCCATTAATGTCCAGTTTTTATAGAATATGTAAAGAAAATCCTGTACAATACCTTCACGGATCGTAATCCGTGAAGGTATTGTTAGGTATCGTTAACTGATTCTAATAATACCTACACAGGCAGGTTAAATTAAAAAAAAATCCCCCTAAAAAAATTAATATTATTTCGAAAAAGCGAGGTAACTTAATACATGTGCGGTAGGCAACACGGTAGGCAAAGATGTGCGGGTAAAGGGCGGCAGGGCACGCGGCACGTGGTCGCACCACTCATGACAATACTGTCCAAAATGGTGTTGTCACTTTTTGAAAAATTACCAAGTTTTGGGGAAGTTGGAATTAATTCGTGGAAAAAAGAAAGATTATTTCAAAATTCATTAGTATTGTTACTATGATGATTATGCAAAATTTCATATTTTATTTGGTCATGTGTATACCTAACCTTTATTATCCTTTTGGGTCGGACGGGGTTTTCTTTACATATTGTATACCTATTCGTAATATTTAGATGTTGATACTGAATGATACTGATGCCCGATGGTACCGCTGGGTTCTCAAGTGGCGACCACGCACCGGAAGACGCTGCGTGGATAGGCCCCCGACAAGGTGGATCGACGACCTGGTGAAGGTCGCGGGAAACCGCTGGATTCGGAAGACACAGGGTCGGTCGTCGTGTAGATCTTTGGGTTTGGCCTATGTCCAGCAGTGTACGTCTTTCCGCTGAAATGATGATGATCATTGAATGATGCAACTGAAAAGAGTCCCGGTTGAAAGAGACAGTAACGGAATGGAGACTAATGACTATGGCGGTCATTTTCTTTATTCCCATTATGAGCCCGTAAACGTATAACATAGTCCGTTCTAAAAGTAAGTAACAAGAGTACCTTCCAGGGCTCTATACAAACCCCATGTTGCCTTGATCACTGTAATTAGAACACGAAGAAAGCTGCTGAACATCTAAAAATAGAACTGGTCTTCATTTATCGCACCCACGGGGATTGGCGACCAGGCCTTTTACCACCTCTTTTCAGGTACTAGACCGGATATCTGTTGACTTTGAGTTATATTTTGGATGAGTTTTATAGACGAGCAGGTATATTTATGGTTATCTATAGTATCTAAGGTTTGATTTTATTTTGCTTCTATTTCTGTACAATATGTAAAGAAAACCCTGCCCGACCCATAAGGATAATAAAGGTTAGGTAAACACATAACCAAATATAATATAAAATTTTACGTAATTATCATAGTAAAAATACTAATGAATTTTGAAATAATCTTTTTTGCCTGCGAATTGATTCCAACTTCTCCGAAATTAGGTATTTTTGAAAAAAGTGACAACACCATTTTGACGGTATTGTTATAAGTGATACTACCACGTGCCACGTGCCTTGCCCCCCGTCGTCCGCAAAAGGGTTGCCTACCGCACATGTATAAAGTTACTATAATGTTTTTTTTTGGGGACTTTTTTTTAAGTTTAGGCCTTCTTTGTATCCATTAGTAGAATCAGTTATCGATACCTAACAATACCTTCACGGATCGGACAGGGTTTTCTTTACATATTGTATATGTACGTATACTTATAATTTCGTGTGTCCAATATTTTCTCACTCCAATTGCGTTACACACTAACACATACAATCTGAAACCTTCTAAAGGTCATTACTAACTATTTGTTCGAAAAAAGTGACAGCATAACTAACTAGCCAGCTGATAGTCAAAGTGAAAGCTATTGTTGCTGATAGTGTGTTACGTAATGACCTCATTGGTCTCTTGAACTGCTTCTCTTATCATAACTGTCTCCATTTGCCACATACCTATGCATTGTGTGTTGTTAATGGAGATCTCTTTGATTTATCATCGTACAATACCTAGTCAGGGAGGGAGCGCTCATTACAACTCGACATCATTACAGTCCCCACGATAGGCTCTTGTATCTCAATGGCTCGGAGCTTGGGGTTAGAGATAACGGTCGTATGCTTGATACGTGATTTGCAACCCTTCTCAGTACTTACAGCGTTAGATATTAAATACATTTTATTTAATATGTTTAAATCATTTGAAATCGTCTACCTACTTGAGAACACTGACCTGGAATTGCTTCTAATGTTAAGACGTTGTTCTATATTTAAAATATTTTCTATTCTTTTTCGTTAAATGTGTATTATTATTTTTTTCATTTCTCAGTATATTTAGTGAAATATAAGTTATAGGTATTAATTAAACCACTGCTATGGTATTTGCTACTTCATGAATAAATTTAAAAAATATAATACCACTTGTATTTGCTATCTATTAATATCTTATTCTTTTGAAAATATAAACGTTGTCGCTTTCGTCGTTTGCTCGATAAGTAACAACAAATAGGTTTGTATTTGGATGAGTGAGCACTCACTGGTTTTGATAAACACTCATTTTTTATTCGCGTCGGTAGGCTTTTTCGTAAAGAGAAAACAATCGACGCAGGTAGATATATAATATGTAGGCAGCGGTTATACGGGTCATCTAAAACAGGCTTTGAAAGCATTCTGACTAGATTACTATGATACAAATGAGGTGTAGTTTAAAACCGATTGAAAATGCCAGGGGTGAAAGTGTAAATGAGACCAAGAATGGCTGCGAGGAGGTCAGTAAATATACATATAAATGAGTTGGCTGACCCCTGTCAGTCTTATCGGTTCACTGTCGCTGCGACTCAACATGAATCTCGACGACTAGATATTCAAAATCTTTTAGATACTCATACGTAGATACACATACTTGTGTGTGTTTGTAGCTAAAAACTTACCAAAAAGAAACTATGATTTAGAGAGATGGCTTCGAAAGTTTTGAAATTTTATTCCCAAAACCAGGAAAATATAAATCTGTGACAGCTCTGTAATCATGTAGGCAGCGGACCAGATTCAGTATGCGGATATAAAATAAAAGAAAGAAATTCGTTGAGGACGGACACAAAACACGCCCCGCAGCTATATTTTTGGACGAGTCGAGCACTATGGTTCCGATAGCGCTAGACAAAAGAATACTTACATACAATAAAGAAGTCAATGTAGAGATCTAAAGAGGACAACGGTTTGTTGAAAACAGCCTTTCTTTTGTGAACGATTCTCTTTTATGCAAGCTACTATAGCGTCTTCCGTTTAAGCAATGCCATTACCTCGCGATCGAATGTGAAGTATTCGCTTTAATGAATCCACTCGACTCGAGGAATTCTCCATTCGGTCCCTATTTGCAAGAAAAGAGTGCATTACCATCGTAAGCACAATAATGGTTAGTTAGAAGTCATACTTTTTTTTGGTGCGTGTGTACTAAGGGAGAATTTTGTAATTTTAAGAACGTTCCCAGTCTGATTTCAGTCTCAATGTGTCAAATAATGTTTCTAATTTCCCTACATTTTGACAAGTTTCTGTTTTTCTTATTTGTCGCTGAAATGAGACTGAGACGAGATTGTGAACATTTTATATTGTGGTATGTGTTGGTAGCTTAACAAAGGCCCTTATTTACCATTTAAGTTAAGTGCTTCTTTTTCTTTATTTATTTATTTATTTATTCTTTTGCACACATGACATGTACAGAGGCGGACTTAATGCCTTAGGCATTCTCTACCAGTCAACCCCAGGTGGTGAAGAGATAAGATGGTAGGATGGTTCTTTCTATTTTACTAAGCAGACGACATAAGATAAATGTTAGTTAAGTTCTGTCAAATTAGTCCGCGGTTGACGAAAACTGACATATTTTTAACAGCTATGTTTATATTAACCTCTTAATTGTCTATGAAGTATTTTAAATTGACAGGAATAAACTAATATTTTATCTTTTGTCCTTTTCTTAACAAAATAGACAGAAAAAGATGCAATGAACTTCGAATTAGTTTAGTTTGTGACCCAGATAATCGTCACCATTATCCTCGCATAAACTGCTGTATTAAGTTAAGAAAACGAAAGTACTTTATGGAACAACTTTTGAGATATACCTAAAGTTATTTTATGACAAGAATTTGGACAATCGGTAAAGGGTTTTTTTATAATTATAAACGAGCTTGACTGCAATCCCGCCTGATGGTAAGCAGTGATTCAATCGTTGATGGTAAAGCGCACTAGTTTATTAAGCCTATTCACTTAAAAAACTTAGAAATAGGAAGGATGACGGCAGTTGAGCGAGGTGATGCAATGTTAAACCCAAGACCAACACGACCAACGATGCTGCGCCAGAGGGATATTGATCTGGAGACTCTCCACGACCAAACTCCCGACACAACAACATTTGGCACATCGTACCCGGCACACGTCGCAACACAACTGCTCAGACCCGTCCTCCGTACGGCTTCACGAGACATCATGCCGGAACACGACGAATCGCTTGGCGGCAAGACCTTGTCTGGTGGGTGGGAACTTCTGCCGGCAGCCGATGTTATGGCCTACTTAATAGTTATCCATAAATAAATGACGTGGTTAAGCTTTGAATAATTAATGCAATAGTTCAGCGCTATTTGTCACACCAAATTATCATTTATTGGCTAAATAGTTGATGGATATTTGCATAACGCAAAAATTAAAGAAACGTTACATCAGCTATTGTAAGCTGCGCTGATCCAGTGAAATATGAAACATGTAGGGGAGCTGGCAGGCCGCCAACTGCTTGCATCACACTATAACAAAGGGTTTCATATCAGGAAATTGTTCCTAGAACAATAGCAGAAAATATAAGCCTGCTTGTATTACAAGCTCGGATCTCCCACTTGAAAATATTATCGGAGACATCCAATGTTACTCAAACATTCATGGAGATGTTCTTCATGAGAGTTAAACATATTATCGTAATTTAATTCAAATAAAATTCATTTTTTATTTTCGTTTTAGACAACTCGTGGAAAATAAGTTACAAACGAAATAATTATTATAGATATACTCCAACAAATATATATTTTTGAACGTTGATAAAAGCTTGAAAATTAAACTCATAAAAGCGTTTCATTCTCATGCTTTTGATGTACTTACTTTGAAACTCGACGCACCTACTACATGCCCAGTTATTAATACCGTAATGTCTTTGTTCTACATGCAAGTAAATATAATTGACACCCTCCGTGGCGTAGCGGTAGCGGATGCGGCCGCTGCGCAAGGTGGCGCGGGTTCGATCCCCGCACAGTGCAAGTATTTGTATGCATGAATATGAATATTTGTACTGGTCTGGTCGTGCCTCGGAAAGCACGTTAAGCCGTTGGTCCCGGTTGCCCTACGAACATCTAGTGGCAGTCGTTACGGGTTGTTGGGGCCCTCAAAAGTCCTACAATTTGTCTAACTGCAATGCTTCGATGTCGCCTTCGGGTTGTGGAGGTCAGACGGCAGTCGCTTCATGGAAAATGTCGAAGTTTAGCCATATCAGGAGTTGGACTGGTAAAGCGAACCCAAGATTCCAAAGCTGAAAAGGATTCGGATGCGACTGGGAATTAACACTGGGATGATGATGATGATGGAAGTAAATAATTAGTTTTAACATTCTTTTGTGTTCATATTTGCTTTAGGTTTAAAATAAACAAATGTAGGTAATAAACGTTGTTTTTCCCTCCGGAAAATAGCATGAAGCAAATGAGGAAAAAGGCTTTTATTGGAGTTGCTAGGAGAAGAAATAACAAATAGTCAACACTTGTGCACTATTGCAACCTTCTAAGCTTAGTACATATTGCTATAATAGTTATAACCGGCACTACTATCTGGGAAGTCTTGTGCTGATATTCCTTATGAAATGAAGAGCTCTCCGGGATTTATAGGGGCATATGTCCAGAAGAGAGCTTTTGTTGAAAGTACTGCCTCGCGATGACATTAGAGTGCAATTTGCGACGAGCCCTAAATAAGAAAGAGCTGGTTCTAGTTTGACAATGTACATGCTACGTGGTAGCGGAATTAGTGTAGGTCATAGCGTCGTTTGTATTGAGTTAAAAGCATCGCAATCCCGATGAAGCCGCCAGTTGGCCGGGAGCCATCCTGCCGACCGGATCATTTTATTGCTTTTTACAATACAACAACAAAATATCTGTTGAGATCGTTATGTGTTGGAAAATGTTCATTTGGGAGACGAATTATTTAATGGACGAGGACATTATGATCCACACTACTGTTTAAGTTTAACAAATTAAATATTATAATACTTTTTGTATAAATAATCAAAATACAAAGTTTATATTTCTTGACATAGTCTTAGTATTCAAGTAATATTTCTGATACCGACAGCAAGCTCGTTTGTATGTACCGTAGCATCTTGCACTTTCTTGCTACGACGTAGTCAAGTGCACAAGATGCTACGACAGCAGCGTAGCACTCGTAACAGACAACTTGTTTGCACAATTTATTGCTCCCTAGACTGGGATATGTTTGACTGGTTGTTTTTAAGACAACGCCAGATGACGAGTGCTGTTATTTTAAGCGACTTAGCTGTAAGTAGGTACTGATCTTTAGGGATCTGCCTGGAGATGTTGTATTTCATGACCGCGGTTTAATGGTGTGTTTTAAATAAATGATAAATAGAGAGTTCTGATGTTTTACTGTAGATTAAATGTACCATTGAGCACCTCAAAGAGGAATGTACAGGAATAATTTCACGGAAAATTGTGTGAACCTGACCGTATAAATCTGTGTATTTCAACTTACACGCCGTATACACTTTGATACAACGTAGGAGACGGAGCGTATTCGAGTATACGCGATGAACGGTTATGATAACATAACTGATTGCCATGTTTCACGTATCAAATCTGGCTTTAGCACAAACGGAATTGAATGAGAAAATGAATACTTTATTTAGAAATATAAAGGTTTAACGTAGATATAAATGTAACATTTTTAAATGGTTTGAAAACATTTTAGCTGTATAAAATTAAGAAAAATGCATTACTTGTTTTTCGACTTCAAAAAGTTTTTGAGTGTTTTTTACGATTACTGTGCTGATTTACTCGATTTTTACTTACGATAGAGAAAGCTCATGTAGTGGCTCCATATAAGTGTTTTTAACTTAGCTAATCCACTTTGCGTAACTAAGTATACGATTTTGTACGGGGTACGTACTACGTACCCGACAAGTATAAAATTATTTCAATATTCATTAGTATTGTTACTATGATGATTACGTAAAATTTTATATTATATCTGGTCATGTGTTTACCTAACCTTTATTACCCTTATAGGTCAAAAAGGGTTTTATTTACATATTGTATATAAAACGTATTTTTTTGTATATGCGAATCCCAAAACACGGGCCCAGTATTTTTAAGTAAAGAGTTTATGTACATTACTTCAAAAAGTTATCATGAAAAATTCCGAAGTTATGAGCTTGTATCTGGTTGTCCCTACAAAAATACGATTAACGCCTCGCCCACTTGCGCCTGCAGCGGCGGAGCGCGGCGGGCGCCCTTGGACACTATTATTCGCTGTGAACTGTGTTGTGCTCTCGGTAACCACACTGCAACATTTTTAATTATATTTGGGAACAAATATTAAATTAATGTTAAAGCGGACCCCAGACAGAAAGAAAGCTCAAAACACTTTGGATGTGACTGGGATTAACGCTGAGATGATGATTTGGGAAAAAATATAACATGGTCTAAAAATGATTGGAATCCATTCAGTTGCTTATTCTGAACAAACTATATTCAGGTTTGGAATAAAGAAAAAATAGTGTTGTATATATTTGTACATATTTATTCGTTGGTTGGTTTTTGTAAAAAAGTTTTGTGAAGTGGTCACAAAACGTTAAAAAGTCAAGATGGCGATATTAGTTCCAATTTTGGCTCCCCGCCAAAAGATCTTTTTACCGTTATACAGATTAGTATCACAACATTATGGCATAGGACAATATTATTGCCGTAGACAGAGAATAGCTAATTACTTATTGCCCATCACTACATCTGCTGGACCTCATTCAAAGAGAGTGCTTTCAGTCTTCCAAATTGCAAATAGAAACAAACTTTAAGTGTTGGTTCATAAAGTTTATTTTAAAATACCACAGAACGCACGGAAAGAATGGTCCCTTTTGCACAAAGTTGTTCTATTCATTAATCTCCTAATAGATAGTGGTAGGTATCCACAGCCTTTTGTGAAAGCACTGACGGTAAGGTAAAAACTACGAAATGGAAGTTGTAGGTAAACCTACCACTACGACTGTTAACATTAACTAACCAATGTCGCATTTGTTTTATTCATCATTTTTGAGCACAAGAAAAGTCCATTTACAAAGAATTATAAGATGTATTCTACTTTAAGAGCATTTCTTTCTTTTCTTCAGAGTGAATACTACTTCAACTCTTCAATGGCCTCTGTGGTCAGATACCACAATTTTGACAATTACACGTGTAACAAATTATAGAAATTATTTAAAAATTTTATTTCACAATAATGGCGGATATCGCCAATAACAGTTGAAAAAACGGCCGCGTGAACCGTCTACGAGGGAGGTTTGAGTCAAAGTCATGATGTGGCCACTATGCTGCGATATTTCAATGTTCTTTATGAATTATTTACTGAATGCACTTTTTACTACATAAATCATGCGCTTTTATTTAGTAAACGACGCTACGTTGACGTTTAGATGAGTATCACGCGCATTTTTCACTATAGTGAAAAATGCGCGTGATACTCATCTTAGCTTTCCCGTCAAAAGTCTATGTATATGACGTGGCTTCGATATTTTGAGAGTGTAAATAAACGTCAAGAATGACAGCGGAGATCTGACAAGCACGGGTGGATGTGTGACCCAACTCCAGGCTTCTTTGTATATTGTTATACTCTTTGCCCGGCTTGTGCATGCTTCCGTCGGGCGGATCATAATTCGTTGGCATCAAAGAGTATAACAGATTTCCATGGAATAGAAAGCAAGACATGTTCGGTGGAGAGTCTCCGTATTTCACCTCGCCCGCTAACTCTTGATAGCTTGGCAGCAGCAATGCACTCGGAACTGTCTGATCATGGCTATGTGTCGTTATATATATATATATATATACATATATATATACAGAGTTTTTCTTGTAAAGTTTCAAGCCGATGACGGGTGATAGGGGAATACCATACCCGTAGTATTATAAAAATGTTTAACTTTTGTTTAGGTTAATATTTTTTCTAGGTACAAAAGTTTTATTTAATTTCGTTACTTGTGCTCTGAATTACGTTTGCCTTACTTCCAAGAAACATACTAATATTATAAATGGGAAAGTGAGTTTGTTTGTTCCGCTTTCACACCGTAACTACTGAACCGATTGCTTTGAAAATTTGCAGACGTAAATTTAGAAGTCCGGATTAAATAATAGGGTAGGTACTTTTTATCCCGGAAAAATTTGACGTTCCCGAGGGAAATCTAAAAAGCGCGATTTAACCGAATTCAACGCGGGCGAAGCCGCGGGCGGAAGCTAGTTATTAATATTTAAAAGAAAAAAGTAAAATAATTGATTTTATCATCAAAACTACCATTTAGCTAACGTTGGTCGCAAATAAGGCACAGCTTGTACTTTAGGCACCATTACATAAAATATATTGTTAAATAAAAGTTGGAACTATTCTAGTATGTTACCTATTCTGCCAAAAATAATAAATATTGAATTAGTTCGTTCACATTTTCACACTTAGCTATCTAAAACACATAAAGTACGGTAGTTACTATTTGAACACCTTATCATTTCCCATAGCTACCGTAAAGCGAGCTCCTCAGGGCTTATACAGGGTGGAGGTGCCGCTGCCGACGTAATTTAAACGTTACGCTCCGATTAACAACATATTACAACTAGTAAGCGAGAAGATTATTATAATCTTCGACGTAAAAGTTTGTTATTTGTGGTGCTGCCTGATATGCGCTTAAGTGATTTCAATATAACCCTTTATATGTTTAGACCGGCTAAACAATAACTTTTACTGGTTTATCAGTTTAGAATGCTACTTTTAAATTTGCTTTTTAAGTGAAAACTTCTTTAGGGACGTTGAGCACTTTTGTTGGATGGGCAAAAGCACTGAATTCGCGTTTGCGTGACCAACCCGACACCGTGCGACACAGCGAATTATACATACTGGCACCAATTCTGTTGTTCATAAACTAACCTAATTTTAAGTTATGTGCAACTTTTTCTTTCCATTTCGTCAAGAAAAGGATAGAAGGTAACATTTTCTCGGTGGTAGGCAACAACATCAGCCGCCGGCATAAGTTACCACCCACCAGACAAAGTCTTGCCGCCAAGCGATTCGTCGTGTTCCGGCATGATGTCTGGTGAAGCCGTACGGAGAACGGGTCTGAGCAGTTGTGTTGCGATGTGTGCCGGGTACGATGTGCCTAATGTTGTTGTGTCAGGAGTTTGGTCGTGAAGGCTCTCCAGATCATCCTCTGGCGCAGCATCGTTGGTCGTGTTGTTGGGTTAAACATTGCATCACCTCGCTCAACTGCCGTCTTCCTTCCTATTCACTCAGTTTTTTTGAGTGAATAGGCTTAATAAGCTAGTGTGCTTTACCATCAACGATTGCATCACTGCTTACCATCAGGCGGGATTGCAGTCAAGCAATAGTTTATAACTATTAAAAAAAAAAACATTTTAATTTAATCCTGTCAAATTAAGATACTCCATAGACAGTTTAGACGCGATTATAAACATGGCGACTAAAAATACGCCAGTTTACGTCAGGAGCGCACTAATTTGACAGGTCTAAACTGACATTTTATCTTCTGTCCTTTTCTTAATGAGAAAAAGATGCACATAACTTAAAATTAGTTTAGTTTGTGAACAACAGAATCGGCGCCACTGTGTACGTATACAATGGTTTAGAATGCGCACCGCTATAACATTTTTGTTCTTTTTTTGTTAATATACCATTGATATAATATTAAACCAAGGTAGATACGTCACTAGCGCACTGAAAATGAAGCGTACAAAAGGAGGTAAGTCCTGCAAGTCGCTTTCGTTTTCGTCGATTCTATTTAAGCGCAAACGACAAACACTGGCCATCTTTTTCTTCTCTATGCTTTAGATAGCGCCCCATCTCACTCACACTGTGCCAAAGTGTGAAATGTACGCAGAATAAAAAAAATGCATGTGTGTGCTGCTGCTCCGAGCGGCACATTTGTTTTGGTTAATTTGTTAGAGCATATCATATCTGTTTAATATTATATCAATGTAATATACCTAATAATGGTTTCAGTTTTCACTTTTGACGGTCAGTCCCACGACTACCTTATTTAAATTGCAACTTATTTGGCTAAAGAATAAAACATGGAATCGTACGATTTATTAGTGGCATAAAGAGATCGTAGAATAGAATAGAATAGAACACTCTTTATTATGTACACCATATAGATTGCAGAACATAATTAAAAATATTTTACAATGGGTGATACAATGGGCGATCGTATATTGACAGTTTTCTGTTTTTATGTTTGTTGCTTGATGAAAAAAAATGTGCCTCCATATAAATTGCATGATTTAATTCCCCCATCTCCGTTCCACCAGCGGACGACCCGTCGTACGGCTGGTTTCAACCCTTACGTTGTTAACACCACTACGATCCGGACGAAGCGTTTCGCCTCCTCCTTTATACCGCGTACATCGAGGGACTGGAACAATTTGCCAGCGGCGGTGTTTCCGTCGGACTACAATTTGAGTGTCTTCAAGGCTAGAGTGAATAGGCTCTTAATAAACTAGTGCACTTTACCATCAACGATTGCGTCACTGCTTATCATCAGGCAGGATTGCGGTCAAGCGCTGGTTTATAATATCTAAAAAAAAAAAAAAGAAAATTAAGATTAGGGCAAGGGAATAATGGAGATTTTATGTTTTTTTGACATAATGATTAGATGTATTTACATATGGATGTAGATACATCATCATCATATATCTACATCTAAGAACAAAGCATTGTTTGGTAAGTTCTGTATATTCGTATAAGTAAGAACAAATTCATCATACATACATATTAAGTTGTTGGAATAGGTACCTTTCAAATAAACATACAAAAAAGTACAATTAAATTGGATTACTACCATAATAAAACTCAAATTGATTTTACATTTCGATTTTATTACATTACTTTTGCAGGCTTCTTACATGATAAAATAAGTGAAAGCACTTCATGTTCCTTTCCTTATTTAATATAAATCACTTAATATTTTCGCTTCGTCATTGAGGATATTATAATCTTTTCCTGCTTCGATACAACAAAGAAAAGAATATAACATGAGCTGCACTGATTGTGGAACAAAAACAGTTGTTTTATCTGTTAGAACAGCGGAAAATATAAATTCGGGTAAAATATAAGAATGATATTCTATTGTTTATAATAAACGGTCAAAATTGCATTAGCACGTTATGGATCGTATTGTGGTAAACCATGGTAGTAAACACGCACCTACATCTGTGTGTATTTGTGTGGTGTAAGTTCAGTCCATTTTTTTCTTTTTTTATTAAGAAGAGGACAAAAGATAAATTGACGTATGTTTAGTTGCCATGGTTAAATAGTTGAATTGATGGAATATTTGAATTTCCTTCCACTTTATTAATGAACTTCATCACCACTAACAGATTAAACACACGTCAATACCTAATTCACAATAACGTCAATAACAACCTACCAAGAACCAACAACGTTCTATTTAGTTTCGGTAAATGAGTCGCAAGTTAACTAAGTCCTGCCCCTGTCTACAGTATAAAAATTACTCATTAGAAGAAGGTTATAATTTATACAAGCAATCTATTGCTGTTTTAACTATGCTACTCCATTTATGAGCGTTATTTTAAATAGTATTTATAAAATACAGGTAGGTAAATACATATCTGAAGACAGCACAGTATTCTTGGGTATAACTCTGGATGCTAAGCTTCAATGGGGTCCACATATAGAAAAATTGACAAAAAAACTAAGTTCTGCTGCATACGCAGTTAGAACAATTCGTGATTTGACTGATGTTGAGACGGCCCGTTTAGTGTACTTTGGCTATTTCCATAGCGTAATGTCGTACGGCATTCTGTTGTGGGGAAATGCCGCCGATATTCAAACAATATTTGTTTTGCAGAAACGAGCTGTTCGTGCAATTTATAAATTAAGTCCAAGACACTCTCTCAGAGAAAAATTTAAAGAGATTAATGTACTGACCGTGCCGTCTCAATATATTTATGAAAATCTTTTGTATGCTCATAAAAATATAAAATTGTTTAAAAAATACAGTGATGTCCATAATATACATACTAGGAACAGGCATAAATTTATTGTACCTACAACAAGGCTCAAGAAAATAGGTGGCTCTTTCAGATGCCAATGTATACAATTTTACAATGGTCTTCCAGAGGTGGTTCAAGATCTGAGCCCGAATAAATTCAAATCCTTCATTAAACGTAAGCTGTGTCAGAAAGCATTTTATAGTGTGAAGGATTATATTGAGGACAAGAAGGCTTGGGCTTGAGCTGCGACCGATTTCTATACACCGATTGTTCTTTGATTGTTCCTCTTGTAGTTTTAATATGTCATTGTTTATGTTATTAATTCAAAGCCTGTATTACACACTATGTAGCCAAGCATATTGTACGTTACGGAATTGTATCGCTGACAGAGGTGTTCGGCACTTGTACAGCTATACAGGAGCTAAACTTAGTATTCGGGAACACTGTTGGAGCTGCTGAACCTTGGACAATACTATCTTAGCATTGTGTAGATTCAATTTCTTAGTATTGTATAATTGTATGGCAAACGTGTGAGCACAATGTACGAATGTGCTGTAAGGCATTTATTTGTTGGGTGAGTCTTTTTTATTAACTTGATTGTGCTCTGCCTGTTGATAGTATGTCATGCTCACTCAAATGTCTCGCTGATGGTGGCGTGTGTGTTGGGCTATAAGGTTTCCTTCAATATGGTTGAGCTGAATGATGCTGATCCATACGTCATGTTCGTGGACGGACGCCGTCAGAGGGGACTGGTCATCTCTTAGCTGCCGGCGTATTTTAATTTCTGAATTAATTTTTGTGTGTTTTCCATAATGGACGCTCTCAGCGTACAATATATTTCTGCATCGTTCTCACACGGTTGATTTCAACATGAATGATGTAATCAAATATTTGTAACAATAGCTTGAAAATTTAAAAGAGTGTTCATGGAGTTTCTTGCCCGTTCTTCTCCATAGGTACCTACTCTTTGGAATGGGCGACTAGCTTCATCTTATTGACTGACCGACCTTATGACAATTCAAAAGTGCCTGTAACTGGTTTATTTAAAATAAATGATTTGATTTGATTTGATATATTATAAATCTCTAGTGGTAGGAGGTTTTTTTAAATGTACGTTCTATGACGTTTTTATGTTAAACTTAGAGCTGATGTACTTATAATGATGTCATATTTTTCAGTCTACTCCTAAAGTAGCTGAAAGTTAAATTTAAGTATATAAAATTAGAAGAGTATAATCAGCCCCTGTGTCTAGCATTTGTGGACTATGAGAAGGCCTTTGACTCCATCGAGACCTGGTCTGTTCTTGAATCTTTGCAGCGATGCCAAGTCGATTGGCGATATATCCAAGTGATGAGGTGTCTCTACGACGCCGCCACAATGTCCGTCTAAGTCCAGAACCAGCAGACTAGACATATCCCTCTTAAGCGAGGAGTGAGACAAGGGGACGTTATTTCCCCCAAATTGTTCTCCAATGCCCTCGAGGATATGTTTAAGACGCTGGATTGGCAGGGTCGAGGCATTAACATCAATGGCGAGTACATCTCACACTTGCGATTTGCGGACGATATCGTCATCATGGCGGAAACGCAGCAAGAGCTGGAACAAATGCTGGCCAACTTAGCTGACTCCTCCCAACGCATCGGTCTCCGGATGAACTTAGACAAGACCAAAATTATGTTCAATGAACGGGTCACTCCGGGACCGGTTGCCGTAAACGGAATGCCCCTCGAAGTCATTTCAGTATAGGTATGTATACCTCGGACAAACGTTGCAATTAGGGAAAAACAACTTCGAGAAGGAGCTGGAACAAATGCTGGCCAACTTAGCTGACTCCTCCCAACGCATCGGTCTCCGGATGAACTTAGACAAGACCAAAATTATGTTCAATGAACGGGTTACTCCGGGACCGGTTGCCGTAAATGGAATGCCGCTCGAAGTTGTTTCAGAGTATGTATACCTCGGGCAAACGTTGCAATTAGGGAAAAACAACTTCGAGAAGGAGACAAATAGAAGGATCCAGCTGGGATGGGCAGCATTTGGTAAACTTCGTCGGGTATTTTCGTCGCCCATGCCCCAATGTTTGAAGACCAAAATCTTCAACCAGTGCGTCCTACCCGTCATGACTTCGGAGCCGAGACGTGAACACTAACGGTCAGACTAGTCCATAAGTTTAAAGTCGCTCAGCGAGCTATGGAGCGGGCTATGTTGGGCGTCTCTCTGAAGGACCGCATCAGAAATGAGGTGATCCGACAGAGGACCAGAGTTACCGACATAGCTGAGAGGATTAGCAAGCTGAAGTGGCAATGGGCTGGTCACATATGCCGCAAGACCGACAACCGTTGGGGTCCTTGCGTGGAGACCGCGTCTCGGCAAACGTAGCGTGGGACGCCCTTGGGCGAGATGGAGCGACGACATCAAAAAGGTGGCTGGTAGTGGCTGGTGGAGAACTGCTCAGGATCGAGCTTGTTGGCGTGCCATGAAGGAGGCCTATGTCCAGCAGTGGACGAGTAGGGGCTGCTGATGCTTTTAGAAACTTATTCACTTTCTTTGAGTTCTCAGCTGTCCGTAGTATTTAGTTTAATTAAACTATAACGTCTATATACTCCTAATGACGTCAGATATTAGAAGTGACTTTATCTCTTCATAACTTTAGAGCTCGTGTACATTTGGATTGCAAATTGGTTGAGTTTAAATCAGAATGATTAAAATGTGCAAATATAAACTTAAAAGTTAGTTGCCATTTTAATGTAAATAAAGTTAAAAATTAACTTTATCAGTTAAACGATGCAGATATTTTAATTGCAATCATAAAATCAGTCTTCAAATAGAATACGTTCAGAGAATCGTTCTAAGTCAAATATAAAGAACTCATCTGGTGGAATGGGCGCTGAAGGACAAAAGGATTTTTGGCAGTAACAAGATCTGCTTGTTTGTGATTAAACTAACCCGAAACTGGATGCGCGTTAATGCTCCTAATGTGTGTGTGTGTGTGTGTGTATATGCGATATTAGCTTAAGTGGATCGAGGAAACCAAATAGACTGATACTTTAATACGTGCCTAGTGAAGAAAATGAGACAAATTGTGTTACCAATACAGAAAACACACATTTAAATTTTCATATAGATCCAGACGTATTCTCAGCAAAGTCATAGGCTTCAGCGACCTAATACGGTTTTCCAATAACATTTATACTCGGGTATGTAATAATAAAATCAAATGGAAATCAGTAACATACTGACCTCTTTGAAGGGGATTGAAACCAATTTTCCCAGAGGACTGATGGAAGGTCAATAAGTCGATAATATTATTGTCATTCTAAGTCCGAGGGAGTATATCAGAAGTCCCGAGAATGAATAGTTAAAACAGTCTTCAAGCTAGGGGACTATATTAGGACAAGCCAAAGCACTGAAATGGGTTTGTATTCTTCCAGTTTTCTGTACCGTTCATATTATGCTTATTAAACCAGAAAAGCTATCAAGAAGTCGGAAAAATCATATTATACTAGATGAGTCGTGCCCGCTGTGTCGTATGCATGAATATAAGGGGAGAAGGCTAGGAAGAGCCTCCAGTTTATTCCTGTCCGCGTAGATATATAAGGGCGGTAGTCGTAATAAATGGTGACGTAAAGATTTAACACGCGCGCTATAGTCGTTCATGTTGCGGAAAGATATAGAAACTAATGGTATTTAAATATAGTGACAGCCTCGGTGGCGTAGCGGTAGCGAACGCGGCCGCTGCGCAAGGAGGGGCGAGTTCGATCCCCGCGCAGTGCAAATATTTGTATGCATGAATATGAATATTTGCACTGGTCTGGTCGTGCCTCGGAAAGCACGTTAAGCCGTTGGTCCCGGTTGCTATACGAACATCTAATGGCAGTCGTTACGGGTTGTTGGAGCGCTCAAAAGTCCAACAATTGGTCTAACTGCAATGCTTCGATGTCGCCTTCGGGTTGTGGAGGTCAGACGGCAGTCGCTTCACGGAAAATGTCGAAGTTTAGCTAAAATCAGCAGTTAGACTGGTAAAGCGGACCCCAGACTCCAAAGCTGAAAAAGCTATGGATGCGACTGGGATTAACGCTGAGATGATGATGATTATGATGGTATTTAAAGATAGTATTGTAGGAAGTTTGCTTCTGATACAATTTTATGATTTATTTTCGATTTTTTCAAGCGCTACCGAAGCACAAGATCGATTTTGCCTCGGTCGCGAAAGGTCAAAATAAGATAGATACCACTGTACCACTCAAAAACTGCAGAATGTGGGCAATATCATCATTACAGATAAGGGAAAGTACTTTCGATTGTATCGTAACATGTACACCGTAAAAATAACGTTTATATTTTATACTTTCGGTAATGCTGAGGTGATTGTTAATATTAGTAAAAGCAATTTACTAGGCTATTCGCCGCCCAGGACAATGTCATCTCAGGCTGACCTCTCTACCAGCGTGCCTACTTTTACGGCCCACATAAAACTTTATAGGTTCTTACATCCACTTTATTATGTGTTAAATATATAATACAATTCCACTATTAGATCTTATCCATTTGTTTAATAAATCGAGTCGGCTAAATGGCCATCCTGATGTTTAATTAGCTCGACGATAAATTCTGATTTCGAGTAGAAATATTGTAATTGGCTCCCCAGTAAAAGTGAGTGGCCGTTTTTCTGGGTGAGATTATACCTACAGAATTTTTAAAAGTTGGCGAGATCGTTGCTTGGCCCTTGTGTAATTAAACGAGTCAACATAAATCTGAGCAAACGAGACGCGGAAGAGTCCCCGACCAACCGTAACTCTGTTAGTGGAGCACACGCCGCCGCGCACGCTGCCATCATCGCCTTCATGGAGGGATCCACGCAATGAAATAATTCTCAATAAAATCTTTCCACTTCGACGTAATATTTCTCTCGGATTCCCTTAAAAGGAAAGTAGGATGAGAGATTTTATTTAAGTTCTTTCTTTTTATTCAGTCCCGGTGTAATGGAAATGCATAAGTTGTTTAGTAAAAGTTGGTTGTAAAAGTTTAATTTAGTCCACCCTATGCATTATTTTTAGTTAGTATGATGCTATCATCAGTGGGAAAAGGTAAAGAGAACAGCAAACCATAAATTTTACTGTTGCGACAGTAGAACAGATACGAACATTGTTTTCTTACTTTTGAATCTTGTGTTAAGATTTAGTATGGTTGTTGTGCAGACAAGTAGCTGTTAAGGTGACTCGTGGGGCCGCAGTATCGCTAGTCTGCAGCAAGATTACCCACGGGGACTGTAACTAGTGCCAGTTCATCTGTTGCAACCTTTTCGTTGCGACAGCTCCTTACTAAATGCATTTAACTGACTAGATTTGCCACACAACACAGAATAAGTAAGAAAATATGAAAAAATATAAGAAAGATACTTCAACCTTCACTGTTTTTCTCGGAACGTAATAAAAGAAAAAATTATAAGAAATAGAACAAGAAATGAATATCTAAGGACGAGTGGCATTAAGCTTCTCCAGCAGAATGTCATGTCCGTGTTAAAAGCCGAGAAAGAAAAAGCTTTAGAAATAATCAATTCTGCGATACAGCAATGTTTACATTAAAAACTTATGTTAAATAACAGAGGGCGTTCCCTTAAACTCGTTAATATATATCATTAATAGATTAAAATAAAAATATCAGCATAGAAAAATAAGCATAAAAAAATCTGAATAAAAAAAAATTATAATTGAAAATAAATTTGAAACCTCCTGTTTTAAATCAAAATAGTAGTCGTCATGTATAAATAAATTGCGACGTTGCCGTCTTTCAAGTTCGCGTGTACAGTGTGTTTCTTTTACATGTCAATTTAAAATTTTTAATGAATATTTTCATATTGGAAAAAATTTTAAGTAAAAGATTTTGTTTTCGAATGGAAATATTTTTTTTAGCATGTATTTATGCTATACTATTTCGGATTAACGGGAACGCCCTCTGTTAGTTAACATACTGTATATTAAAATACCTAATTCTAAAACTCCTTTGATTTGTTTTACTTTTGCTACCTACTCTCAAAACGGAACTCAGAAAACGACGGATATATACCTAAAGTAAAAATACACTCGAGTTAAGGAGCTCCTTTTTAGAAAGCATCTGCTAAATAGGCATTAAAATCTCCTTGTTCATCAAAATTATTCATGTTGATATATTTATATAAGAAAAATGTGATTTGATTGAATTAATTTGGGAAAATACACTTGAGTCGTAATGGCTGTTCACCCTCTTTCCAATGTTTCGTTAGAAGTCAATACAAATGAAATATCATGAATATCGAATGAAATGATCAAAAGTGGTAGGGTACACTTTGTATATATAAATATGAAATCAAAACGGGAATGGGGCGTTTTTAAACAGATATTTTGCGGTCAGGGTCGGGTAAATGTACCACTACTGTATATTTTATGCAAAGAACCTGTATTCTATATATTGTGGTGTCTAGTAGTTTCACTGTATAGTTTTATGTTTGCAGCTACAATGAGTTATTAAGACAGAATGTATACAAAACTTGTCAAGAATGGCAAAAAGACGAAAAAAATTTAGCGATACATGTTGTTAAGTGTCACTACTGAACTAGTAAGATTAAGGTTGGTAGGTTTCCTATCCCCTATCTTGTAAAGATGTTTCTCCTACAACGTACTTTTAAAGTATGCAATAAGTAAACGTGTATTCCTAACTTCTTTCACATTAGCAGCTGTTAAAACGTCGCTATATCTCTCTATCCGTGTGTCACAGTCACGTAGTTTCTCTATTCTTCATACTTACAGATCATCGCACTCTGCCCTGCGTCGCGTCGGAATAAGCAGATGTCTAAATTGCAGCGTTATATGTCGGAAAACTAAGTATCAACTTAAACCGTTTTTTAAATCAGATTGCCCATTTTATTGTCTATTATATTTTGCTATAAAATATAAAGCTTAGGTTATTGTTAATTGTACACTGGTTAGTTACTTTTCAAGTGCTCTGTTTAGACATCGTATCTTCAATAGGTCACACGTCCGAAAGAAATTCAAACGAGGCGTGAGCAAAAGCTAATAACAATTTCTGAATCTAATGTTGGGATTGGGATACTAGCGCTGAAGCAGCGCAGATTACTGGGACTTATATTTATGATAAGCTAACTTGGATATTAGAATTATACCGTAATGTTTATTTAGGTCGTATTGTTACCTATTTCACAAAACTCCCATTGAACCCTCTCTGAACGTTTGGGAGGTTTAAATTGTTCGGACAGGTCCTATAAGAGAAAGGTATTTAATGAAATTTTGCTCTATAAATATTTTAAGGTTTAAATAAATACAGGGTAACTTAAAGATACGTGTGCACATTGGGAATAGTAACAAAGTATTGGAGAAAAGGAAAGTATCGGAGGAGTATTGAAGTCGTGGTGGCCTAGTGGTTAAAACACCAGCCTCTCAAGTACGAGTGTGCGGGTTCGATTCCAGGTCAGGCATGTACCAATGTAACTTTTCTAAAGTTATATGTACTTTCTAAGTATATCTTGGACACCAATGACTGAAGGTGAAGGAAAACATCTTGAGGAAACCTGGACTTTATAAGTCTGAAATCGCCAACCCGCATTGAGCAAGCGTAGTGATTACGCTCAATCCTTCTCTGTATGAGAGGAGACCTGTGCCCAGTAGTGGGACGATAAAAGGTTGATGATGATGATTGGAGAAAATGTTGGTGTTGTTGACGATCACAGACGTAGATCGGCATTACAATTAGTAAATAATACTGTTGTATTGTCGAAAAGTTATTTAGTTATTTTATGTTTAAGTAGTTATATTATGTTAGAGTTATGTTTAATATTTTTGTTGGAGCCCTCAAAAGTCCAACAATTGGTCTAACTGCAATGCTTTGACGTCGCCTTCGGGTTGTGGAGGTCAGACGGCAGTCGCTTCACGGAAAATGTCGAAGTGTAGCCATATCAGCAGTTGGACTGGTAAAGCGGACCCCAGATTCCAAAGCTGAAAAGGCTTCGGATGCGACTGGGATTAACGCTGGGATGATGATGATGATGACTGTTGTATTGTCGAAGAGTTATTTTATGTTTAAGTTAAGTAGTTATATTATCTATGTTAGAGTTATGTTTAATATTCGTTTAGGTACGTAATAGAAAGTGATTAGTTTAAACTTCTGAGACAAGAACAACTCCATACGAGAATTGTTCAAATAATCAATCTAAATCGCAGGAAGATCCCTTCGACTATGTCCTTTGTGGTCCTATTCGGCAGTGTAGCTTATCTGTATCATTTTCTTTCAATGGCCAGTGGACATGGCACACGCAGAAGGACTAATGTAAAGGCGCGGAATGACAAAAATGTATCCCTCGCTGTCGGACCTGCGTCACTCAAGATTTTCCCTCAGACCCTTTATTCGGGCCAACTTACAGAAAACACGCAAATCATCTTGAGGCACGTAGTGTTGTAATATATTGCAGAGATTACCTAAATATTTCTTCATCATTAAAACGTTTAAAAAAACAAGGCGGTTTGTGTTCTGACTGATGTCGCTGAATTGTTTGTTCTTCTTGGCATTACTTATGGTTTTATCATCGTTACCATTCTCCTGCCACTATAAAAATATTGTTTCATAAGTAAGTAAAGAATGTTTACGAACAATTGAACATCGTATTATTTAGGCAGGCAATGTTTTACTTTAAAGAGTATGTCCCATTTTTCTTTTTGGGTCTCTGTTAGTATTAAATTAAATGAACAGAAATTGAAAATTAGTTTGAATTAATTTTCAATGTGCTGCCTCGGCGTCCGGCATGTTCGGCTAAGTTCAATAATTGTCAGTGGCGAACAATGAAATAAAGTCGGTGCGCTATTCCCATCACGTAGAGATTATATGAGACAACGCCAGTTCAACCGCAAATGAAGAAGTTCGCCGCACGTCGATGGAACATGGCTGTTCCTATTTCTGGAAATTTACCCAATCAAAACAGAGTTGGTCATTAGTTTAGTTTCGGTCTGACAGCCGACGAGTTTATTACCGCCCTACATAGCTTAGTCTATAGGTCAGGATGTACAAGTTATTGCAGGATATTATTGGAAATACTTTGACTTAACTTTTAAAAGAGCTGTATCCTAATTGCGTAACATACTATTACTATCAGTTGGAATCATTTTGAAGCTTATTGCTAATCCAATGCTCCGTTTCTTCGAAAGATATGTCTGCTCAACAACGTAAATAACGCAATGAATGTTCTTAAACTGACGAAATGATACTCATACCTACCGATAGCGTGTCACGCAATTACCCGGCTGGCAGCAGAGTCTAAACTTTAGTTCCAGAACTATCTTATTAGGTATTCAACGGGTTTTTAAATAATCTGCATGAAAAAATAGTTCTTATAAACTGGTCAATGTGAAATGTGGTGGCTCACGAGGAGCAAAACCGAGTGATTTGTGGAGCTATTGTTGGACCTGTGTTCGCCAGTGAACTGCAAACGGCAAGCGAATGCAGATGGAACATATTTATCAAGTGCACCTCCGTCTACGATTCCATAAAGCGGTCGCTATTGAGGAAATGGATTTCTGTCAGAAAAATCTTGAACTTCTTTCTTATTATGTTATCGAATAAACATTACGAACTCGAGTCATTGAATGAAACCAATAAATGTTTGCGGTTTATTACTTTAAACAAAATATAATGGCATGATTGTTTGCAAAGCGAATGAAACGTTCAGGTTAAATACGAATGAATAATTCGAGCTGTGTCAGCAACTTGTAAGCGATAGTGTGGCAACTGAAACAGGTCGGATGACCACATTGAGAGAGTATGGCGCCTGCCGTAAACGATTCGTTAATTAGTTCCTATAGTTACTACCCGGAACTTCTTAACAAATGCACCACTTAGTTATCGATAAGCCGTATCGATAATTAAATGGTATCCGCTGTATTTTATTTTGGTTGGACTCCCCTGGCTATTTAGGATTCAGTGGAGAGGCGTGCGAAGAGGCTGATTGGCGACCCAGATTTAACTCGAAACGGTCTCCAAAGCCTGGAGCACAGGCGTAGAGTAGCCAGCCTTTCGGTCTTCTATAGGATGCATTCTGGTGAGTGTGCAAGGGAATTGCATGATTTAATTTCCCCCATCTCCGTTCCACCATCGGACGACTCGTCGTACGGCGACTTTCCACCCTTACGTTGTTAACACCACTACGATCCGGACGAAGCGTTTCGATTCTTCTTTTACACCGCGTACATCGAGGGACTGGAACAATTTGCCGGCGGCGGTGTTTCCGTCACACTACAATTTGAGTGTCTTCAAGGCTAGAGTGAATATGCTCTTAATAAACTAGCGCGCTTTGCCATCAACGATCGCATCACTGCTTACCATCAGTCGGTATTGCGGTCAGGCGCTAGTTTATAAGTTATATATATATATAAAAAAAAACTCACAAGAACTGCTTGTTTGTAAGTCTTATGTACATAATAATTTGACTACAAAGTTTTTCAACCCGTCGGTGTGAATGTAATAGGTGTGATTTAAGTTATTTTGAGGGTGAAGACGACGCGCGACACTTTCGTATCGATATATCGAAACCGCCCGGGGCTGTGTGGTGGAGTGCAAAGCGGAATAGGATACGATGTATCTACATGCTAATCTGTACGCTATACTCTCCTCTTTGAGGTGTGAAAATAACTTCGATATTATCTTTAATATCGAATGAATGCAAAATGGCCCTTTATCTTTTATTTTTTGAGAGAAAATCTACATTATACAATCATAGAAGATATGGTTGGTGCAGTGGTTGAGCGATCGACTGCTGCGCTGCGTGTCGTGAGTTGGATTCCCACACGGAACAAATATTTGTATGGGCTACAGTTAGTGTTTCCGCATCTGCCTGTTTGTGTATGTAAAATATATCTATCTATATATGTTTAGGTACTTATATCAAATAGGTACTTTCACAATTTTCATATCATCATCATCATCATCAGCCTCTACTCGTCCACTGCTGGACACAGGCCTCCTCTTCGTAGGCCTTTTTAATTTTCCTATGATATCTAATAATGCAATGGTACAAGCAGACGTGGGCTAATATATTGTGTAGGTACCTATACCTACTTATATGATGACGCAATAAGTTATCATTCTAAATACATTCACTTTAATTAAAACATTAACCGCAGAAAATGATTCGTTTACAAACATGGGCGAAATAGGTACGTTCATAACCATCAAACTGGGTCGAAGAGATACTGGCCGCGTGACACGCATAGCGCTTCCCGGGCACAATTTCAGCGGGCATCGAATCATTTGCGCGGCTCTCACTTCATTTGCCAGTAATGACCGACATTGCCCCTTGACGTCGACCGTTGCTTCCCCAATACACATACATAAATTATCCGAATATTTCCCATCAAACTGTGGGTATACTATCGCAATGTTCACTCGAATCAACGAAAATAAGTAGAATATCGTACCTAATTTTAGGGCGATTAATAAGTATTATCTTGTGCACAAGAAAACAATCAGTATTAGTTATTATTATTAATGAACAATGTATCGTTCCGTATACGAAAATGTAAGCATATATAGATCAAAGATTTTTTTCCTATTTCTGTCTGTCGGCATCGGGCTTGATACAATAAATGGAAAAATTTCGGGATGGATTGATTCCGGGTGGTGCTCGTTCCGTTTGTCACGCTATTTCATCGCCACAAGGAAGTCCTTGTTCCTGTTTTTTGTTATGTCTCTGTAGATACACTTTTATTGCTGAATTTATCGGAATTATTATTTGTATTCATTATGTGGGACATAAAAGTTTGTGACGAAAATATATCGCAATACGAAAACCGTTTCCCTAACTGTGATTTATGGATATTTTTGTATCTGTAGGTATGAAGTAATTACAAATATTATCTCCCGATAAAATGTGAGCCGTGACCGTATTATCGTCTTTAATTCGATTCGTCATTAAGATCCCATTTAAGTGTTTTATGGTTATTCAAACAATCCACAGAGTTTGAAGGAGGTAAGCCTATAATGAAATTTAATGATCCGGGAAAAGGGAACTTCTCTTCTGTGTTGTCGTCAAGTACTCAATAAGATTAGGTACAGTTAGTTTGTATAAATAAATAAATTACCTAAGTATGTTAAATAGTGATATTTTAATTAAACATTTGTTTGACATATTTTTAAAGTGCTTGTGCATTTACTTACAAAATAAATTCATTTATCTTTATCATATCACGTTCAGAGAGTTTAAACTTGTACTCCTTTTAAAGTTCAAACTATCTATGGTACACACGAAGGCACTGTGTGTATAAGTGTATATATACACATAGTTGCTAAAACTTGTGTACAGTACGAAGTCAATCTTTCCACTTTAGAGTTAGCTCGGCACTCAAGTTTCAGCACTTGAGTTTTATGCGTAGGTTCGCTGAGGTGCTGGGGGCGGAGGGTAAAGCTCGCGGCGAGGACGAGCTTGTAAAAAGATCGAGTGGCATCGTGCCTACGTATAATTACACAATTACGAAACATAATGAAATGTATATGCCAACGACAAAGTGTCCTGTGAAACCTTTTGTGACGAGTAATCTAAAACCACAGCCTGTTGTTTTAAAATGTCAACCTGATGCAATATTTGTTCATTAGTTAGCTCTGTTTACATGGTTGCATAGATCCCATATTTGCACGCTATAAAATCGTATATGAGATGCACGTTAAGTGATGCCACGTGCCACGTATATGCGTAATCATAGGATTCACATGGTAGCCGAGATGAAGTCTTACTAAATGTAGTGAAATGTCAACTTGGCTACGATGTCAATAATATAGTGATATTATTGACTTTTTTAGTTGCAGACGTATCCAAAGTTTGGAAATTTTAATCTGGTCGGGTTCGGTAAAACCCGACAAGAGACAATCCCAAAAAGATAGACATAAATGCAATGAATAGTGTTTATACAGCTTCGTCCAACTTCGATAGGACAACAAAATTGAATCATCATCAACCTTTTAATCGTCCCACTGCTGGGCACAGGTCTCCTCTCATACAGAGAAGGATTGAGCGTAATCACCACGCTTGCTCAATGGGGGTTGGCGATTTCAGACTTAAACTCCAGGTTTCCTCAAGATGTTTTCCTTCACCTTCAGTCATTGATGCCCAAGATATACTTAGAAAGTACATATAACTTTGGAAAAGTCGCCCCCCCTTCTATACTTGAGAGGCTGGTGTTTTAACCACGAGACAAAATTGAATACACTGAATTAATTGTCATTCTTCTCTTTTGACTCCCAGTTGTCCTCCATTTGTTATGGCCAGTTTTCCGCGTGTGATGTTAAGAAGAGTATATTATCGATTACTTCCAATGCAGTAGGAAGTGTCAGCCACAGAACAATTTACCTGTTCTGTATCAGCCATAATATGTTGGCCCTTGTGTTGGATGTTATCCTTGTCATCATTTGTCATATCCTCGATTTGTCGGCATCTAATAGTAGGTATATGTCCATGCTCGTGGAAATATGCACAAAAAATTAATTTATCTAAATCCCACATCATTATCTCAATACTGTACAATATTATTTTTACTATTACTACTACTATTACTATCCAAAATCTTTTTAAGTCCTTCCCATCTGCCTTTCGTTCTGAACATTACGGGTGATATAAGATCATCTAAGGAAAACGGTAATACAAGGTTTGATTCTGATGTTTTGCTTGCAATTCTTTGTTCTCTTAACATATACCCATCGGTAATTGATTGGTTTTGTAGTTACTTGCTCGGTCATTCTCAAAGTATTTGCAGCAGAGAGAACTTCTTTTTCTGAAGTAATACGTCTGCCGGTGTACCTCTGGGTGGCGTTCTATCCGCTTTACTTTTCGCAGTTTTTATTTACTTAATCTATGACGAACTAATTTCTTCCTACCATCACGCAGATGATTTACTTTAGTCGTTAGCTCCTCTTGGATTTCTGTCCGAGGTTGTAGTAGTGCTATTATGTAGTGGTAGATGCAGGTTGTAGTAGTAGGCAGCTCTAAGATGGTCATTAGAATTAGTGAGTGGTTAGTTACAAAGTTAAAAACTTGGGGTTATTATTGATAAGACCTTCTCTTGGACTGTTCAGCTACACGAAATTAGTCGCAAGCTATTTGCATCCACTGCTTTTTTAAAGAGGTTGTGTAATTTCCTATCGACTGCTAACAAGATTGCGCTCGAACGTTGCTTCTTTTTCATCCTTGAACATGTTAATGACAGCTATTTTGATCCTACCCTTTTTTCTCTGGGTTGAAAAAATCCTCATGGATGTCCACCGCCCGTGGGTGGGTGACGGGTCCTGTTAGATTCTGACTTAAAACCGATCGGGAACGAACACTGCTTCCGCAACCCCCAATTGGTGCCGGCCCGCCACTGTGAGCCTCCTCGGCCCACACCGGGGCCCTATACAGGACTATCGATCGAATGATCCGCATGTAGAGCCGCCCAAGGCGGCACTCGGGCCCAGCAGATTGGGAAGCAACATTGAAGGCACCCCAGCTGGGTTTAATAATTTGGGCATCAGCCGCCGGAATTGGGGGCCGAAGTCCCACCGGCTGTCGAGCAAAAATCTCAGGTACTTCGTGGTGGACTCGACAGCGATCCGAACCCCCCTGACCAAGATGTTTGAGCCGGGTGGCGGCACCCCCGGGGGCCATGAAACACCATGTCCTCCAACTTGTCGAGGGCCATCTTTGATGCTGTAGCCGTCGCTAGCAACTCGGCTTCCCTGTGCGAACTCCCTTAGGCGGTGACCAGCGTGTCGTCTGCATAACGCGTCAGTTCGCCTTGTGGCACACCGCACGACATGCGGTGCTGGTGTCCGCCATCATATCCTATGTAGGTGACACACCTCTCCGACAGATAAGCCCCAAATATTTGCCGCAGGTAGGAAGGCTCTTGATGGTACCGCAGTGCCTCCCGAATACAACTCCAGGGTAGGATGTTTAAAGCGTTGGAGATGACCAAGGGGTGTCCTTGGATAACAGCCAACATCACCCCGCCCCGGGACACCGCTTCCTCCGCCAGGGCTCTCACGCGCGACACAGCGTGTATGGTGGAGCGCCCATGCTGAAACCCGAACTGATTGTCGTCCAAGTCCGGCCCCTCTCTGCACAAGTAGCAGACGAGGCGGGCTGCAATGATTCTCTCACACAGCTTACCCATCTCGTCTAGTAGCACTATGGCCTGGTAAGCGGCCGACGAGTCCGTAGGGCGCCCGGCCCTTTTGAGCAGGGCCAGATTTCCACAAAGTGGGAACCTGACTCATATTCCTTCAGAGCAAGGAGTAACACGCAGCCGTGGATCCCGTCGGGCCCCGGAGCCAAATTCTTGGCCTTGGGCCGCAACACGGCTGCCCTAATATCTTGCTCTTACCCTAGACCAATTAGAGAAACTTAAGCGGCATTTAATTTTTTTGTCGAAGGTTAATATTCAATTTGCGTACATATGTATAATAATTTTCCCGAAATTTGTGTGAAGCTCAAGTGGTTATCAATTCACTATTGATATATTGCTAATTTTCCTTCGCTTCTGTTTAATGTGCTCTTTTCCCTTCCACCCCTATCTATAACAAAAAAAACCTTTTCAATTTCTTTGAGATTCCAATACGGAATAATCAAAATACCTATACATTCCACAACTATTCTTGACAAATTATTTAGGGACTGTCTAAGTCACTCGTATGAGAAATGCAAAGCCAGTTTAAATAAAACATACACAGTCGTTACGGGTTTTCAAAAGACTCACTATTATATAAATTATATAAAAAAATACTATTTGTCGTTGTGATCTTCTATTCTCCTTTATTTTTCGTTGCTTATATCATCATCATCACCTCAGCGTTAATCCCAGTCGCATCCGAAGCCTTTTCAGCTTTTGGAGTCTGCTTCTTTGCTTATATATTTATGTATAATTATATCTACAATTTAAGATATGATATCTGATTGAAGTTATTTCATATCTGCACCAGCGACAATCCCATTTTATGTCAAGGAAAATCACTGCTCATTTTAAGGTTGCCTGGAAGAGATCACAGAAGCCATAAGGCCGCCTATTGTACATTTCTTTGTGTTTAATGTATTTTAATGGTGGACAATAAAGCACCTATATACATTTCTTTACGGATCGACAGGGTTTCCTAACCCTGTCCGATCCGTGGTATTGTCAGGTATCGATAACTAAGAAACCGTGGCCCTGGCGCATAGGCAATTGAAGAAACACGGGTGGGTTTTAGGCAGTCATTTGATGACTTGACATCCCAAACAAAAAAAAGGTGTCGATTAATGATTCTACTAATGCCTACAAAGCAGGGCTAAACTTAAAAAAATCCCCCTATAAATAAATATTATTTCGCAAAAAGAAGTAGCTTAATACTTGTGCGATAGGCAATACATTCACGGGCGAAGGGGGGCAGGGCACGCGGCATGCGGTCGCATCGCTATTCCCTCATGTCACTTAATAAAAAAAAAAAAAAAAAATACCAAATTTTGGGGAAATTGTAACTAATTCACGAAAAAAATTTTTTTTTTTTCAAAATACTTTAGTACTGTTGTTACTATGATGATTATGTAAAATTTTATCTGGTTATTATTTTATGTGTTTACCTGACCTTTATGGGGTTTTCTTTACATATTGTATAAATAAATAAAACTACTTTATAATGCCATTTTTTAACCGACTTCAAAAAGGAGGAGGTTGCTCAATTCCATCGTATATATGCAATTATATGGAATCCACATGAAGACAAATGTAGTCTATTGGTTGAAAAAATACAAAATAAATTCACGAGGTATTTATATTTAAAGCAGTGATGAAGGGTGAATTATGACAGAGGTAAACCGGAACAAAAAATAAAATTTGGAAATTCGGACTCATCGGAGCCACGTAACGCTACTTCTTGTTTACCTAAAAATATCGATGTCAATAAAACGTTTTATAGTCTTATTTCAATATTTTCTATTGTGAGCTTCATACGAATTAGCAGAAATTAATGATTATAAGGTGATCTATCGAACGGTATAGGTTTCATCAATAATTCAACGAATTGTCGAGATTGAAATTGTTTGAAACTTCGCTTCCTTCGAACCGCTAAGAACCACCACCAGACAATCAATTCCCCCAAGCAATTCGTCGTGTTCCGGCATGATGTCTGGTGAGGCCGTACGGAGGACGTGTCTGAGCAGTTGTGTTGCGATATGTGCTGGGTGAGCCAAATGTTGTTGTGTCGGGAGTTTGGTCGTGGAGTCTCCAGATCAATCCTCCCTCTGGCGCAGCAGCGTTGGTTGTGTTGGTCTTGGGTTTAACATTGCATCACCTCGCTCAACTGCCGTCATCCTTCCTATTCCTAAATTTTTTAAGTGAATAGGCTTAATAAACTAGTGCGCTTTACCATCAACGATTGCATCAGGCGGGATTGCAGTCAAGCACTAGTTTATAATTATTAAAAAACAAAAAACTACATTATTACTATTACTTCGAGCTAGATCTGGAACATTCCATCAGCTTGCCTATATAAAGGCTCATTTGCACGCTGATAAGTAACAAGTGCAGGTGTGAAGCGATTACTTGACAATGTTAAGTGTCAAGTGTTATATAGTTCAGACGGTGTTTAGCGATCCTTATAAAATCAAAAGTATCTGTCCGTATCGGTACAAACTGGATGACGAACAGCGAGTTTAATTGCAAAACGTTTTAAAATAAATTCTCACAAAAATATTTAATTTAATTTTTTTTATTTCCTGTGAATAAGTTGATTTTAAGCTTCTTATATTTAAGTATACCTCTTTTAGCCCAATGTGTGTGATGGCTAATGTTTGGCTTATTTTTAATAAAGCTGCATCTCTGATTTGCTTATTTTTGTATCCAATACTATTTACGTTATAAATGAATTCATACTTTATATACTTCAACATAAAATTCAAAGTTCTAGATCTTTAGTCTTCATGGTTGTTCGACGTTAGCGCAGAACACGTATAATTCGCGCAAGTTAACTGTGCACCTCGCTCTGTGTGTAAAACATAAGAACCATGTTAAAAAATATAAATTACCTTTTGTTTTATGTTAATAAAAGGTAGCTTTGATAATAAAGCGTCATAATACGGGGTCATTTCACTCATGACGTTTTGCAATTAAATTGATATATATGGACTGCATTCCAGCGAGGTGCACAGTTAACTTGCGCGAGTTATAGGTACGGACGACAGCAGTTTAAGCTACGCCAAACTATCAGATAACTCTCAATCAACCTTGAGCCTTAATACTTTAGAGATAAAGTTGAAAATCTAATAAGGAAATCTGACAGATTGTAGTAGCTTGATGTGCTGCCGTCTGTACTATGCACTTGTCAAAGCAAAACTGTTTAAATGGTGTTTAGGACGGGCGACATTGCGAGTGCGGGGATTCAGCGGGTGTGCGGGAGAAGCTACTTAACAGCAAAAATAGAGCGGCATTTTAATCATTTTACTTCGCACCTGCACTTCGCACTTATGACTAACCACTTAACAGCGCGGCCGTTTAGGTACACATTGATTTTACTAATCACTTGACACTTGCTATTTAACAACTTGATAATGAGCTTTAAAGCGAGGTGACTCAGAGCACGAGGCGCCCCCTCGTCCCTTGTCCGATGAAGGTCAGCCCGCGCCGCAGCTGAGCCAGTAAATATAAATTCCCGACTTTGACCTCTGAGTTTGTCTCGGAGTTTCTTCTCAGAGCTAGTACTAGGAAACGCCGCGGTCATCAAACCGAATTAATAAAAAATAGATCCAGCTGTCCCTTGCTGTTGTCTCCAGTGACGCTCTAAGCCGAGGTTTGTACCCCACAGAGGGTGACCTTAGCGTGTTGTCGCTTAGTTTATATGTGCCCCAGGCTGGAGGCTTTAAATTCATTTAAGGCAGCCACAGGATAGACCGGTTAAGTAGTCACGACCTCTCAAGGTCAACTACGAGATGCCATATCAAAAAACAAAAAGAAATCGCTATGTTCGACTTGTCATTGCCTACTATCGGCTGTACCATCGTTGTCAATAAACCTCGTATCTTTTAACCGGCGTTTTAGTACCCCCTAGCCCGTAACAATGTCTATATGAGCCCCTTTATTCCATAAACTACTAGAATCTGAGAAAAGCAAACACGTGATACATTTTATTTAATTTACAACTGCCAGTCGGCCATTGATATTTATCATATATTTAAAACATTAAAATGTTCGATTGATTGTGTAAAAATCCATCGAGCCGTTTGTACCTAATTTATAATTACATATGTGCGAGCCTGTCCTAAATCAATTAGGTACCTACCTGTTATTATTTAGGTACAAATCTTAACCATAAAAATCACGTTTCCTCACAAAGCAACAAGAAGCATCAAACTACAATCTATTGCCAATAGTGCTATCCTAATTGACTACTTTTAAAACTACTCTAGGTAAGTAATTCCAATTTAATTAACTACCTACCTCCCCAATATTTAATTATAAGGCAATTTCACTAAGTACACACAAAACAAAACAACTTCTAACTATAATTCCAATAATAAATACTAATCACTGTTTTATACTAACGCGGCCACTGCGTAAGGAGGCGCGTGTTCAGTCCCCGGGTAGTGCAAATATTTTTATGCATGAATATGAATATTTGCACTGGTCTAGTAGTGAATTGGAAAGCACGTTAAGCCGTTGGTCCCGGTTGCCATACGAACATCTAATGACAATCGTTACGGGTTGTTGGAGCCCTCAAAAGACCAACAATTGGTCTAATTTACAATGCTTCGATATAGCCTTCGGGTTGTGGAGGTCAAACGGCAGTCGCTTCACGGAAAATATCAAAGTTTAGCCAAAATCAGCAGTTAGACTGATAAAGCGGACCCCAGACTCCAAAGCTGAAAAAGCATCGGATGCGACTGGGATTAACGCTAATATGAAGAGAGACTATTTAATACTAACAATTTCCAACTGTTATCTATAGGTATTAATAAATTCAATAAATACAACGAACAAAATTAACTACAAGTGTAAACAAATTATTACGTCAAAGTAATGTTCTAACTCTGACCCGAATGCAAATAAATTGAACAAAAAATGTTTTATCTTTAGTATATTTTATAAGTACTTTCATCTATAGTTGTGTATAACACAGTCTTGGAATACTGTAAGACGTTGTACTTATTGCAGTGAATAAATAAACATTAGGAAGTTTAAAATGAGCCCGTACAATCCTTTATCGTAGGTTTTTGATGAAAATCGCATTTGGAGTAATATTACCCTGAAATTAATATCCGGAAAGTTGAAATATTCACATGTCTATCAGCAAGGTGAATTGAATCTAAATATTGAATGTAGGTATGTCGCAATTTTAGATTAATGAATTCGTGATGTCAGGATGCCATCCCGTAGCTATTCTGTTGGGATTAAAACTTATAGAGTCCCAAAACGATAGTCTATCACGTTGGTTAGCGAACTGTCTTTTATAAAATAGTTAATTCTCTAAGGTGAGAGAAACTCCGTACACACCATAAATTGATCCGAAATGCGTTTTTTTTTTGTTTTTATAGTTATTGTTTGTTAACTTGGTTAACGTAGCGTCATGATATTTAAATGATTCCCTCGTTATAACCATGTACTAAATGTACAGGATGTACGTTACATACATACATGTATTGTATGTATAATGCAGTTACATCCAAACGGGGCAAGTTTGCGCGGTATTTAATCTAGCGATATAAATAACGGGTTATCGACGCATTTGTAACTTGTAAACGTGGCTTCTTGGCGATGTTGCTGCATATTGTTAGTTAATGCTACATTAAGCTAAATTAATTTGAAGGAAATGTACAGTATATTAATACGTAGTTGATTCTGGAATAGATTTCTATATATGTAGATGCACATTTTAAATGTACAGTATATTAATATGTCTAGGAATGTAGTTGATTCTGGAATAAATTTCTATATATGTAGATGAACACTTTAAATGTACAGTATATTAATATGTCTAGGAACGTAGTTGATTCTGGAATAGATTTCTATATATGTATGTAGATGCACACTTTAAATGTACAGTATATTAATATGTCTAGGAACGTAGTTGATTCTGGAACAGATTTCTATATATGTAGATGCACACTTTAAATGTACAGTATATTAATATGTCTAGGAACGTAGTTGATTCTGGAACAGATTTCTATATATGTAGATGCACACTTTAAATGTACATTATATTAATATGTCTAGGAACGTAGTTGATTCTGGAATAGATTTCTATATATGTAGATGCACACTTTAAGGTTCATTTAAAGATTCATTTGAAATCTGACAGTTTTTAATTGTTCAGATAAATGTATTAATGTATAAAAACTTTTAAGTATAATTTAGAGATTAACTAATATTGTTGCATAAAACTTTAAGAAAACAACAACGTTAGTAGGTATCAAATAAAATTACTCATTTAAAATTAATTATTTTAGAAGTTAGAGGGGACCAACGGACCAACTTTTTTCCACTTTGGAAGCATCTGTCACGCAAACTATTCGGTTTAGAAAAAAAATATTTTAGAAACCTCGATATCATTTTTGAAGACCTATCTATAGATACCCCACACGTATGTGTTAGATGAAAAAAAAAAATTGAGTTTCTGTTCTAAGTATGGGGAGCCCCCAAAATATATTATTATTTTTTTATTTTTGCATCAAAATCTTAATGCGGTTCACAGAATACATCTAGCTACCAAGTTTCAACAATGTAGCTCTTATAGTTTCGGAAAAAAATAGCTGTGACATACGGACGGACAGACAGACATGACGAATCTATAAGGGTTCAGTTTTTTGCCATTTGGCTACGGAACCCTAAAAATGACAGTGAAAATATAACACTCAGAGCTATCCCGACACTTCTTCGAGTCGAGATGTAATGAGAATGAGACAGATGATAATAAAAACTGTGAGGTTATGGCTACAGTCTAGACGGCTATTTATACAAATAAGTTTCAGCGAAGGTGTGTATGAACAATGTAAATATGAGATTAGTTACTCGCCCAGCAAAAGAATATAAATTACCAGGTGGGGAATACTTATGTTTATTTTAGGAGGCAAATAGCGTAGCTGGCATGGTTTCAGCTCAGGTCGCGGGCCCACTGCATCGTAAATTATGCCAGCGTGCATTGAATACAATGAACTATTCGTGACTGGAACGGCAACAGGTACTAAAAGGTATCTACTAAATGTACAACAGCTTAAAATATTTATTATAATATTCTCGTACGGCTTCAACAACGCGACCGAATGGTTAGAGTTGCAAGGACTATTTTATAAAGGTTCGTGGAACCTAATATGTGGAGTAGAGGTATCAGCATGAGTGTCAGTAGTGTTTTTCACAACTAGTGTTGAGTATTTAAATTCATGGTTTCGACGCTGTAATGCTCCATAAAAGCAAATAAGTTATTGTTGCCCTCCACAGTGGTAGGTCAGTAACGGTCTTAAATCTCTTTGGTAACTCATAAAGCCCCGTATTTATAGGAAACATATTGCTTAGTTACTGTCAACATGTTGCTGGCAACATTGCGTGTTGAAGAGTTGATCAATGACATTTTGACAAGTTCTGGATCGATAAGCGATACATACTAGTAATCACGTTAGGCCAATCGACTCACTATAATTAAATGATGAGGTCCAATAGAACATAAGTTAATAGCTGTGTGTTAATAACTCTATATTAAAAAGGTTGTTCAAAATTAAAAAGTCATTCGTAAATGTCGAACATAATTGTAGTAGAAAAGAATCAAGAAATTATGTTTTAAACTAGCTTTCCGCCCGCGGCTTCGCCCGCGGCTTCGCCCGCGGCTTCGCCCGCGTGAACTTTTCAAAATCCGGAATAAAAACTATCCCATGTTATTTCTCAAGATAAACTCTATCTTTGTACCAAATTTCAATAAAATCAGTTCAGTGGTTTAGACGTGAAAGCGTAACAGACAGAGTTACTTTCGCATTTGTAATATTAGGGATTAATTTAAGAAAGTTACATATTGTTATAGGATTATATACAGAACTTGTCACTTATTTAGATCTTAATTCTTTTGTCGGCTAAATCGACAGTCACATCTTATCATAATAATGAACTTGGCTCCCATTTTTTACATTTATAATTTTGGTAGGATAGACTTTTATCAGCTTTGGTTACAGTTTGTAAAATCGACAAATACTTTTTATTAATGTGTAATAAAATGGTTATCAGTTTTTGCATGGAAATACTGGCCAATATTAATCCTAGGATAAAATTATCTAGTATTGAAAAAGTCAGTCCTAACCAAAATCAATGTATAATCTGGTTGAAACTAATGTAAATCTATCAGTAAATGCCCGAGTGTTAGTAATTAATTGATGATAATTCAATTGTCAGAGTTAATGCTGAACATTGTCAAGGTAGCAGAGCGTGCCCATTTCAAATTCAAGAAATTATGAGGAGCGGCGGCGTTTAATCGAAAAGTACTCTCCTTTGATCTTTGGCGAGTTACCGTCTGCGACGACGCCTCCGCCCGGCGTGTTCGTGCTCGAATGAATAGCGGCTTGGAATAAGCTCCAGCTAAAGACATGCCCTGTGCACAGACCTGCCAGTAATTTTCCCGCTATGCAAGATTAGCTGCTCGATACGAGTACGCTTTCATTAAATAAAATGTCAGTTCTGATTAAAATAATGCAAACCCTACAACCTTCGATTGATCAAATATGCACGTTAGTTATAATTCGTCCTAGTTCTTAAAATATGTGCTATTCAAATGTTCATACGCTTTTTTACGATGTGGAGTTTTCGCACGAAGTATGTGAATTATAACAATATATCAAGCAAATACAAATAATTTCAAATACACGAACAAATAAAGCAGTGCAATGAATAAAGTTTTATCTGAGTTGTGAAAATGTCTTTGGGAGTAGTGATAATCAAGTTTATTTTTCACTCAAGCTGGTCTTATATTAACTACTAGCTTTCCGACCGCGGCTTCGCCCGCGTGGAGTTCGGTTATATCGCGTTTTTTAAATTTCCCTCGGGAACATCAATTTTTTCCGGGATAAAAGGTAGCCCATGTTCTTTCTCAGGGTCTAAAGATTGTCTGTGCCAAATTTCATCAAAATCGTTGGTTCGTTCGTTGAAAGGTTTAAGCGGGAAAGCGTAACAGACAGACAGACAGACAGACAGTCAGTCAGACAGACAGACAGACAGAGTTACTTTCGCATTTATAATATTAGTATGGATTTAATAAATGTTTATTTCCACAAGTATATATGTATACTGTGTTTACTTACCATAGTATACGTATATACATAGGAGCACCACTTTCGCTCGCCCTTTGTATAGAAAAATGGTGGGCGAAAGTGGTGCTCAGCAATAGTTGAGATACAATCAATTTATGGTACTGTATGGTATGTTTATGTACCTATACGCAGGCACTAAGAACACTAAATAAAGGTTAGGTAAACACGTAACCAAATAAAATATGAAATTTTACATAATCATCATAGTAACAATAATAATGAATTTTTAAATAACCTTTTTTCCGCGAATTGATTCCAACTGCCCTAAAAATTTTTATTTAACATACGAAGCTTGGTTAATGTCCTCTTATGCCATTTTTTTTCGTTGAAAACCATTTCAACCTGAATGTAGCGGATATCACTACATACATATTATAAAACCAAGTCACTTTCTCTTTCCCTATGTCCCTTTGTATGACTAAATCTTTAAAACTAATCAACGGATTTCGATGCGATTTTTTAATAGATAGAATTATTGAAGCGGAAGGTTTACATTTATAATAACAATCATTAAATTGTAGAGAAGAACTATTATTTTTACCCGACTACGGCAAAGCAAAAGGAGGGTTATGATTTTGACAGGCTATGTATGTATGTATGTATGTATGTATGTATGTATGTATGTTCATCTGTTCCTTCGTAACTTCTAAACTACTTATTCGAATTCGATAAATGACATATCATTAGAAGCGTCTTAATTGTCCGCTGGTTATAGGCTATATGGAGTTTCACAAAATCTAATGTGGCGCCCTCTAGCGGACAAAATATACAGAGTAAAAAAATAAAGTTAAGATAAATATGCCGTGTATGGTATCAATTGAAAGCGCTTTACTTGTACATTTTGAATATATATACATATATATATATATATATATATATATATATATATATATATATATATATATATATATATATATATATATATATATATACAATATGTAAAGAAAACCCTGTCCGATCCGTGAAGGTATTGTTAGGTATCGTTAACTGATTCTAATAATGCCTACAAAGCCGGGTTAAACTTAAAAAAAAATCCCCCAAAAAAAAAAAATATTATTTCGAAAAAGCTAGGTAACTTAATGCATGTGCGGTAGGCAACCCGATAGCCCCGCCCCCCTTCACCCGCGCATGTATGCGCGGGTGAAGGGGGGCGGGGCATGCGGCACGTGGTCGCATCGCTATTCGCTCCGTCACAAATGGTGTTGTCAGTTTTTTAAAAATGACCAAATTTCGGGGAAATTGGAATTAATACCCGGGAAAAAAAGATTATTTCAAAATTCATTATTATTGTTACTGTGATGATTATGTAAAATTTTATATTATATTTGGTCATGTGTTTACCTAACCTTTATTATCCTTATGGGTCGGACAGGGTTTTCTTTACATATTGTATATATATTACTAGCATTTGCTTGTGACTTTACCTGTATTCATGGGCTGATTGTATATAATTCACATCTTTTCGTTCATAGATAGCTTCTTTACTACTTATCAGAATAAGACCACTGCAGAACCATTAGATGGGCCTTGATATTCTGTTGGTTATGACCTATAAAGCTTGTCACCAAATTTAGGATTACGCCCTCTAGCGGAGATAAATTTTCATGTTTGGAAAGTCGTAGTCACACGTTACATATACCTACCTTCCGTAGCACTTTGATAACGTGTGACTGCTCCTTTCCAAACATGGAAATTTATCTCTACATAGTGAATATTGCATACTTCAGAATAGTATTGTAAGACATTATTGTCAATTTACAACGAAAGCATCTTGGTAGAGTCTACTGTGTCCATTTACTTGCAACTACATTAGCAACTTTGTTCAGTTCAGTATTCTGAAAATCTTGTTTTATACTTTTTCAGCGTCGTTTTTTGTCGTAGTTGGGTTTTAGTTTTTTTTACTTTTTGCTTTCTAATGTTATGTCGTAATTAATTAATTACCCTACGAGATTTATCAAAATAATGTACTAAATACATTAAAAAGGTCTACAAAAATGGCCGCGACAGTATATGTCTATCTCTTATGGATATCCAACAACAACATTTTTTTGTCATTTACTTTTTATAAAATTAGCCGGTAAATACCGGCTAATTACCCCTTTAAATGAATATTTTCGAAGTTGTTTGCGGCGTGTCACGTTTGCGGCGGTACACGGCGCGGCGTTGGCGCGGTTTTTTATGCAACGCCCACAGTTTTTCTGTAGTGTATTTAGTATCATTGCAGCATTGCACCCGTGCGAAGCCTGGGCGAGTCGCTAGTATACAATATAGAACATTTAAATAATCTAAATAAAAAAAGCGAGTAGATTATGTGACATTACTTGTTAAATTAACAAGAAGTTTTAATATTATTAGGAGTATATTGAGGATTTGATGACGTAGTGTGAGTTTAGCGTTCCACAATGTGGCTGTAACTATGTGAGAACGTTTGAAACATTTGCTGCGGTCGTTAAACACAGGCGATGTTTGATCCCTTCTCTTGTTAGTACAGTGTTGACTCAGCACCTGCTGGCTTTATTACTGAAACCCCGATTATGTGTTTTATTTTTTAATTTACATGAAGACTTAAATAATATTGTGATGTATACTCGTGATTATTGAAGGTATAGAATATGTAAAGAAAACCCTGTCCGACCCATAAGGATAATAAAGGTTAGGTAAACACTTGACCAAATATAATATAAAATTTTACGTAATCATCATAGTAACAATACTAATGAATTTTGAAATAATCCTTTTTTCCGGAGAATTCATTCCAATTTCCCCGAACTTTGGTAATTTTTAAAAAAGTGACAACACCGGTATAATATATATATTAATAAGCTTATAATAATAAGCGAATAGCGACGCGACCACGTCACAGGTGCCGCGTGCCCTGCCCCCCGCCGCCCGCGGAATGGGGTTGCTTATCGCACATGTGTTAAGTTATCTCTTTTTGCGAAATAATATTTATTTTTTTAGGGGGATTTTTTTTTTAAGTTTTGCCTGTGTTTGTTGGCATTATTAGAATCAGTTATCGACACCTAACAACACCTTCACGGATCGGACAGGGTTTTCTTTACATATTGTATATGTACTGCAGTTAAACTAGGAGAAATGACTGTTTTTTGATCAACTGACTTTTAACACATTTTAAATAAACCCGTCATGGAACGTTGTCATACAAATTATGAATGTGACAGGGTTCTGTAAACAGCCAGCATTGCGGCGTATTAAGTAGCAGGCGTAGTTTCTATCTCATTCCTAAATCAAATGTTATATTTTAATAGTGATAACTAGGTATTAACCAGGAAACGGATAAAGTACAATTAAGTATAGCTTTAAAATATACGCGATGCGAACGCTAGGAAGAATGTCAGTCAGAACGTGCAAGTTAAATGTTAAAATCCTTTCGAAAAAATATACATACAGGAACTTTTGTATTCCATTCCGGACCTCCAACCTTCCCATAAAGTTTTCAGGGTAATTCTCCACGCCTTTTTGTAAATATTTATTTATTTTTAGTAGTAATGAATTCTGGGTAATCTGGCGTCAGCCTCAATAATAAAACACAGATATAATGTGAGGCAAAATTGAAATAGAAAACGATAAACTATCATGTATTAAGGTTTATGGAATAATATCATTTTTACTAAGCTTAGATAACGTATTAACGTTAATATATTAGTTAATATATAACAGAACTAATCATAGAACTAAAGGAAGAAGGTACTAATCCTTTGTACGATATAAATTAGTAAATTCATTATAGATAAGCTTAGTATAGTTACAATACAAATATCACAAACTAGTTACGCCACGCGGTTTCACGCGCGTTTTTTTTTAATATGCCCCTCTACTATTGGTCGCAGCGTGATGTTATATAGCCTAAAGTCTTCCTGCATTAATGGGCTATCTAACAAAAAAAATTAAATCGGACTAGTAGTTCCTGAGATTAGCACGTTCAAACAAACAAACTCTTCAGCTTTATAATTTTACTAGCGGCCGCCAGCGGCTTTGTTCGCGTAGTTTAGTTATGCTCCGCCCCTATTGGTCGCAGCATGATGTTATATAGCCTAAAGCCTTACTGGATTAATGGGCTATCCAACGCAAAAAGATTTTTTCAAATCGGACCAGTAGTTCCCGAGATTAGCGCGTTCAAACAAACAAACATACAAACAAACAAACTCTTCAGCTTTATATATTAGTATAGAGTATAGATTAGTATAGATTTAATCTTAGGCAAAAAGGAATAAATATATAGTCTATTTTCTTTTCTTAATAGGTTATCAGTCGGTCAAAGAGGGTTAAATCTTTATCTTAATTTGAAAGAAAACGCATTTATTTTTTGAACGTCCATAAAAAGATAAATCTGATGATAAGACGATGGTATCGTTGTAATGTTGTCAACAAACAGTCTTGTCTGCTATCGTGCAGCATCTGTGTCGGCCCTGTCGGGCAATCCCTGAGATTTATAGAGGCGAACAAACACTATAAAACTTACTTTATTATTCCATCAAATGTGCCGCTGACTTGTACACTTTTAGATTTCATATATCTAAACATGAGGCCTCATATTTAACAGGACAACTTTTATTTCATTTTTAGTGTATAAAAATACTACTAAAATAAAGGTTCATTTACGCATGAGCAAAACGACTGGAATATTACATTTTGTAAAGCAATCAAGCATCACATACATAATCATTATCTTTGTTTGTATCTTCACATAATTATCTTCGAAAAGCTGAAAATAACGCGGTTGTAATAATATTTTGTTGAGTCCGAAGCGTCGCTCGTGTAGCCATATCGTAGCTGGTAAAGCCCCCGCTACTTAGTGTTGACGTAGCAAACATTTAGGAGCTACGATCCGCGGCCACCGCTACGGGCAGCAGCTACGCGGTCAGCCCACTCGCTAGTGCCGCGGCGGATTACTTAGACTTCCTACCTACTTTTATTTTATAATTGTAAAGTAAACATGGCTTAATATCCTACTTTGTGAAAAGCATTATTTTTCATTATGAAGTATTTTATTTTCAATACGCTAATGCAGACGGCAAGACATTTCATCTGCGAAATATGCAAATGTTGCCTACGATAAGTACTTGGTAAAAAAAGTCTCTAACAAAAGGTAAAATCAATATTAATGGATTTATCGTTATTGGCAGGTAACGAGAAGCTATTATATTAGTACGCAGTAAAAGCGTGAGCGGCAAGACGAGTGTGAACCTTAGTTCATTAATATTCATGGGGAAATTATTCCTTTCATTGTCTCCTACCTAACGAATTGAGATCCAGAAAGTAAAATAAACGTGTCGTGGTAAAATACTGGCAATCGCGTGCTCATTGTGTGAGCTCAAGAGCTTTGACATCGAGCGATTGAGTGAGGCAATATTATAATTACTGTACCGAGACGCACGACTGTTTTCTTCACAGCGTGTATGTAGTTTGAACTCTCTCGAGTACAGTTTTAAACACAACCCTCAAGTTTATCTTCGAAACGTTTTCTAAAACAGTTTTCTATAACAAGCGTGAACGGAGAGTTTTGCGTGAAACTTTGGTGTTCAGTTTTACATAAATGTAGGTAGTTAGTTGTAGGTGGGTTAGCTCTACGGTAGCAACCTACATTTTAAGTTGGTTAGCTGTTTACCAGAGACGGAAAGTTTGAGGGATTAATTATGTATTCACGTTCTACCTGGTTATCACGCCACTGCATGGAGCTATCCGCACTTTGTTTACAACACAATGCATATCACAGAAATGTACAGGGTGAACTCTCGTAATGGGTAATAAAGGGACCTTAACCATTTTAGTTACAGGAAAACGGTCTTTGGAGACTGTCCTTAACTTAATAAAAAAGTAAGTTGGGATTCTCATTTCCTACGAAACGTAAGGGAAAAGTTTTTTGCTATTTCTTATTTTACTAGTACTGAACCTTCGATAGAATTTTTTGATACTTTTATGTAAGATGAAGAAACATCTTGCATAAAAGTATCAAAAGCTGTCTATCGGTTCATTGGCAGGTTTTGTCTGATTGTCTATTTTCCGGCTTGCAAAATGCTCTAAAACTTAAAGACAGTCTTCTCAAGACCGTTTCCCTCTAGCAACAACAGTTATGATTCCTTACTGTCCCGTCTCAAAAACCCATCCTGTATGCGGCTAACTGCTAATGGCAAGCCACTAATGCTTGAAGATCAAAATATACTACCATAACGTTCATGATATTCGGCATGTATACAATTGAAGTGAGTTTATTTCTGATGGAAAATCATCAAACAATCTCTCCTGCTCGCGGCGGAGAGGAACGGCGTGTCAGTACTTTTACTGACCAAAAGCGATGGGTAATAAAAGGACCTTAACCATTTTAGTTACAGGAAAACGGCCTTTGAAGACTGTCCTGTCTTTGGAGTTGAAGCCGTTTTTTTTTTTTTAGTAAATACGTGTGGCACTACTGCTACGGTAAAGCTATTGCATAGCATTTTTTTTTCATCAAATTATGATGACTAAACTATATTCAATGTTTTATGTTCGACTTCGATAAAGAGATAGAAGCTATGCAATAGCTTAAAACTGACGTCATTTTAGTTATCAGCGCCCCCGAAAACCCCTGTCCCGACACCCAAGTCAAAATTGCATGAAATATGATGTCGATTATCTTGGATTTCAAAAAGGACATCATTTTAGTGATCTGCGCACCCGAAAACCCCTGACACGACACCCATGTTAAAATATCATAAACTTGGTGTCGGCCATCGTGGATTTCAAAAATGACGTCATTTTCATGATCTGTGGCCCCGGAAACCCATGTCACAACACCCATGTCGAAATATCATAAAATTGGTGTCGGTCGAGTGGTAACGAACTATTTTGTATTTTATAATTCTACATCATAAAGAAGACTTATATCAAATCGAAAATTAATCGCAAGTTGCGCACATCGCGACAATCATTAGCTTGTCAAATGTGTAGAACTGAGTTCGCGCCCTGCAATATGCATGGTCTCTTTGAAAATCTATAAATTATTATCAAAAGATATAGTCGCATTCACACAAACACACCGTGCCGAAGACTGCCGAACCGAAACGACGTTTAGACGAAGCACGGCTTTCAACACCGCACCGCTGTGCCGGTCGGAGTGGAGGGTGTTAGGTTATTTTCGTTACGGAATTTCTGGATTCGGTCTCCACGCTCAAGGCTATGCAATAGCTTAAAAACTGCTTCTATTATTGTTACCAACACATACAACCGCATGACATTAACAGATTAAAGCTACAAAAAGTTTAACTGGGAACATAAATGTAATGAAAACAAAAAGTGGTTGATATGAAAATGAAAAATGAATACCGCCATCGTTTGGCGCTTAGCTCGAATATTGATGATGTCAAGTGGGCCTGTTTGGTCGGCACGAAATAAATCGAAACAGTTGTTGTGTGAAACTGTTGTTTCGTAGAATAACGAGAGTGACGAGGCGGCGTCGCGCGTCGCATTCCTTTGCTTGTGTCAATTCGTTTACATTTTTCGCAGATTGCTTACAAACATTACGCCAACACGTAAACATTCCACTTGAGATGTGGCTGATTATTTCCTAAGGCATCATATTGTCTATCGGAGAAAGGAATGACAAACACGTTTTAATAACAAACGATAATTAATGATGTGGCGACCATTATCCTACTAACCTACTTCCTCTCTCTTTATATTTTATTTGATCTTGTATGATGTGTATTAATTAGATGTATATATTTATTTAAACTAGTATGATACACTTAACGTATATATTTATTGTATAATCTATGTAAATAGTACACTGTAGACTAACTACATTATTTCTCACTTCTTGCCCTTAGTATTCCAACCAAAGGTTGTCTGTAAAATATCGCTCCTAGCGATAAAACCGCCCATTGTGTCATCCTTTGTAAAAAAATTATATTTATGTTCTGTTATCTATATGGTGTACACAATAAAGAGAATTCTATTATATTGTAATCGAACGAGTACATATATTTAATACTGTTTTTTTCTTAGGTAATAATGGTACCTATTAAGGCAATAATAAAATTAAAGCAAACGTTCTTAGACACCAAGCTATTATGTGTGTATGTTTCAAATGGGGTTTTTGTGAAATGGATCCTTTATATAAAACCAATAAACGAAGACTTAGCATGCCATGTGTGCACAATTATTTATAATAGCAGTGATTAATAAATTTAATTAAAAATTTTAGCTTTAATTCCACAATTACCTAAATCCATACTAATATTATAAATGCGAAAGTAACTCTGTCTGTCTGTCTGTCTGTCTGTTACGCTTTCCCGCCTAAACCTCTCAACCGATTTTGATGAAATTTGGCACAGACAATCTTTGGACCCTGAGAAAAACATAGGCTACCTGTTATCCCGGAAAAATTTGATATTCCCGAGGGAAATCTAAAAAGCGCGATATAACCGAACACCACGCGGGCGAAGACGTGGGCGGAAAGCACACAATCTTTAGACCCTGAGAAAGGACATAGGCTACCTTTTATCCCGGAAAAATTTGATGTTCCCGAGGGAAATCTAAAAAGCGCGATATAACCGAAATTTACGCGGGCGAAGCCGTGGGCGGAAAGCTAGTGATTTATAATATTTCAACCATGTTGTAATATTTATAGTTTACTATATATATTAACAACTGCGGTAAGAAATGGGTTACCCTATTATTCTCTGCCAAAAACCTACAAACGGTAGCATGGTTGTTAGCTACTTTAATTTTAATATCAGCATGAAAATAGCGATGAATATGTACAAGTTATTCGGAAAGTCAGTACAACGCGAGCAGGATAACATACCGAGTTTGTGCCAAAAACTTTAACATTTTGTTATTTCATTTCGTATGCGGTCACAAGTTTCACGCTGTATTGTTAAAGAAAATTATTCTGAAGCTATACTTTTTTGATTAGATAAGACTTAAAACTATCTAGAAAAGTGTGACAGTCACTAGTTTAAGAGTTTAGGAGGTTCAAATTTTATGTATTCGTTCTAATGGAAATAAAATGTGATTCAGAATTTGTAAGCGGATAACCATAGATACAAAATTTATATTTCTATGGTGATAACTGAGAACACACAGATTCAGGTACGTTGTAAATTAACAGCAATCGCGTGACAAGGTTTGTTCTCTCTTTGTCTAATTAGTACGATTTATTTGAAGGAAGAATTATCATAAATATCTCAGGAAGAAAATATAACAATCCGTCACCTCTGACTTAGGTATATTAAAGTTACGACTGTTATGAACACCCACCTGTAATTTTATGGGATTGTAGCACATTTATTTAAGTTCTATTTTTTACTAATATCTAAACTGTTGAACTGTCATGTCAAAAATAAAAATAGAACCTAAGGCTCAAATTACATTAGTTAAAAGCACCATGTTTCGGAATGACAGGTAACTTTCACCCTAGTAAGGAGATTTTAAAGTGACCTACATATACCTATCCAAAATAGAAGTAGGTAAGTGAAATACTTAGTCAGTAAGTAGCGCGACAGGTGATAGTCTGATGTTTAGTGCGCTCGGCGGGGAGGGGAGAGGTTCGCTCAAGGAGTGTTTGTCTGGCAAACAGCGCGCGACTCGAGCACGCGGCAAATATCGCCCGAGCACTCGCTGCGATACAGTTATGCTGACAGCGACTACGCAAATATTATACCTGTAAATTCACCATTACGATATTTTAAATTAACACTCCGTTTTATAATTAAACGTTACGGTAATCATCTTATTCACATTGTTTAGCTAGATATATATATAAAACTAGCTTGCCGCCCGCGGCTTCGCCCGAGTGGAATTCGGTTATATCGCGTTTTTTAGATTTCCCTCGGGACTAAAACTAATTAAATGACGATTGATCAGTTTTCGAACGGAGATGAAAAATGATTTAATTACTAAAATGGCTATAAAAAAATAAGGGTCAACCCTTATTTTCACCCTTCTACGATCAATCGTAGAAGGGTGAAAATTTAGGATTGTATGTATTTTTGTATGTTGTATCATAAAAAAAATAGAAACTAAAAATTTTGTCTAAAAAATAAAGTTTTGAAGTGGACTACCCCTAACATTTAGGGGAATCCGTTTCGGAGGAGTATGGCAACGAAAACTGTGACACGAGAATTTTATATATAAGAAGATTACACTCTAAGTCTTCTTCCAAATAGAATCGTATGAAGAGAAATACACGTCGAATGAATTGAAAAATGAATGATGTTCGTGGACACTGGAATAGCGTCAGTGATGTGCGACGACAGTAGCAAACGTGCATCGCTCGCGCGCCGCTAGTTAATATCCAATGCTGTTTATTGATCTGCAACTGCCTAATGTGGCTTTTGTTATCCACTAAGCCGTGAACCTATTCAATCTGCGCCACAAATGTCTCTATTAAAAGTTTAGCCATTTACTTCTATGAGTTGCCAACATTTCATTCAAAACAGAAATATTTTGTGTGTATCGAGAATGTGCGTCTTCCAAAACAATATAAGCAGTTTTATTGCGTCTGCATATAAACAGTGTAACACACAACACGTGGAATCCATTTCTTAAATTAGTTCCATAGATTGATATAAAATGCGCATGGCAAATATATAAGTATCCTTGGAAGGTGCTAAAGCTTTTATCCATATTTACTTATAGCTAACCATTTCTGGAATTATCCGTGAAACGTTTGAAAACCATCTACCTGAAAATGATTACTTTCAGTAAGTCTTTACATTATAAACAGCGGTTGCATAATACTCAACATTTGCTTGTCCAACTCATAAATCAAATTTGAGACGAATTTCTCACCCGTAAACGTAGATGAAAATGGAAGGCAATTTCTGTCGTTAAGGTTTTCACGGTTATTTTCTTTTATGAGTTTACCGACGGAAGTCACGTCATTTTAAAAATAGCCCGGTAAATTAATTAATCTCTCATCTAGGTGGTCTTCCAGTTTAATAAAGCTACAGGTGTGAAATAAGGCGCAGTATAGTTTTTTTTTATCGTCTATGCTTTTAGGATGTTGCCTTTTTTGCCTGCACTGTTCTTTTTAAGATAAATTATTATTTATTGGGTAAAAAATCCTATTGAGGGCAATAATTTAAAGACATGGGATGGAGATTGTACTGAATATTGCAGCAAAATATGTTTAAGGGCGAAAGACTGGAATAAATAAACAGTAAAAGAAAAACCAATATAAGTTGTTTTATTAGCCGTAGACTGAAACACCTGCCACATAATGAGTTTTAAGTTATTCCTGCTTCATTGATTAAATTCGACAAATATTTTCTACGAATTTGGGATATAAAATTATAATTTGGAGGATTACCTCCAATTTAAAAATCAATTTTTCGAATTATTAAATTGGAAAAATTGTTAAAATACCATGTTGGAAATGTTATATCTGCCACGACACGATATTCGATCACATACATGGCCCTGGATGGCTGATGAGTGATGACCAAAGAGCTCCATCGTTACTAATCGTGCGTGAAACATTGTTAACATTGTTCGTTTCACTTCTCTTTGCTGTGGTTTTCAGCATTTCATAGGGTGCACTTTCATTAAAGGGCTATGCAGCAATACTGACAAAATCTACCTAAAGCATATCCGATAATTAATCTTTACGTATGATGACAAACCTAACAAAAAACACATATGGTGTGGGCGACTACTAGGCGTAAAAAATATGAAAAAAATAAATAAATGAAAGCTAACTAAATCATTCAAAAATAGATCTCTGGAGTGTTCTCTCAACTAGCCAGAGTAAATATTTCACTCTCCAAAACAAAATACATAATGTATGATATTGCACGCATTTGCGATAAATACGAGACTCGAAAACGCGAAAGAACCGCTATCATTTTTCGATTTCCATTTTTTTTTGGGTCGCTTCGATTGGAAAGTATAAAGATGATGTTTAGCATCTCACCTTGTAAGTTCAGCCAGATGTTACATATGTCCTCGGAGTGCGCAAAAAGAGCGGGTTTGTATACCTAGTAATCCTGGTCACGTCCACACCGGTGTTTGGAATAATGTTTGTACTTTGTGAATTCTATTTTTAGTACGTTTAGGTTGATATTTTTGTGCAGATTGTATAGTATGTGGGAAGGCATCGGTTTATTTATTCAAGTGAAACCTACTGTATTTTATAGCCTTATGCTGGAATAAGACATTTTCATTCAAAAATATGTAAGTATGTATAATTCATACGACATAAACTTTTTACTGCTTAGAAGATTGCTAATATAGAAAATGGCATGTTACTTTTAATGAATAGAATTTTTATTCGTTCGTTTATTCGACATCGTAAATTTTAAACAAAGTAGGATCGCTGCAAAAACATAAAAATGCGTCAGTCGCATCACAGTCACTCTTCCCGGTTTAATGAGAACAGTTTAAATTATTTGAGCACATAAATATTTCTTTATATTTATTCTATGAATAGACGCAACCATATATCCTCCTTTTTTAAGGGTTAAAATAGCTTTTTAATGAGCCAACAGTCGACATACGGCGAGTCTAAATTAAATGACAATTGTGCCAGGTTTGTGCGCTGGTAGGTTGGGCAGGTGTTCCGTTTAACCGTATGAAAAATGCGCCCCATGGTGTTCCTCTAATTCAGTATTTTATTTTAATATCAAGACCGGATTTCAGGTGTGATATTTGAGTTTGAAACTGGTGTAAATGTTGATACATAATGAAATATATTAAAGGGACGTCATGTGTGAATGGTGTTTATTCAAATCGTTCATTCGTTACTGACAGACCTTGAGCAGATATTAATACTAATTAATTAAAATGTATGTATGTGTGCGATGTGTTGAGGTGGGATGGAACAAGAAATTTCATCCGAAGGAAACTAAAGGAAGGTTTCATCCGAGTGAAATTTCTTGTTGGCATATATTTTTAGGACATGAAGAGTTCTGCTTATCAGATCAAATCATTTTGTTGCCTTCTTTTATCACACTCTATTGTTATTTTATTATTGCGGCACCTTTCGTATTTATCGTCGAGCAGGCAGCCTTTCCCAAAAACCATTATCAAGTTATGTTGTTACTCCAGATGCGGAGAAGGACTGGGCTCGTTACGCAAGCATTGAAACCAAATAGAAAAACAAGCTTTATAAATACGCTAATGAAATAAAAATCAAAAAATGTCTTCCATAGATAACTGTTGGAAAGGTCGCCCAACGTCGTCTGCTCTTTGACAGAGTAACTTAGTAATATGTTACAATTCAAGAACATAATTAAGCTTTGCTTTATTCGAAAGTTACTATGGTATCTTACCAATAAAGCAAAGCTTAATAATTATGTTCTTGAATAGGGATGTATGCAAGGAGTGTAAATAAAAAAAAAAAATTAGTCCGTCTTAGAGATGATAAAAAAAATTAAGACCCGTAATTTTTATTTTGTCGAAATTACCAAAAACTACTGAAACATAGCGTATTAAAGTTACGGAGTGGTATATTTTGTACCACGGCGAGACGCCATGTGACATTTCAAATCAATATATCTTCCTAAGTATTTGAATGAAAAAAAAAATATAAAAAATACGTGTTCAATATTTTTTATAAATCTATCTGATGGACATTAAAATATTTTTTAGGGTACAACCCAATTGTAAGATAAACTCTTAACATAAATTTCAGTGTTTAATAACAAGCCTGGCGGCCGGAATGTCTATCCGGAGATACTGTATAAAAGGTTATCGAACGGAAGAAAAATAGTGTTCATATTGCTGCGCCTCCAGGGTGTCCTTTCATCACGTTTTATGTACTCCTCAGGCAGTTGAATGGAAGTTTTTTCTGGTTTAGTGGAGGTTTTTGTCGGAGTAATGCGGAGGGCCGCACCTCCCGCGCGCCTCCTCACTACCCCGATGAATATTTTGTGATTTTTACGGAACAGTGGGCTGCGATATTTATTGATCAAAATTTCTTGATTAGGAATATTACCCACTATTGAGATGTGTTACTTTAACGAATTAATATTTCCCTACTTATGACTTCTCTTTTTACCCGACTATGGCAAAGCAAAAGGAGGGTTATGATTTTCACAGGCTATGTATGTATGTATGTATGTATGTATGTATGTATGTATGTTCATCTGTTCCCTCGTAACTTCTAAACTACTTATCAGAATTCGACAAATGACATATCATTAGAAGCGTCTTAATTGTCCGCTGGTTATAGGCTATATGGGGTTTCACAAAATCTAATGTGGCGCCCTCTATCGGACAAAACATACAGCGTAAAAAAATAAAGTGCTTGTGACTTTACCTGTATTCATGGGCTGATTGCATATAATTCACATCTTTTCTTTCATAGCTTCTTTACTACTTATCATAATAAAATACCACTGCAGTACCATTAGAAGGGCCTTGATATTCTGTTGATTATGAGCTATAAAGCTTGTCACCAAATTTAGTATTGCGCCCTCTAGCGGACAAAAAGTTATATGTAAATATAAAATTAAAATAAATATACCGTGTTTCGCATCAATTGAAAGAGCTTCACGAGTACTTTATGTTGGTACATAATTACAGGAATGCTTTTAGTTCATCAATTTAGCTTTTGTTAATATTATGCGCCACAAATACACTTTAACACCAAAATAGTACAAATAATAAAAAGTAAAAAAACTAAAACCCAACTACGACAAAAAACGACGCTGAAAAAGTATAAAACAAGATTTTCAAAATACTGCACTAAACAAAGTTGCTAGTTTTCAAGTTTGGAAAGGCGTAGTCACACGTTACATATACCTACCGTAGCACTTTGACAACGTGTGACTGCGGTTTTCCAAACATGAAAACTAGCAACTTTGTTTAGTGCAGTATTCTGAAAATCTTGTTTTATACTTTTTCAGCGTCGTTTTTTGTCGTAGTTGGGTTTTAGTTTTTTTACTTTTTATTATATCCATATTAATCCATACTAATATTATAAATGCGAAAGTAACTCTGTCTGTCTGTCTGTCTGCTGTCTGTTACGCTTTCCCGCAAAATTCAGCAATTACAGCAAAATCGGTTGAGAGGTTTAACTCTCAACCGATTTTGCTGAAATTTGGCACAGACAATCTTAAGACCCTGAGAAAGGACATAGGCTACCTTTTATCCCGGAAAAATTTGATGCTCCCGAGGGAAATCTAAAAAGCACGATATAACCGAACTCCACGCGGGCGAAGCCGCGGGCGGAAAGCTAGTATTATAAATGCGAAAGTAACTCTGTCTGTCTGTTACGCTTTCCCGCTTAAACCTCTGAACCGATTTTGATGAAATTTGGCACAGACAATCTTTAGACCCTGAGAAAGGACATAGGCTACCTTTTATCCCGAAAAAAAAAAATGATATTCCCGAGGGAAATCTTAAAAGCGTGATATAACCGAACTCCACGCGGGAGTCGCCGCGGGCGGAAAGCTAGTTTGCCATATGTAACCGTTATTGAGGGCTAGCATTTCCGAATAAGTGCCCAAGCACGTGTATATAGGTATATGGTTATATGTATTAATTATAATTCAAACGTCAGAACACAAATCAAATGAACTCATGACTTGAAATTGCCTGCAGTATCTTAGGATTTCTCATACAATTATTCGTAAGCTTTTGTAAGTCTATAGCGGTAAACGTTATTTTTCCCCGAAACATCACCCTCATTCGATAGCGGTGCATTGTTATGTGTTACTGACCTATGACTTCCGCTATACTAATATATAAAGCTGAAGAGTTTGTTTGTTTGTTTGGACGCGCGAATTTCAGGAACTACTTTTTTTTTTTTTTTTATTAGTTATAAACTAGTGCTTGACTGCAATCCCGCCTGATGGTAAGCAGTGATGCAATCGTTGATGGTAAAACGCACTAGCTTATTAAGCCTATTCACTTAAAAAAAACTGAGTGAATAGGAAGGAAGACGGCAGTTGAGCGAGGTGATGCAATTTTAACCCAACAACACGACCAACGATGCTGCGCCAGAGGATGATCTGGAGACCCTCCACGACCAAACTCCCGACACAACAACATTAGGCACATCGTACCCGGTACACATCGCAACACAACTGCTCAGACCAGTCCTCCGTACGGCTTCACCAGACATCATGCCGGAACACGACGAATCGCTTGGCGGCAAGACTTTGTCTGGTGGGTGGTAACTTATGCCGGCGGCTGATGTTGTTGCCTACCACCGAGAAAACTGGTCCGATTTAAAAATATTTTTGCGTTGGATAGCCCTTTAACCCAGGAAGGCTATAGAATATCACACTGCGACCAATAGTCGCTACGCGGGTGAAACCCAGTGGTGCAGCTAGTACATAATAAATGACAGACTCATATAGAAGATTAGCTTTCTTCTCCTATAATTGTTTTCCTGAAAATCATTATCCAGACATGCTTGCTACCTTGCTACTTGCTATTTTTTACCTTTTACTTCTAAAACTATTCTCTCATAATATAGAGTACTGTAACAACTTAATCCCAATTTTGCATGAAACAAACTCCTAAGTCCTAAATATTATATGCAAGACCCTCGTCAAATTTCAGGAGATTGTAATAAATAATCTAATCAACCTTTCAAAAAAACCATGTCTGTTTAGGACCTGCAATAAGCCGCAGGTAAGGGGGCTGTGGCGCTTTTTTAGTTACTCCTTATAGAGAGGACTTATCACCGCAATTGCGGCATGGCCTTGAAGGAACCCCTCATAGACTTATTTGGCAGCGATGTAAAATAGCTTCCATAAGGGTAAATACTTTGTATCTTCTACGTCCAGAGCAACCTGCGGGATTTAATTACTTGATGACGACACGGTTGGTGGAGTGGCTGAGCGATCGACTGCTGCGCTGCGTGTCACGGGTTTGATTCCCGCACGGAACAAATATTTGTATAGCCTAGATATAGTTGTTGCGGGTCTGGCTGTTTGTGTATGTGAGTTTAAAAGTTTGTAAATGCACCCATGATACAGGAGTACTTCCTAGAGCGGGGCAAAGTTTATTAAGAAAAAAGTGTGGCACTTGGGGACTGCCTCGGTAAAGCTATTGTATATCATTTATAGCATAATTTATAGCATTTTTTATTAACTTATGCAATTATAATTATTTATTTATTTTATTCATGTAATATTTTTTTTCTTTGTTTTTAAGGAGTCGTTACGCAAGTTATGGATTCGGTCTCCACGCTCAAGGCTCGCGATAGATGCTATGCAATAGCTTAAAAAAAGAACATTTATGAGGACCTGGTAGGTCAGCATATATAATAATTGTTGTGGTGTTATTGGGTATTTTCTATGTTCTTATGCATTTATGAGGACCTGGTAAGTCAGAATATGTAATAATTGTTGTGGTGTTAGGTTATTTTCGTTAAGGAATTTATAGATTCGGTCTCCACGCTCAAGGCCCGCGATAGAAGCTATGCAATAGCTAAAAAATAACTTAGAAACTAACAGTAGCAAGGCTTTCAGTTTGACAATTTAAACAATTTAACAAAGTACATTGCGGTTTTAAGCTTTTGAGCTGGTAAGTATTTAGAACATTTGAAGCAATAGATATATCCTCAAATCAAAGTGATTCAGATTGTGGTTGATAGTGTTACGCAAGAGGGGTGCTGGCTACTCTGCTACCACTGTGCTGACTAGGCAATGTTTTTATAGCAGTTTCTTTTCATATTTCATTAAAATACGTCGAAAGTTTACCTGAAACTTGTAGATTTATATTTTGCTAATAGAACCCAAGGTCAAATATTTGTAACAATTTGAAAATTTAAAAGAGTGTCCATGGAGTTTCTTGTCCATTCTTCTCCATAGGTACCTACTCTTTGGAATGGGCGATTAGCTTCATCTTATTGACTGACCGACCTTCTGACAATTCAAAAGGGCTTGTAACTGGTTTATTTGAAATAAATGCTTTAATTTTGATTTTGCCCAAAAATTTGATCACTAAACGAAATCTAGGGAACGCGTAGCTTCACGAGACAGATTTCTTGCTATTCGATTTAGTGTAACGGTGTATCGGCGGTGGAAGGAACGGTTATCGGGAGCTGATTGAGCGCGCAATAAATTCGGATTGCTTTCCTACGTGTACACCACCCCTATGACTCGCGGAACACACTAATACATTAATAACTATTACTCTGTTACATTTACGTCAGTATTTGTAAAGACCAATACTGACGTATTACCAATATACCCCTAAGTCATAGGGTATGAATTAATAACAGACATAACTGTAACGTAATAAGTTATCGTAATAGAAGCGTGACACGTAGGGCTGAGCTTTTTGTGTCCTTGAAAAGTGATGGTGGCACGTAATGCTAAAGCAGATGGTTACAGTCAGAGCAGCTATTTTTCATTATTGAAAAGCATCAAAGGATGTCATCATCATCATCATTATCTCAGCGTTAATCCCAGTCGCATCCGAAGCTTTGGAATCTAGGGTCCGCTTTTACCAGTCTTAACTGCTTATTTGGCTAAACTTAGATATTTTCCGTGAAGCGACTGCCGTCTGACCTCCACAACCCGACGGCGATATCGAAGCATTGCAGTTAGACCAATTGTTGGACTTGAGGGCTCCAACAACCCGTAACGGCTGCCACTAGATGTTCGTATGGCAACCGGGACCAACGGCTTAACGTGCTTTCCGAGGCACGAATAGAACAGTGCAAATATTTGCGCAGCGACCGCGTTCGCTACCGCTACGCCACCGAGGTTGTATGTCTTTTAATTAAATCATTAACAGACACTTGATTGTCAAGGATTTGGTCAGTCAGAAACATATAGTTAGTTGCCCATTCTTTTTTCTCATGGTCTAGAAACTCCACGAGCACTCTTATAAATGCTATGTTTATACTGAATCATAACTAGCGCTTGTTGTTAGGCTTCCCATAGTACTGTGATGGCATTACGTAAGCATTGCTTGAGAAGAGGGAGAATTAAGCCAATTACCAACTTAAACATGGAAATGTAAGAGCGCGTTTGTTTCTTGTATTCACTTCCTGCAACTGGCACGAGTCGCACGAGATTACGAGGTAAGTAAAAGGAGTACATAAAAGAAAATGTTAACCAACAGAAAGGTGGTAATGGAATTAACCGAGGTTGGGCGCGAGACTACGTTTAGTACAATATGATCGCCAACGTTTGTTGTTGTTTCTTCTGTCAGTTTTCTCCTTATTTTGGAAAGTAATGACGGTTCTTGTCATCCCTTCTAAACTTACTTTTTCAACCACTTGAAAAATAAAATGCGGTAAATGCGTGCTGCGTCGTAAATGTTCAGAGCTCACGTGGTGGAGCTCAATGTTATATTTGGGACATATTAAATCAATATGTTTATGGCGCATATAAAGTAGAGGATATAATACCGAGCAGTCGACACGTCGAACTGTATGGTGGTGTAAGTAGCGCGGACGGAGTAGCTCGACGCTTTGAGCTCAAATGTTTATAATATTGATAAAGATTGTTTCGTATTTCTTTCCTGAAAAGTTGTGAGTCATCATAAAGGAGATTGTATATTTTTTACTATTTGTGTAGAACTTAATATTTTACGAACATTCATATGGTGAAAATAGCAGCAGTTAAGCAAACTTAATAAAATATACAATTTATGCAAAACAGAAATTTTGTAAGGCTGGCTGTTTACATTATCTCCAAGTTTTAGTTTGCACTTGACTAAGAGGTGACTGTGGAGGAGACTCAAAAAATCAAGGCTCGCGAGAGAAGCAACGCGTAGTGTGCGTGCGTGTTGACGAGGAGATGTGATGTGCGTGGTTTGGTGGTGTGGGTGTGGGTGGCCCCGGTGGGCGCCGCGGTGGACTGGGCCGGGGGTATCGATCCCCGCGGGGCGCGTGCGCCGAGCGCGCGCTGCGAGCCGAGCGAGCGAGCGCCACCCGCGCAGTCCGCAGCCGGCCGCCAGCCTAGCGACTGCCGACACCGCGGGGACTCCGCGCCACGCGAACCTTCCCTCGCAACGTTTGACATTCAAAGCGCGACAACACTCGTACAACCTCAAATCGACTCTCTCAAAGGAATTGCTCTAGTGTTATCACTTCGAAACTATTCAAAACTTATAGTTACGACGGCGTTTACTTATTATCTTGACTTTGAATTGACATATTTCAACAAAAAGTGATGAACTTTATTTATTTACATACTTTAATAAATGTTTAAATTAAAACTTAAAACCAGCATTAACGGAGTATATCTCAAAGGTAATTCAAAGTTGGTGTGGTGGTGCAAAGTATAAAAAATGCGGTGTCTGATAGTCTTTTGAAGTGTTCGTGTTTGTGACTGAAAAAATAAAACAGACGCTGGGAGCGTTGCTCACGAGTTCACGGGTCGTTACTTCGCTGGAGGAGAGGATCCGAAAAAAGAGGTCTCGCTTACGTCCGCTCATCGGAGTGATAAAATTTATGACAAACGGTAAGGAGCGTGTATTGATAAGGGTTGGGTGCGTTATCTGTGCGGCGGCGCGCGTGTGTCGGCCGTTCGGACGCGGTCGCGGTAATTACTGCTCCACCTCAGTAGGCGAGCGTCTCCATTCATTATTCTTATCACACTACAATTACATATTGCCGCCGTTACTGTCCACTGATAACTAACCCTCCTATAATTTAGTGTAATTGAGCACCATTGGATAGTTTCTTCTTTATTGGCACTTTAGATTAGCAGCATTTTCTTACTATGTATAATTTCAGGCACACCGAATAAATGGAATCTATCGGGTAAATGCTCTTAATATATTTAGGTATATGAGCTTAACTAAGTAACCTATAATCTATTTAAATTCACACATAATCTAACCGTCAAAGAGAGAAAAAATTAAAAGCTTTTTTTTATAATATCTCATAAATTTTTCCGCATATTTTTCTTCCATAAGGAAGTATAAGCTCCGTGGATTTATATCCACGAAGCTTAATTTATATCAATAGAGAGTAGAGTTTTATGACGGTTTGGTAAATAAAATATCTACGAATATTACGGGGATATCCCGTATCTTTAATTTGTTTATGATGGTATCAGTAAGCCTTTTTCTTATTTTAAATTAGTGCTTGACCGCGATCTTGCCTGATGGTAAAGCACACTAGTTTATTATGAGAATATTCACTCTAGCCTTAATTGTAATCAGACGGGAAAACCGCTGCGGGAAAATTGTTCCACTCTATTAAGCTTCTAACCCTATCTTCTTCAGCGTATAGACGTCCACCTGCTGGACAAAGGCCTCCTCCAAGGCTTTCCACGCTGACCGATCTTATGCTACCAGCATCCATCGGCTTCCCGCGACCTTCATCAGGTCATCGGTCCACCTTGTTGGGGGCCTCCCTACGCTGCGTCTTCCAGTACGTGGCCGCCACTCCAGAACCTTACTGCCCCATCGGCCATCGGCTCTACGAGCAATGTGCCCTGCCCACTGCCACTTAAGCGTCATTTTTGATTCGATCACGCAGAGAAACTCCGAGCATAGCTCTTTCCATTGCCCTTTGTGTGACTCTGAGCCTTCGTATGAGGCCCATTGCCAACCCTAACCCTAACCCTATACTATCCGATATTGTTTTCCTACTCTATCTCGTCATATTTTACCTTAGATCATCTTTAATACTAACAAAGTATTCGTATATTCTTGTGACAGCAGGTATGCAAGTTTTTGAACTGCGGACGGCTCCCCTAGGCCTTGTTAAAAGAAAATAAGAACACTAATTTATCATGTCAGTAAATTACACAGACAAACAAACCCATTCAGCAGTAGTTGTAAGTACTGCCATTTGTCACATGTTAAGGTATCTCCCAGCACATTTACTTTACACATATAGCTACAATAGTTCTGCTCCATTTAGCTTTACATTCTACAGGAAATAAGATGTCCACTACGTTTTAGTGTTTTCTGACGGGAAAGTCTGTTTCAATAACACCCTGGTTAGCCTAAAAATATTCATTGTAGAGAAACGCCACAGGTTCAAATTTGCGTGAAAATTTATGCGTATGTCGTTTGTCTTGGAGAAGTGCCTCAATGGCTGTGTGTGTGTCGGACACAACGGGCACTGGCTCTAGCGTCGGATTACATGACCGGTGTCGGCCATGCCTCAACCGACCTTTTTAGACTTTACCTCTTTGTACATGTCATTCAGATTAATCGTGTTATGTTCAGTTTCTAAAATGAACCGCACAACCTTTTCTGTAGGCATTATTAGATCAGTCTTTTTGGCATCCCATGATTAACCACCGTTCTGAATAAAAGCCTCAAATATCAGTATGCAAACATTATTAATTATAAGCAACGTTTGATCATGTTTCCAGTTAGGATGATCACGGTGAAACCAAATGAAATGTGAACCAAATGAAATGACACATAATGAGTCGTCGGTGTTGGAATGTATTGAGAACCATTCATGTACTACTATCGTACGATAACTCACCCTACGGGAGGTACGAAAAAAGACAAATTGCCAACTCCAGCGTGTGCAGGTTCATGTTATTCATAGACAAATGTTCTTTAAAGCTAGTAAAAGTCTAGGAATTTCACTATATAATCTATTTGAACCTCTCTACGTTCAAATAGATTATATAGTGATATGAATAAACACGTAAAAAGCAAAGAGTTGCTTTTTTACATGTTTATTGATCGCTATTTATAATATACAATAAACACAATAAAGTTTTAAGACATTTGGACAAAAAAAATATTTAAGAAACCCGTTTTGGGTGGAAAACTTCGAACAATAGAACGCACCAGCCATAGATATAAAATACCTCATTACTTTTTATAACTCTGAGAAATAAAAGAAAGGCCACCCTTGGGAGCGGCAAGTTTTCATCAGTCGCGTTACTGAACAGTATCTGTTTGAAGACGTTCTTATCTTCAGACGAGACCCCGAGCATGTCCACAAAATAAATCGTGCGATGACGCCCGCGGTTCAATTTTGTGTGAAAATTACGAGTTTAGGTACGTATCTTCAGAAAATTTAGCCGAACAAATAGATAGCAGGGCGAGGGCTGGCCGTGATTCACCTCACGTCTCTTACGACCACAGGGTACTTTAAAAATTCGTTTTCCGACCTTCCGACAAGTTCGTATGCTGCGGCTGCGACCTTTTCTCAAAAGGCTAAGACCTTATCGCGTGGTGAAACAAATTAGAAATTTCCCTTTTAATACGTTTCATTCAATTATAAGTTTTCTTTAACTAATAGCAAACGGGGCGATGTACTGAAAAAGAAGAATTTTAGCATTATATTAATCGTAATAAATGTAAAAGTTTGTGAGTATGGATGGATGTTTATAAAAATAACGGGTTATGGTAACGTATGCGGGTGAAACCGCGGAGGGCAGCTAGTATGTATATAAATAACTGTGTTAAAATATGGTTATTGTTTAATAGTCCGAGAAAATACTTTCGTACCTTTCATGTGTTTACTGGTTCTTTGCGTCATTTAGTTTTCATCTCCTTAGTATAGTTTTCTAGAAGGCTTCTCAATTTATTTGGACGATTGTTTGATTAAGGCGACCGAACAAGTAGTATCTGTAGATAATAATAACGTACAGCAGTTACACAAGGACCCTGTCCACTATTATTAATATGGAAATATTGACCTCGGTCCCTTTCTTGTATAAGGGCACTTCGTGAAGGTCTAAGAGCCAAGAACGATAGTAATTGAGTTTTGATTAGGATTTTCAAACTTAATTATTAATACTTCGCCCAGCGCGTAGGTAGTGTGTAGGTAGATGATTTAATGGCACTCTAAACGAAATAATGTGGTAATTAATTAGGGAACAGAAGAAAATTAAAAGGCTCTTGAAATATAGCTGGAGTCCGTCTGCCAGTTTCGTTTTAACTTAATTATAACAAAATCCGTATCCGCTTTTAAGTTGCTATTAGTATTACCAGCCCGTCGTGTTGAGTATTCAATCTTCTCTCATGAGGTTTCGTTATTTTATTCAGCTCGTGAATCGAACCGTAAGAAGGTGTTAAAGAGTGAATTGGCAAAAGGAGCGAATGAATGGAATATGCGAACAGGTCGGCGCGTTGGTTCCGATCGCCATTCGCCGCTGAATAATGAATGCGTCAGGGACGATAATACTCACCGTGGCCCACCGACGCTACCGCCTCCCGGTGACACGTGTTACCTACGTACACTTGAATAGTTTTTTCTCTCTACCTGTTTTTTTACGACTACTGATACAAGGCTTCACGCCTACGATCGATGACAAAACCTTATAACGCTCCACAAAATACAGTAATTTCAAACAGTTGGAGACGATCTTAATTATTTTATAAGTGATTATGGTAATGTACGTGAGACGGAAACAAATCTGGTGTTTCGGTAGACATATATTTAAATTATGTAATTTAATCTGTAAGCCGAAGATCTTCGTATATAATTACGTTTTATTTTTAATTCTAGTACAAAACGCTTTATGATTGTGAGCAATGAAAAATATTGAAATATATGGATTTATTTTCAGCTAGCTTTCCGGCCGCGGCTTCCCCCCACCCCTTCCCACATCAATTTTTTCCGGGATAGAAAGTACCCTATTATTTAATTCGGACTTGTAATTTTACATCTGCTAAATTTCAAAGCAATCAGTTCAGTAGTTACGGCGTGAAAGCGGAAAAAAACAAACAAACAAACTCACTTTCCCATTTATAAATCAAATCAAATCATTTATTTCAAATAAACCAGTTACAGGCACTTTTGAATTGTCAGAAGGTCGGTCAGTCAATAAGATGAAGCTAGTCGCCCATTCCAAAGAGTAGGTACCTATGGAGAAGAACGGGCAAGAAACTCCATGGACACTCTTTTAAATTTTTAAGCTATTGTTACTATATAATAATTAGGGTTGTAACGGAGCTTCGCCTCCGCTTCCGTTACTGCGGAAGTTCCGCAAGAAATCGTATCTTCGCTTCCGCCTCCGCCTACACACACTTTTTGCGGAGTTATAACGGAGGTTTATTTACGTATTTATAAAATAAATAACATGCAAGCTGCGACGCTCGACAACCGTCCGGCCGCGTTTGAGCGCGAAATGGTCAAGAATCAACTAGTGCGAGGCGGGAATGCGGCAAACACAATTTATTTCTCCTTAATTTTCATTACAAGAAGGTAATATTTTTTTTACCAAGTATACTACAGCTATTAATGCACGTATTTAAAATAAAAATTGTGTTTTAATTAACCATAAATTTAAATTGTTTCTACAATATGTAAAGAAAACCCTGTCCGACCCATAAGGATAATAAAGGTTAGGTAAACACATAACCAAATATAATATAAAATTTTACATAATCATCATAGTAACAATACTAATGAATTTTGAAATAATCCTTTTTTCCGGGGAATTAATTCCAATTTCCCCGAACTTTGGTATTTTTAAAAAAGTGACAACACCGGTATTATTATAAGCGAATAGCGACGCGACCACGTCACAGGTGCCGCGTGCCCTGCCCCCCGCCGCCCGCGGAATGGGGTTGCTTACCGCACATGTGTTAAGTTACCTCTTTTTGCGAAATAATATTTATTTTTTAGGGGGATTTTTTTTTAAGTTTTGCCTGTCTTTGTGGGCATTATTAGAATCAGTTATCGATACCTAACAACACCTTCACGGATCGGACAGGGTTTTCTTTACGTATTGTATATGTACTTTCACCTCCGCCTCCGCCTCCGTTAACCTCCGCATCCGCGGAGGTGAGACTCGTTGCCTCCGCATCCGCCTCCGCCTCCGCTAACAAGCCTCCGTTACAACCCTAATAATAATATTAGTAAGGATTGAGGATTAAAATATTTAAAAAATACTAAAGGTACTGAAAATTGATTTATGTGTACCTATATAGTGTACAAAAACTTATAAATAATAATAATTCAGTAATATGGTAGGTAGGTAGCTGCAAACGGAAAAAAATGTATGATTCCTAGATTCTATATTGACTAAAACTGCACTCAGATATACAAAGCTTCAAAATATTTACCCACTAGCGGCTGCCGGCGACTTCGTTCGTGTGGAGTTAGTTATGCTCCGCTCCTATTGGTCGCAGCGTGATGTTATATAGCCTAAAGCCTTCCTGGATTAATGGGCTATCCAAGGCAAAAAGATTTTTATCAAATCGGCCCCGTAGTTCCTGAGATTAGCGCGTTCAAACTAACAAACAAACTCTTCAGCTTTATATATTGGTATAGATTTAATGTAATCAAGTAAAATCATGTTGTATTGTATAAATGATTATCAAAACTAAAATAGGATGAAATTTGATAGTGTGACAATCCAGCTAAATCAAATCAAATCAAAATTGTTTATTTCAAATTAACCATCCGTTGGTGCTTTTGAATAGTCAAAGTCGGGCAGTCCAAGAAAAAAGAAGCTAAATTGCACGTTACAAAGCGTAGATCTCTATGGAGAAGAACGTGCAAGAAACTCCATGGACACTCTTTTAAAATCATAATATGGGTTACATTTCTTCGTTACATATTTCTGTTGCTTCTAAAGACTCATTTAGATACATTTGCACTACTTTACGCTTTTAATAACTCGAGGGATATTGCGTGCAGTTAGGCAGGAATCGTCTCGCCTAGTCGACATATATGTTTAATGATATTATACAGAATCAATAATAAATTTATGTCAGACTTTGTTTTTTTGCTTTTATAGTACAAGCACATCAAGCTACTGCAATCTGTCAATTTTTTTTTATAACTTTGTCGCTAAAGTAGGTTTAGTAGGTAAAGTAGGTTTAGGTAAAGTAGGTTTAAAGTTGATTGGAAAAATAGGACAGTTCCGAATAGCTTGACCTGCTGGCGTCTGTACCTGTTATTGACAGGAATGTCAACAATAGACCAGCTGTGTTTTTAAAAGGTTCGCATTGTGGTAACGTTTGACAGAATTAGGCACTTCTGTCATTACTAACGTAACGAAACTGCGAAGTTTAGAAAATGGAAATTAGTCTTAAATTAAATTTTGAATACTGTTTTTTTTTTTTTAAGAATACATAATTGTTAAATGATTCATTTATTGGTTTACGTGTTAGCAACAAGCACAATGTGTGTCATCCATGGAATAGAAAAAGAAATATAGACTGATAAGAAGATAATGAAGATCATAATGCAGAAAAACTGATAAATTAAGAAAAACTAAAATGCAAGAGTAATAATAGCGAGCTCGAAAATTAGAATCCCGCCTGGGAGAGATCAGATTTCTTTTGAACATTTTATCAACGAGTATAAAATGTAATAGGGCCATTCATAAATTCAAAACTCAACCTCAAAGCATTTATTATAAACTAAATATAGGCACATTTAAATTGTCAAGGGGACAAAAAAAAAATAACATGAAACTAGTTGTCTATTCCAAAGCATAGTAGATCTCGTTGCTGAAGAAAGCAACTAAACTGACACTCTTTTAAACCAAAATTTGCTTACAAAATATTGCTTCAAATGTACACAATTTTAACGAGAGGATGATGAAGAAAGTTGAAAACGTCCGTGACTCCGTGACTTCAAGTTAAAAACACAATTCATACAATGTATGTATATTAAAATTAGCCCTGACAGCTAAGAGATGACCATTCCCTACTGTTAGTACCCGCTCATGAACATGATGCATGTATTAGCATCATTCAGCTCACCCCTGATCTGACCCTTTCTAAATAGAAAGGGTCTGCCTTTCTATGGAGAAAAGAGTGAACTTTACACCCTATTCTTCATACTACTATAGAAATAACCAGTAAATGGTAGCTGTATAGTATGTACACATATATACTGTTCATGTATAAATAAAGAGATAGCTATTCTATTGGATGATATAGGCACTATGCCTTGTTTTTTTTATGTACATGGGCGGGGACCAAATCAGCGATTGTAGCATTTGCTATAATATCGTCAATTCGGCCCTAGTTCAGGCTATTGTATCGCTAATGGAAAAGCAAACGAACAATTTAATCTCTCTATTAATGACCACCTCTATGCTTTTGTATCAGGTGCAATCAGTTTCTAACCAAAATGTCAACATGTGATCAAGATTTATAAATCCACAAAATAAATCTATACTAATATATAAAGCTGAAGAGTTTGTTTGTTGGTCTGAACGCGCTAATCTCAGGAACTACGGTTCCGATATGAATAATTCGTTTTGCGTTGGATAGCCCATTTATCCAGGAAGGCTTTAGGCTATATAACATTACGCTGCGACCAATAGGAGCGGAGCATAACTAACTCCACGAGCACGAAGTCGCTGGCGGCCGCTAAGTAGTTATATATAAATGATGTCAGTATTGCACTTTGTCATCAAAATGCTGGACACCATTACTAGAATAAAAAAATGCGACATTTAATTATTTTAATAGTTGGCTCTAAAATAAAACATGCAATATTTTTTTTATGAGCTTTCACAATACTTCAAATGAAAATTGAAAAGTAAAAGAAAGGTTAAGGTTTTCACCCTTTTCCTGACGTGCCTTTGTATGTTACTTTTATGTAGCTATTTTCAGCATTGTCCTTTGTAAAGGTCATGTATAAAAAGATCTTAAATGCGAAGGAAATTAATTAAAGGAAAGGAAAGTAATTTGGCTACAAATATGATTGTTTATTAAATGTGTGTGTGTGTGTGTGTTGTGCACATATTAAAACAGTACTAACTCCAAACTAATAACTCTTACTAACTATAATTGACAATTTTTGTATTTTTTTTTGTTATTATAAACTAGTGCTTGACTGCAATCCCGCCTGATGGTAAGTAGTGATGCAATCGTTGATGGTAAAGCGCACTAGTTTATTAAGCCTATTCACTTAAAAAACTAAGGCATAGGAAGGATGACGGCAGTTGAGCGAGGCGATGCAATGTTAAACCCAAGACCAACACGACCAAACGAAGCTGCGCTAGAGGGAGATTGATCTGGAGACTCTCCACGACCAAATTCTCGACACAACAACATTTGGCGCATCCCCGTCCCGCCCGTCCTCGGTACGGCTTCACCAGACATCATGCCTCAAAATTACCTGTTTTTCGGTCAAACAAAACATCCTACAAGAAGATATCGTATTGAATAAAATATAAATATTTTCGGAACGTAAAACTTTCACAGTAGCTCGTCCTTGTGAATATTATGTCTATTCATTCAAGTCACGCGCGCCTCTGCTGTTTATTCACATTCGCATTGGCGTACGTAAATAATGGGGTAACTTTTCCAAGTCACCCGACTCGTGTAAGACATGTTTCAATAACCTATTTAAATCATATTTTCATTTGAAAGTTGATCGACTGCAGTTAATTAATTTATTATAAGGCTAAGTTATTTATATCAAGAACAGTATGAATTACCATCAACGATTGCATCACTGCTTACCATCAGGCAAGATTGCGGTCAAGCACTAGGTTATAATTGGACGTAGTTATGCAAAATGGATCCAACCCACAAAAACCGTTTTTGAGATACTCTCAGAAATGTATAAAATACTAAATATAACTTTAGTATACGCAAAAAATATCAAAGCCGCAAAAAGTACAGGAAAATGCCCATTATTTAGAAGGAAATTTAAATCTGCTGTCATGTTATTTTAATATACATATAAATTTTACTTCAAACTCTATTTTCTCAAAAGCAAGTTTGCTGGCTGGATCCATTTTGCATAACTACGTCCAATTATAAAAAAAAAAAATAAATCCTAGGCTTTGTCAGTATTTGTATCAGTATTTATGTACGTACCACTTCAGATATTTTACTTACTCATAATACAAGCTCGGCTGGTATCCGAATACCTTAAAATTGTGTCCATAAAGATAAGAATTTTTGTGACTTCGTTTCGCTGGGCTCGAGGTTCCCTAAAAATTTATGATCACATTTCATGACTTCGTAAGAGTTTTGTTGGTTTTTCTGAAAAAAAAATGTGATATCCGATGTCCTCATTTGAAGAAAGCTTTATAAATTGTCCGTAAAGTTGAACTAGAGCCATTAAATTGCGCTACGAGTGCTATGGTTTTTAGTGGCAAGTGTGGGCAGGCAGGTATGTAAACTTATAATATGATATGAGATGGTTTTTACCTTGAATTTATGATGCATATTTATTCCATTGTAGGGAGTATAATTAATTAAATTATTTTGTTGACGTTCCTACCTTAACAGAGACATTAAACTGCATTATTCATTGTCCTCAGAAATTATTCGTGCAGATTTTTGGTGAACAATAGAATTTTGAAAATTTTCGTGAACCACGGTTTTGTTAATGGGCCACTAGAAAGGGACGGGTTCTAATTGCTTTGAATAATGTAAGCATATATATAGGTATTCATCGATACCTCACTCGGAGTTGACCACCGGGGGTAGCCCTTTGTTGCTTCGATTTTGATTAAGGGTTTGTTAATTAAAGTAGTTATTAACACCGGAATATTTGTTATTATATTGTAATCCATACTAATATTATAAATGCGAAAGTGTCTCTGTCTGTCCGGCTTTCACGTCAAAACTACTGAATCGATTGTGATGAAATTTGCTACACAGATAGTCTAGAGCCTGAGAAAGGACATAGGCTATATACCATCCCGCTATGACCAATAGGAGCAGAGCAGTAATAAAAATGTTGCGAAAACGGGAGCTAACGCAGACGTACTACATATTGCTCCCAATATTTTAACAGGCGCTTATTTTATATCAACGGGGCTCTTTCTAATTTACGGGAACCACCGCGCGCTGTAAGTTGAAGTCCACGCGGATGGAGTTGCGGGTAACAGCTAGTATAAAAATATGTTTAAAAATCACAGTCTGCTATTGAGTAAAGTGAGGTTGGCAGCCTACTTGTACGAACAGTACACGTAGGAAGTCTCAAGTACATACCAAGAGAGAGAGAGCTCTTTAGGTCGTCTTATGAATTATGGGCGACATGCGCCGCCTGCGTCGCGCACTAATTGATTCCTGAATTTAACCCTCGCGTAACCTCGTTACTCCAAGTGAATGTAAAAGACGTCAGTTTATTCTCACAGTAATGAAATGGTTATTTTATCTTCTTTCATATGGGCTAGCAACGTGAATTTCCTTTGAATTTTCTATACAAAAATGTAATTTTCACCCTAATCCGCCTTCTGGCAACGGAAGCCACTTGACACCCGACCGTTAATAAATTTCGTCAAAAACAATTGGAATTGTACGTGCTACCAAGGTTAAGTAATGCGACAATCTGTGATTTATAAAGTAGCATTAACGTTAACCTTGGGACGGTGTTGCGAAAGTCAGAAGAGCCCGACTTGAATCAAAATGGACGTCTTTTATTGATAGTGTTTACTAGTCGTACTTTAGAAATCTTTCGTAAATTTGATTGTTGCTTCTAACTCGTATTACAAATTAATGCTAATGGCCTATTACTATAATGCAACTAAATAATTATACTTACAATTATTTAGTTTTTCTCATTAGACCTATTGTTTGGTAAGAGTATGACATGTCTCCAAAGTTCTTTTATCTCTGATTTACTAGGCTCTAATTTCCTCGAGATTTGACCTAAACTCATTATTCTTATATACAAGGAATATTTTCCCAAAATTTTAAACAAGTATAGTTAAATGAAATAAATAAATAAATTGTTTATTTCTCAGCTATGTACATATTTTTTTTATAATATTTTGTTTAATTCTAAATAGTACTGATGTATAACTTGTTTGAACTATGGTTAGGTACAGCCATCCATCATAACAATTATTACGACACGTGCGATTTTATACAAGATCGACGCGCAAACTGTAACCATGAATTTAGCAGATGACTCGAGAACCTGTAATTAAAATTTTTTCGTTGGTTATAAAAAAAAAATTTGCTGTTTCGTAAAAAGTATAATAAACTGCCAAATGCTTAACATAGGTAGCTATTTAATTTTAAAGCGACCTAAATATCAACGCATCATGCTTTGTACTATGTACTATATGTACGGCTACAGTATGAACGTGTTTCTACAGAAATTATAAAAGAATAAACATGGAGTGTAAGCAGATTGATTACACATTACAATATGAATAGAATACTCTTTATTATTTACACCATATACATTACAGAACATAAATATAAAGATTTTACAAGGGTGACAGAATGGGTGGTCTTATCGCTAGGGACTAAATCTTTTCTGTGTCAACCTGCTCAAGAGTTAATTTCTCTTACTGTACCAGTAATGCATAGAATTATTGAAAAACAGGGGCGACAAGTACCAATATAACTTTTCTAAAGTTATATGTACTTTCCAAGTATATCTTGGACACCAATGACTGAAGGTGAAGGAAAACATCTTGAGGTAACCTGGACTTTAAGTCTGAAATCGCCAACCCGCATTGAGCAAGCGTGGTGATTACGCTCAATCCTTCTCTGTATGAGAGGAGACCTGTGCCCAGCAGTGGGACGATAAAAAGGTTGACAATGATGATGATGATGATGAGGGGCGGCAAACAAATTTTTATCATGTGATTATCACGCATATTTGCACAATGCTTTAGCAGATTGGTTTCAGCGGACGTTATTGGAATTGAGCATCCGACGGATGCGCTTGTTAGACGCAAGGAGATTATATCCGCGCTGATTCTACATAGCATATTGCATATAATGTTCCACTACTAAGTTTGGTGACATTATCACCTATAATATTTATAACGGAAACAAATAATAATAATTAACACTTTGTCTAAAATCTAAGTCTAGAGCTACTAGTCAGAAAGAATGCTAAGGGAAATCGACGCGAAGAAGCGACGTGGACGGGGAAGTATGAAATTTGATGCTCACGAAGTCGCGGATAAATAAATGTAAACGTTTTATTTTCGTTTTTAAAAAACGTAGCCCCGCACTAGGAATTACTTCAGTATCGTGGGTGCGTTTACAAATATATAAACTCACAAACACAAACAGCCAGACCCGGAACAACTACTTGTAGGTCATACAAATGTTTGTTCCGTATGGTGATCGAACCCGCGACACGTAGCACAGCAGTCGATCGCTCAGCAACTACAACAACAGTGCCGTGGTGCCGTGTGCCTCAATTGAAAACGGCTGAATGATATGTTTATGAAATATTCGTGATGTACGGATTAGGCTGTTTTAGAGCCTGTCCAGAAAGCGCGATTTACGCGCGAGTCCACTCGCGCGTTTTGATTTGTATTGCGTCCAGATGCGGCGAAATTACGCGCGTATGTGATGAGACGGATTTGGTCAGTTATAAAAATGGACTCGGATATTGCGGTTGTGTTGTAGCTTGCATACCGTCGATGGAAACGTCGTAAACGAAGAGAAAGTCGACGATTTAACGTGCATCCGATTCTACGTGACAGAATGACCTACAAGTTTTTTTTTCTCCTCGGAATCACCAGCTTCACAAAAAATTTCTACTATTTCTTCCTAGTTCCTACGCGTAATAGTTCTATTAGAATAATCTGACGATTCCATATCCTATATAGCTACCTTTTTCTCAATTTCGTCAATAAAAAGTTCCGTGTCAAAGTTTTCACGCTCCATTTTTATAAATGAATACATCCACTCGCCACGGACACGCGCGTAGTACTGGACGCTGCAACGACGCCGGAGTATCTCGACTCGCGCGGCGCTCGCGCGTAATGCGCGCGAGTCGAGAGTCCCGCTCATTGCAAGCGTTTTACGCGCGAGTGCGGTAACGCGCGAGAGCATCAGACTCTGGACGGAATGTATGCAGCTCTAGTAACTCGAGAACGCGCGAGTGCTTACGCGCGAGTCCACTCGCGCGTAAATCGCGCTTTCTGGACAGGCTCTTAGTAACAAAACTTCATAATGCTCGGCATATATTCAAATTCGGAAAAACTAAAAGTCCTTTTTTTAAGATTACCAAACAAAACACAAGCACAGTGACAGCGCCGAGCCACAGCGCAACGCGCCCTCTGTGTGAAGCTCCTTTGTGAAATCTCCCGTTTACTCAGCCTCGGTCTACGAGTATTAAATCCATAGCAGAACTGAGTCACTTTAAGTGTTATGATTATTGCATCCGTACACATTATCCCATGAGGGGGAGCGGCGCTGGTTTTAAACATGAACCCTTGTTTTTGTGACGAGCACATTTACTTGAAGCGGTAACCATCGTGTTCTGAGAAAATTTTTGGGATTTCTATTTACTCAGCGGTTTTCCTGTTGTTTCTTCTTAATTTTGTCACCGCTTGATCACTTTTACAAAAAAATATTTCATTATTTAACGACCCGTAGCGGGTGTATTTTATTAAGATTGTTTAAGGCAAATCATTTTATGTTCCTTAGATCTTAGTAACTCAACAATTATTTTTTTGTGTAGTAATCTGATTATAAAACTGGGACTTTAATAAAGATTGCAAATAAATACATTTTCTTGATAAAAAAGAGCACAATTATTAAAATGCTAATAAGGTTCTTTCTGTTTTTATATGATCATATTTTTCTAGTTTGATGTAATTTCTTCTTTAACCGGCGCGTGCTTTGTGCCAACCAGCTTGTTAACTGCCTTTTCATATCTGTTTCGCTAGCTACGGAGATTCTTATTAAGTAAAACATTAAGTAAATGCGATTACGTTTCATTCGAGCTAAAATATTAAACGTACTAGGAAAATTAAAATTATGTTTATATTTTATCGTTTTCTCTACTGTATTTTTTACCATGAACCACTACTACTGATTCAGGTAGAAATTTCTGAAAAGTCTGTTAACTGTTTTCAAGCTTTGTTTGCACAAACTATGAATAGGTTCTTAAGATACCCACGACAATATAAGGGCGGTTCACAACAGGGAGTGTACTAAAACATGAGAACAATTCAAAATGTCACCAAAATATAGTTATTCGCAAATTTGTGTGCGGATCCAGCAATTTAATTTACGTTTCCCCGGGACTGTTGCCTTCGCCATAGTTTGATCAAGTTCTTCGAGAATCCTGCCTAAGTAGGCCAATTGATAATCAAGTTTTATTTGTTATGAGAGTCATTAGGAGAGGAAATCTTGTTGGAACAAATTTCGAGCGAAGTTTGTTTGGATGCCAATGTGCGGGCGCTGGTAATTACTGTCGACGATGTTCATCTATAACCTTTATCGCCTCTTTTAATGCGTCTTGAGAAAATTGTTAATTGTTTATGTACGCATGTATGCAAAATGTACACACTTTGGTATATATATTTTTAAGATACTTGAACGTGTTACAGTTACGTTAGATTGTGGCTATTCTAAGAACAATAGGGTTTGTTGATGTAGGTATAGTATGTGAGGGGTTCCGTTGACTGCTCTTAAAACATTTTTGGTAAAGGGACGAGCGTTATTGTGTGTAACAAGTAGAAATATTACAAGTACACGTATTTATGTTGTGGGTCTGCGGCCTCCTCTAAACGAGTGCTCTTGTTTATTGCTCCATAAAGAAACGTTTCATTCTAGAACCGTCCGAATATTCTTTATTGGTCGTTGTAACTGATCGAGCAAATCACTTTTACCTGTGTTGTACGATGACATAATCATGGTTACATTTTTGAAAGCACCATAAATTCTTTAATGTGCTTCATAAAGTTCGGTCATTCGTGTCAATTGTTTTATAGTTCTATTTTAAAAGCACCGTAAAACTGGTATTACTAAACTGTTATCTATCTGACGCCAAGTTGATATAAAACATCATGGAATATGAATTGTGAGTCTGAGAAATGATTGGCAGTCGATATACGTTTGAATGTGGGGCTTATATGACTAAATATTCGAGTGGTAGTGTTCTGGCGTGTCGTATGAGTCAATACGTATGTCGAGCCATATGGTGGTGTAGAGCAAGTACATAAACGTTATTGGTAACGTACGAGCGTGGAGCGGGCGGCACCGCGTCGCGCGCCTGTAATGTGGTTTACTTTTGCAGCCGCACGTCCACATGTTGTTAAGCGATGAGTACAGTACACGTATATCTACTCCACTCAATGTAATCGTACGATATATTGATATGACTTCATATTGGAATCATACTAATGTGTTCATCGCTGAATTTGTAATATAGCTTATAAGATTGGTGTAAGTAATAAGTTTCGAAATGGTGTGTTCGCACCGTATGGCGTTTAAAATCAATCTCCACATGAGGCGTCTTTGAACACGCACCTATTTATAAACTATTTTACACTTATTGACAAACGAGAAGTCATTCTTACATATTTGAAATTTTGTTCGAATGGAATTATGTTATAGGAGTAATATATCAAACTTTTTACAATACAGATATTGAATCATAACTTTCGAATAACCTGTTGATCGAGTATAAACTAACACGCCAGTCACTGTAGACATGTATAGAATGAATTTCTCCATTTGAAGCACCTTTTAGAAGTTTTAATCTAAAAACTAAAGTAAGTTCGAAAATGTGGAGGTTTTTCGAGCACTACGTATTTATCACAGATATTTCGAAGCTTACATTTAAAAAAATCAGTATACTACATTTTTGTGCGACCTACGAATATTTAAGTCACTGCTGGATTTTTCGTTGCTGACCATTTAGACTAAACCCATCTAAAACATAAAAAAGAATAACGCAATTTAATGAACGATAGAACCTTAACTGTTTTCAGAAGATCAAAACTGTTAGGTTATTGCAAAAATTCGGGAATATTAATTAACCAGAGATTGATTTAAATTTTAAGTAAGGTTGCTATTTTTCTTAGTTATGTCAAGTGTAACGAAGAAAAGTAGTACCCAGTAGTAGGGTACGTACAATAACGTTGTTAAATAAGAATTTGAGACCGGTGCTTGTAATGTAATGCGATGATAATGAGCCAAGCACTATAATATACCAAGTATGTATACAACACTATAATATACCAAGTATGTATACAACACTATAATATACCAAGTATGTATACAACACTATTTTTTGTTTATGCGAAACCCGAAACACGTGTCTAGTATTTTTAAGAATCTACGTAAAAATTTCAAAAAACTATCATGAAAAACTTAAAAAAAAACAACTAATTTCGGAAGTCGGTGTCAAAAACGAACATACAAAACCAAAGACACCGACTTCCGAAATTAGTTATTTTTCACTTTGTAGTGGTTTTTGGAAATCAATTGTTTTTTTTGTAAAAAAGTTTTTATTTTACACTTTTTTGTTGTTAAAAGTACTATGTATTCAGTTGCATCCGGTCAGACTGGAAGCTGACGCAAATATAGTTGGGAAACGACGTAATTTTCTTTACTTTAATTTTTACCCGTAAGTATTCCCTCAACTGCTCTCATAAATATAAATGAATTAAGTCCAACCACAAAGTAGCTACTGTAAACCGTTGAGGAGTTCCCGGAACTGGCCTTTGTCTTCATCATCAGAGCTCTTATGACAGTCTGTTGCACGGGCGTGCGCAGTCCTATGATCAACCGTAAGCTGCGTGGCACACTCGGTAACCACACTGCAACAATTTCTAAATGTATTTGGGAAAGTTGCTTATTCTGAACAAACTATAGGTTGGTATAAGGTTTTGTATAAAGAAAAATAATGTTGTAAGTAGGTATACTGTATCTAGACACAATACATTTTTTTAATCTCCATTTATTTTAAGGCTTTTATGGGGATATGTCAGCCCCATCGTACCTTTTACATTGATCTTACTTACTAACCACAGTATAAAATCTAATACGATAAGTATAAATATGTATATAAAAAAACTACTGTTATTCATATAGAAACGTAACGAAGCGACACAACTTTTTCGTAATTTCAACCCATATCTCATTTATTTAAATTAAATTCGCTTAAGAATAGCTTCCGTTCATCTTTATTCCGAGTAGGTACACTCCATCAACAAATGTTGCATATCCTCACTTCAATATGTTATGTCCATTTGTTACTAACATTTCACACTCCTTTCGGGAGACTGCTACACAACCGAATACTTGAGAAAAAGGTACAAATACCATTTCATTGTTATCAAACTATAATATAAAAATCATCATCATCACATCATTATTTCAGCCGAAAGACGTCCACTGCTGGACATAGGCCTCCCCCAAGGATCTCCACGACGACCGGTCCTGCGCCTCCCGCATCCAGCGGTTTCCCGCGACCTTCACCAGATCGTCGGTGCACCTTGTCGGGGGCCTACCCACGCTACGTCTTCCGGTGCGTGGTCGCCACTCGAGAACCCGTCGGCCCCATCGGGCATCGGTCCTACGAGCAATGTGTCCAGCCCGCTGCCACTTTAGTGTTGCAATTCTTCGGGCTATGTCGGTTACTCTCATTCTTCTGCGGATCTCCTCATTCCTGAAACCCCAAGCATAGCCCTCTCCATTGCTCTAAAAAGAATCGTATATAAAAATACCAATACCAGCCCCTATATAAAAATCGTGTTGCACTTATTGACAAGGTTTTAGAAATGAGGTTTTATATGAAGTTAAGCTTATGTCTTTTTTGCCTACGTATCTGCTTATCATAACAGAAGTTTTAACCCTTCATTCAACCTCTTAAACTGGTCGAGTATCTAAAACTTGTGTATCTTATTACATAATATATTTGCCGCGCTTGTTACATATATATTAAGGGCGTCATAGTTGCGAACAATCTTGGAGCAGGCTAGTTAAGGCTCGGAGTGTCCAGTACTTTAGTAATTTAACTAGAATGTAATTAATGAACTGACCGTCAGCGGCGCACCACTTCTCGGTCATTAGTCAAGTGCTTACTCATTAGCACACAAACGTTACAATTCACATACTATAAATAAATAGTCCGTTCATATTTACTGGATGCCTCGTTCTCTGTGGTTTTCTACAGCAACAAAATACTAACATTATGAATTTCTATCTTGAATTCGTGACACTAAACTACTAAACAAATTATTATACAAAACATAGGCTTTATGATGTAGTATAGGTATAATTCTATTTTACGACCTATAAAAGTGAATAATTTTACATATAGACGGGAAATGTTGGGAACAAAGCGACTACAACGTCGCTTTGTTGGAGTCAGTTAAGATCGAGTTCGATGTTAAATTATGGTAGTCGTTGCTATGGTTTTAGTGACCTTGAGAAAAAATGGTAATTATTACAAATCAGGCCTATTACGAATACAGGTTGGCAGGGATATCGACACGCAATTGGTAACCATGAATTCAAAATTAATTTTAGGTCTAGATTTAGCTTAGGAGTTTTTGTTGGTTATAAAAAAATATACGCTGTTTTAATAAAAATGCAGTTTTTAAAATCCGACTAAAAATGTCGACGTTGCAGGTTTCAATCATGTCTTGTATTCATAGTAATAGGTTGTCCATCGAACTCTCTGCAATCAACATCAAACATATACCGGTATAATCTATACTAATATATAAAGCTGAAGAGTTTGTTTGTTTGTTTGTTTGTGCGCGCTAATCTCAGGAACTACTGGCCCGATTTGAAAAATTCTTTTTGCGTTGGATAGCCCATTAATCCAGGAAGGCTTTAGGCTATATTACGCTGCGACCAATAGGAGCGGAGCATAACTAACTCCATGCGAACGAAGTCGCTGGCGGCTGCTAGTTTCAAATATTTGCTGTCTTGATTTCAGTACCATTTAATCACAATATCCAAGAAGGAGTTACCGTCCCAGTAGACATCAACTATAAATTAGTGTATGAACCACATGAAATGGCACTAGTACGTAGCTGCGGTTAGCATACGTGTAGATACTGATTATGTTCCTTTAGTATAACAGTTGTCTTGTTAGGTTAGGCTTAGGTTAGGTTAATATTTCAAATAGTTAGAGATTCGACGTTATGGAGCTCACTTTAATGTGCGTAACAGGCACTAACAATTTGGTACGGTGGCAGATAATAAATATTTTATTATAGGCTCGGACAGAGCACGTGAACCGGAAAATCACTGTTACGGCGTTGTTATACGGATAATTTGCGAATATTGTCGTAACACCGGTAATGACGCTTGTTACAGATCACTACTGCAATATATTGTTATAAAGCCGTGCATTTAATATCAGTGCGCTGTTCAGTTAATATGTTTGGTATTACATGTTTCATTTGTTTACCGTGGCTTTTCATTTCAGTTTTGTTTGCTGAAGTCATAAAGGAATAGATATTCAGATTCATCATCATCAACAACCTTTTTATCATCCCACTGCTGGGCACAGGTCTCCTCTCATACAGAGAAGGATTGAATGTAATCACCACGCTTGCTCAATGCGGGTTGGAGATTATATTCAGATTCGTCATCATCATCATCATCTCAGCGTTAATCCCAGTCGCTTCCGTAGCTTTTCAGCTTTGGAGTCTGGGGTCCGCTTTACCGGTGTAACTGCTCATATTGGCTAAACTTCGATATTTTTCGTGAAGCGACTGCCGTCTGACCTCCACAACCCGAAGGCGATATCTAAGCATTGCAGTTAGACCAATTGTTAGATTTTGAGGGCTCCAACAACCCGTAACGACTGCCACTAGATGTTCGTATGGCAACCGGGACCAACGGCTTAACGTGCTTTCCAAGGCACGACCAGACCAGTGCAAATACTCATATTCATGCATACAAATATTTGCACTGTGCGGGGATCGAAACCGCGCCTCCTTGCGCAACGGTCGCGTTCGCTACCGCTACGCCACGGAGGCTGTCATATTCAGATTAGTCGTGCTAAATACAAACACATCAAGTCTATTACAGTAAAGTTGCTTCTACAATAAACGCCACATAGTTTGTATTAACGTTTCTAGCAAGTTCCAAGTATGTTAGTGGATATTCAAATATCTCGTAGTGAACTGGCAACTAGCAAGCTGTGCTGATATCGGCTCGCTCAATAGAACATTAGTTTTGATTGTTTGTACAGTAGTGAGATGATAATAATATTATGCGGTGTTGGTCATTGGTGTGGGTATGTGCACCGGCTCAGTGAGTCGTCTGCTGAATGGTGAGTGGTGGTGCAATTATGATAACGTGTGGCGCGTGTACGCTGGCATGGCGAGGTAAACAACCCCAAATGCCCCAATTATTTGTTCACCGCCTACAAACCAGATTAACTACTACAATTGTTTACTTTACGTTACTACTGTTGGTTTCGCTCTGAAGTCAAAAGTACTCCAGAATTTACGTAAAAACTTTTGTATTAACTATCATTGATTTAGAATAAAGGTGATCAGTCCCAGCGTGATATTATATAGCCTAAAGCCTTCCTGGATCTATGGGCTGTCCAACGCAAAAACATTTTTTAAATCGGACCAGTAGTTCCTGAGATTAGTGCGTTCAAACAAACAAACAAACAAACTCTTCAGCTTTATATATTAGTATAGATAAAGATTACCTTTTTTCTAAATTAATGATAGTTACAGAAAGTTGGATACACACCTATATATGAAGTACTGTATGAAGAACTGAAAGTTGGTTACAGCCATAGCCAACTTTCAGTGCTTCATATACTTTTACACAGAAAAGCCAATTTTAATTAAAGTAGGTATGCAAATGAAACCAGTTCAACAAAGACAAGCAAAGTGACACAAAGTTTCAATAATTGCTTTAGAAACGTTGCCACAGTCGTCTATTAAATTACGCACATTGAATGTTATTTTTAGAAATAACGGTGAATATCTTGTCCAAAGTGGTAATTAATAGACTTGTATGAAAGTCCATTGACCAAAAATACAAAATATTTATTTGTTACCTATCTGCGCCCCGCGCAAGTTTCGATTCCGTGGGAATGTCGCGATAAAAAGCTTATGTGTTAATCCTGGGGCCCTAGTCTGCTGTTACAATAGTGCCAGAATGGTCGATCAGTGATCTCATAATGATAGATTTTGGTAACTTTCGTAATCTACTAACGAAATGGCGTCTTTATGACTTTCCAGTGATCGATCACTGACATTCCACACCATATTAATAAATGTTCAAATTGAGTAGTACTTTTTAGAAAATCTATCTAATTCTAATAAATCTACTAAAATTTTATAATAATGGCAATACGACAATGTCATACTATCGCTATTCCATCACAAGAGGACTGACGGATAATTGATCGATCATTATGAATTTAGGAGATTAAGAACTTTTAGCTCAATGACAATGGAATGACAATGGAATCGTGTTCGAATAACAAATTTATAAAAATACCAGACTTGGGCCCCTGGTTATAAGCTACATGTGTGCCAAATTTCATCCAAATCCGTTCAAGGGCCCTACTCTGTTATTACAATAGTGTCAGAATGGTCGATCAGTGATTTCGTAATGATCGATTTTGACAAGTTTCGTAATTTACTAACAAAATGACGTCATTATGTCTTTCCAGTGGTTGATTACTGACAGTCCACTCCATATTAATAAATGTTCAAATTGAGTAGTACGTTTTAGAAAATCATTTCTACTAACGCGTTTTATAATAATGGCAATACAGCAATGTCGTCTATTACCATTCCATTACGAGATGACTGACTGAATTGATCGATCATTATGAATTTAGCAGATTACGTATTTTTAGCACAATGGAAATGAAATCGTGTTGGAATGACAAATTTATAAAAATAGCAGACTAGGTCCCAGTAGTATAGGCATGAAAGTGGAAGAACCAACATAAATCCCTGAAAACCAGCGCTGGGCTTTATTTTTGCATAGAGTCGCAGCATAATGCTGAGCGACAGCCGTTTTGCGTGGATGTGACGCATGCTTCCCTCAACCATTTCTTATTTTTTTGTATTTTTGTAAACTCTTGCGTCATACAACCGTATTGAACAGTAATCAAGTTATCGGTCAAACAATTTAGATGGTTAGACAAATGTTAATAAATTAATAAGAAAGATATAAAAATCATTTATTGTGACTCGCACAGGAACATCTTAAAACTAAACTAAGTTAAACACAATCTAAAATAAAAAAAAGTTCTATATAAATATATATAAAAAGTAACAAACATCAGAAAGTCCCTGAGGAGGCCAAAATACATAATCTCTCAGCATAATGCTTCGATATTTAAAAGTAGTCAGCCTGTCGGTGTTCTATAGGATGTATTTTGGAGTGTGCGAGGGAATTGCATGATTTAATTCCCCCATCTCCGTTCCACCATCGGACCACCCGTTGTACGGCGAGTTTCCACCCTTACGTTGTTGACACCACAACGATCCGAATGAAGCATTTAGCCTCTTCTTTTATACCGCGTACATTGAGGGACTGGAACAATTTGCCAGCGGCAGTGTTTCCGCCGGACTGCAATTTAAGTGTCTTCAAGGATTCAGTGAATAGACTCTTAATAAACTGGCGCGCTTTACCATCAACGAGCATTCGTTGATGGCAAAGTGATGCATATCAATCACTGTTTACTATGAGGCGGGATTGCGGTCATGCCGCACTAATTTATAATTTAGAATATATATATATATATATATATATTCTAAATTATATATATATATATATATATATATATATATATATATATATATATATATATATATATATATATATATATATATATATTATAGAGGAAAACCGTCAGGAAGGCGTGGCCAAAGGTTCGGGATAGTTGAGTTATTTTCTCATCCGCATGAGCATCCATCGTGGGCGGTATTCGAGAAATCGTTAAATAATAACTATAGTGTGATGTTCGATTCTTATTATTTTAATTGTACAGACACTTAGAGCACTTTAATATTAAGGGACTAGCGGCCGCCAGCGACTTCGTTCGCGTGGTTTAGTTATGCTCCGCTCCTATTAGCCGCAGCGTGATGTTATATAGCCTAAAGCCTTCCTGGATTAATAGGCTAGGTATCCAACGCAAAAAGAATTTATCAAATCGGACTAGTAGTTCCCGAGATTAGCGCGCACAAACAAACAAACAAACAAACTCTTCAGCTTTATATATTAGTATAGATTACAATGATAATCTCAGATTAAAACAGAAAAGAGTGAATAGGTTAGAGCGAGTGCTTTTCCGGCGGCAGCTGTCAATGATATGACAGTTGCCACCCCTTCAAATCACGCGTACTACTCTATTCGGGGTTACCCGCTCATTATAAAAATCATAATTTATCCGAATACCGACCGATTAATCGACTTCAAAAAAATAGTACAGTAATATTTACGGTCAATTGATACTGATACGATAAAATAGATCACAATATCCAAAATTAACCAGTCACGCGTCGTCATATATATATATATATATATATATATATATATATATATATATATATATATATATATATATATATATATATGTATATATATACATGTAAAATACTATTAATAACTAGTATATGTCTTAGTCGGCGACATGTCGCCTGTCAGATCAGTTCAGCATCAATGACGCTACGGATAATATGCTGACGAGCGAGCATGAACTCGCCAACACAGCCGTGATATATGGATTTTGTTGAATAAGTTACGCTGATAGATATATGAAACTTTAGAGCTGTTATTACCAACGAAATAGTGAAGGTGCAGCAAGTAAACAGTTCGCTAGTTATCGGTTGAACGTAATGTTTAGTACAACAAACGTTAGTAAATTAATTACTAGCATACGTCTTAGTAGGCAAAGGTATCATTTGAGATCAGTTTAGCATCAAGTGACGCGCTAAGGACTTTTTATCATGAGAGAGCATGAAATCAGCTGACACAGTCACAATGTGTGGCATTTGAGTAAGTTTCGAGATATATGAAACTATAAAGCTATTGTGAATGAGGTACTAGCAATTCCCCAGGGCTGCTTCCTTAAAGTAAGTCGTATGTTATCACATAAAAACGTTCAATCGAATAAAAATCATACGTTTTATTTTTATTTAGATGAAAAAAGATCCTAGGTCTGTGTCTCCATCATCATCATCATGTCAGCGTTAATCCCAGTCGCATCCAAATTTTTTTCAGTTTTAGAGCCTGGGGTCCGCTTCCTAACTGCTGATTTTGGCTGAACTTCGATATTTTCCGTGAAGCAACTGCCGCTTGACCTCCACATCCCGAAGGCGATATCTAAGCATTGCAGTTAGACTAATTGTTGGACTTTTGAGGGTTCCAACAACCCGTAACGACTGCCATTAAATGTTCGTATGGCAACCGAGACAAATAACTTAAAGTGCTTTCCGAGGCACGAACAGACTAGTGCAAATATTCATATTCATGCATACAAATATTTGCACTGCGCGGGGATAGAATTCGCGCCTCCTTGCGCAACGGCCGCGTTCGCTACCGCTGCGCCACGGAAGCTGTCGGCCTAGGTCTTTGTCTACCAGTGAGATACATTGTTTCTAAATTCGTTTAGCCGTTATGGCTTAAAAGGTAGATAGGCAGATAGAGTTTTCCGCATTTATAATATTTAAGCAAAGATGGATTGTAGCTATACTATGATTTTCTATCGCTCGCATTGTGTCTGTTAGATGACCCGACTGGACGCTTTCTACAGATAGTTCTTTTTTCGTTACCCTTAATGCCTTTGTGTCGGTTGCCAAATGTGCACCCCTTTATTGTATAAAAAAGGCGTGTCACCATCACACATCACGAAGTTATCATCATACGATATCAAAGTTAGTTGAAACTCGTAATATTTATGTTAATGCTATTTGATTGTGTCAATTCATACTGATAAATACTGAATATGTTGTCATAAAATAATAGCTGTAATTTGTACTATAATAATGTTTGTAGGTAATAAATAAAACAATTCAGAAGTGGGACTTGTATATTTTCTTTTTTCTACAGCCAACCTATGACTGGTGACTTCATTGACATAAGTGGCAGTATGTTGTGGTCTACAAAAGACCCACTATTTTATTATTGAAGAAAATAGTCTGTCGACGAACTAAAACTCTTGACTTCTGCTTCAATAGTTTCTTTATCATAAACCAGATCTTTTCATTCGTTATGCATACAATGTCTGTATAGTGTTGTTAACTAAATGGCTTAAGTTGAAAGGAATAGGACGTAGTTCTACTAACAAGCTATTTGTCAATTGTGATTTCAACATAGCGTTCATACATGCCTATTCAACATACACATAATACCAAAGAAAGTATTTTGTATTCATAAAATACTTTAAGAATGCGTTATGTATTCACAAAATACTTTCTTCTCATGCAATCATGAAACGAATGAAGGAAAACTTATGTTCTGAAGAAAAACTTATAAAGGGTAACATTCCGCATAACATGTTTGTTATACATTACATTCCTGGTTTTTATTCAGCAATTTAATTGTCATAAAAGGTCAACAAAATCCACTACAATTCTATAATGTTATACTTTACATTCGAGAATGGTTTTAGTTCTCATAAAACGCTCCTTTACGATACCTACATGCGAGTTCATTCTAGGAACTCTAAGCTTCTAGTGTGAGCTGGATACAGTATTGAATTTCCAAGAAATGTAACTTTTGTACTGACCCGATGATTTAGATATATTCCCAGTATTCAAATACATTTGGATTTATGAGGAAACTAGCTTTCCGAACGCGGCTTCGCCCGCGTGGAGTTCGGTTATATCGCGCTTTTTAGATTTCCTTCGGGAATATCAATTTTTTCCGAGATAAAAGGTAGTCTATGCCCTTTCTCAAGGTCTAAAGATTGTCTGTGCCAAACTTCATCAAAATCGATTGAGAGGTTTTAGCGGGAAAGCGTAACAGACAGACAGAGTTACTTTCGCATTTGTAATATTGGTATGGATGTATATATTTTCGATTGATTCTGATTCTGAACGGTGACTTCGTTATAAATTTAAATATAAAAACCATTTCCTGAAAATATAACTTATTAATCTAACTACGGGAGTCACAAAATGTCACGTTGTTATTGTTTTTGTGAAATGAAAAATAAGATAATTAATTTCATACGTTTCGGAGGACCGCGAAATTAAATGGATAGAACGGTCCATTTAATTTCGCGGTCCTCCGTACTTGGCACAAGTTATGGATGAATAAATAAAAAAGTACCAACTATGAACTGTAGTAATTTTATTACAGCAATAAAATAAAAAAATGCGTCAAGAACATCGTAAATTTTTATATTGCTAGGGTTTACGGTTGTGTGTCACCAGTTTCTACAAACCATTATTAAATTTCCAATTACTCGAATTTTATCCGCACTCGTACTTCCGTATAATTCTATTTCGAGGCGTATGACCTCATTTAAAATTGTTTAAGTACGTTGACATGACTTTTAAAACATCTCTTATTTCTCTTTTTCTTCTTACTTTTTTCTCTGTTTTTAAAAATGCCAGTAATCTATACTAATATATAAAGCTGAAGAGTTTGTTTGTTTGTGCGCGCTAATCTCAGGAACTACTGGTCCGATTTGAAAAAATCTTTTTGCGTTGGATAGCCCATATAGCATCACGCTGCGATCAATAGGAGCAGAGCAGTAACAAAAAATGTTGCCAAAACTAAACTGAAGTCAAAGCGGAGCATAACTAACTCTACGCGAACGAAGTCGCTGGCGGAGGCTAGTTTAATATAATTTGAAATCTCTAGTTTACGACTTGTTAGCAATTGTTAAATTATTCGAATATTAATAATTAGCTATAGACAAACACATTCACGCATCAAAGCAACACTTTAATAAATTGTGAGCAAAAACCTTAAAAAAAAACCGTTTATTTAAATGCGTTGAAAAGACTTTTGCATTAATACTTTTACTGCTAACTTATGACGTCGTTTCACACTTGACATAATTTATATCATATAAAAGCTTGGTGGGAGCTTTAAGTACTCGTACTTTGTTTGAACATTTTAATAAATAAAATTATTCACATCATTTTCTTTCATCTGGGTACGCTTTTATATAGGTACCCCTGTATAACCTTATTCCGAAAAATTGGTCTAGAATGACGTCGCTTCATTTTTTGACTTTTCCTTCAAGCCTTCAAAAGATACCCATATTATTTAGAATGAATTAAATAAAAATATCCGCCATCTTGGATGTTCCGCCATGAATGATTTAGTACGACGTTATATTATAGTTAACCATGCATTGTCATCCAATCTGAACGTGTATACAAAATTTCAGCTCAATAGAACAAAGATATCTACTTTAAAATTGAGTAGCAAGATATTACCCGAACATACATTGCAAGCTAATATAAAGCTTATAATAAAATGGGGCTAGATGACTTACGCATTCATGTGCTGAGAAAGCGTAGTAGGCAAGTCGATGTAGCACTGTAGGCTGCTACGGCGTAGCAATGTCGTAGCACTTTGTTTTATACAGCTTATTGGAACGTTTTCTACCACAAGGTTTTGCTTCAGAAGAGGAGAGGATTAGGGCTATAGGCGGTATCAATACAGATGCATACTCAGTGACCCTTGGGAAATAATGCCTTCAATTCGTAGCTGAAGCCAGATGACACCTTTGGAATAGAAAGTACCTCATTTGTGAAAGTCTAGTAATTCATTAAGTGCCTACGAAGATTAATTCTGCTAATAAATGATTATTTTCTTATTCAATGAAAAATATAATTAATCTAGAATAAGTTACGTAGTAAGAGGAAGATATATTGGGAAAGTGTTTATCATCTGGGTCCAATTAGCTGACTGTACCGTCGGACAGTTTATTTAGCCTCGTTATTTTAGGATTGTTTTGTTCCATGTAATTTTTCCTGACTAGATGAGCAAGCAAGTCACGTACGATACGGTCGGAGAAACTATAGAGGTGTCTAATTGGGTTGCGCCGGCGGCAACCAAGCAATAGGTCGAACGGCTCCCAGTACCGCACGGGTACCGAAATCGAAGCCTTCCGAAACCCGTCTCCTCTAATCGATCAACGGCACGCTCCCATTCAAACTTATCCTTTGTTATCGATAGAGAAAAGGCTTTTGAAATAAGATTCTAATCTCATTATGCGTAGGTAGGTACGTAATCCAATAAAATTTGAAGTACCACTTTGAAAAGATCGTTTCGTTTAAGAATATACGGTTTAAGCCACTTTACTTGAAGATTTAGAGGCTTTGGGCTTTAATTAACGCGCGGTTTTAATGGAAAATTTACATGTCTGGCGAGGTCATGTGGTCTGAATTCACAATATTACTTACTAACTTTATTTTGTACCATGTACGCCTTTTTATATTTTCAAAATGAATATATTTACTTTTATGTGTTAGATAAAAATTAAATTGATGCATCTAATATTTTATATGTCGTGGTGGCCTAGTGGTTAAAACACCAGCCTCTCAAGTATGAGTGCGCGGGTTCGATTCCAGGTCAGGCAAGTACCAATGTAACTTTTCTAAGGTTATATGTACTTATTAAGTATATCTTGGACACCAATGACTGTAGGTGAAGGAAAACATCTTGAGGAAACCTGGAATTAAGTCTGAAATCGCCAACCCGCATTGAGCAAGTGTGGTGATTACGCTGAATCCTTCTCTGTATGAGAGGAGACCTGTGCCCAGCAGTGGGACGACGAACAGGTTGATGATGATGACGATGAAGAGTTTGTTTGTTTGAGTGCGCTAATTTCTGGAACTACTGGTCCGATTTCAAAAATTATTTTAGCGTTGGATAACCCATTAATCCAAGAAGGCTTTAGGCTATATAACATCATGCTGCAACCAACAGGAGCGGAGCATAACTAACTCCACGCGAACGAAGTCGCTGGCGGCCGCTAGTTACGAATAAAACTTAATCTATATCTATACAAGGAAAATAAAGTTGTTTGAAAACTGTTCCACTTAAATACGTGTTCATAGATGTATAGGAACGGAAAACAAATCCAACCAACCAACTAGCTGAGGCAGTGGAATGGTAACTGTAATAAAAATAATTAATCGATTTATTATTGGAAAATACTTAATAACCACTGCAGCTCATGCGAATGATGGTAATTAACTATGCATATTTTAAACTTTATGTGGCATTTATGTATTAATGGCATCTTTTTACTGGGTGTATGTCTTTATACTTTTTAAGTGAGAGTTCAATTCGCAAACGAAGGTTTCCGTAGCACCGTACAATATAAAAAAAAAGTGTGTTTCACTCGTGAACCCCTTAAAACATTCACTTTAATTAATTTATCATATAGCAGCCATAGTATTACACTAAAAGTTTCAAATACTACAGTAATAGGAAGGAAACGGTTCAAAAGATTGTACTGCCAGCCCTGTGACAGGGGTACGAACGGACAGTGGAGCCCTTGGTATTAGGGCCTCGTTGGCACCCTTTGAGTACGGAACCCTAATAAAGGTAACTGTGCAAAGTTTTATTGAGGGTAATCTATGAATGGATGCCATTTTCATTCAAAGTTTAGAACTGATTTTTATATTGCGATGCCTTAATGAATAAATAAATATCAGGTAAGTATAACCCAGATATGAAATCTAAATATCCGCACGACTGTAATGCCGTTAATAGTGTAAATTACAGATCTAAAGAACTATTAACTTAGCTCATATCCGTTTTGCATAATATTCAGTAGCGCGTTAAAGAGAATATTTGCTTATTTACCTCAATTTTTGAAGACGCCGCAATAAAATGTGATTGGCAAACGTACCTACCTACTTTAAAACACCTATCCTGTTCTTAAGCAATGTTGATATGAAGCAGCTGGTATATATATATATTAAATTTCTTAAATTCAAATCATAACAACCATGTCACCGCACAACGTAGATCCACAACTTTCCACGTTATTTGCCAATATTATGATAAAGTGATGTCTTTTTTTAAACTTAAAAAGTTCTGTCTCTATTATCAATGTATTAAAAATTCTTAGAAATTCCTAATATATAATATCCATCACACGTCGCATATAGGTTCACAGACATTTTTGGTGTGCAGTCTTTTGAGTTTCTACGCAAAAAGGCAATCCACTTTAACGGTAACGAAGGCTCATTAAGAAAAAAATCGTTTTGATATTCACTTACCTATAGTACAAGTACCCACTTCAAGTATTTTCATCTTTTCGTTTAATATTTATTAAGACTGAATAAATCACTTATGTTTCTCTTTAAATGTCTTACGTGCTTGTGATTTTTATCTTCTGAAAGAACTCTGTCCCTAATTGGAATGATAGAATTATTTATGTAAAAACGTGTAAAAGTGAGTATTATGCAAATATTTGGTACAATAATTAAAAATTATAACATTAACATAGGATTTAAAATTTTTTTTGTCTGATTGGTCATGTACCTTGAATATCTTCCTCAACTTATCTATAACTAGCTAGTATAACTATTGTGAGATACACTTAACAAAAAGAGAAAGACAGACTGGCAAGTAGAACCGGATTTGATCGAGATTAGTACCATACCACACGAACAAATGCTATTTAAGCTCTATAATCCTATTACTTTCAATTGTTAATCCATACTAATATTATAAATGCGAAAGTAACTCTGTCTGTCTGTTACGCTTTCCCGCTTAAACCTCTTAACCGATTTTGATGAAATTTGGCACAGACAATCTTTAGACCTGAGAAAGGAAATAGGCTATATTTTATAAAAAAAAAAAATATGTAATTCCCGAGGGAAATATAAAAAGCGTGATATAACCGAATTCCACGGAGGCGAAGCCGCGGGCGGAAAGCTAGTTAAAAATAATAATATGAGTTGAACTGTATCGGGCTTCAAAAGTTATTTGTGACGAAAACAATTTAAATTCATATTACGGAAGCGATCGACAGCCCAACTTGCTAACAAACAATGGCCACAAAGTAACCCAGCCTTTCAGTGTATAAAAATAGATCGCACATGCAAAACTCAACAGCAACAACGAACTGCCGAATGATAAAAACAAAAAATAGAAAGAAAACAAAACAGAAATGAAAATGGTTGCTTGGAATCGAGTGCAAACACATAAAATAGAAGAGATAAGAACGGAATTAATGTTGAGCGAATTAAAAACAACGATTTTTAAAACGAGTTGCCGGGAAATCCGGAAGATTCGTGTATCTGTGATCCTACTGTCAATTACACGTTGAATAACGATAAGTCATATTGTAGAGTGTGCAATCGAGCATTATCAATTTGTGGGGATACGTGGCTGACAGCAGCGGCCGGCGACGGCAACGGTACATTTGTCAGCGTGATTAAATGACGTCACACACAGTACACTCACGCGCTGAATGTTTTTAACCGACATAATCGCTCCGACAAAATGTTAAACTAAAGTCAGACCTCGCACCTCTCAGCACAGGAAGTGTTGAGACATTTTTATAGACGACTATTATGGACTGAAAAGTTAAACTTGCCAAATTATTTCTAAGACTACTTATATATTTAAGTTGTTTAAAAGAAATTGTAACTGCCGGGTGTCCCAATTTTTTGCTAGTTCTGTAAGAAAATACCTATAGGAACTCTATATTTGTTATTTTATTGATGATGAGATTGATAAAATATTGAACGAATGAAAAATTACATTCTGTTTATATTCATTTCTTTACTCGTATTCCTCTATTCTAAAAACATGCCATGGACCTATAAACACATTGCGCGGCGGAGGCGGTCACAAAGTTTAAAAGTACTTGCTGCGAGAAATAGTTATCGAAATAACTCAATACTAGGGCAGGTTTTTCGCTAAGTAAGACGGATAGATTGATGGTCTCACATATCTCTTATTATAGCGTTATTCACAATAGACACTAACTTTCTCTTTCCGACGCAGTAACTTAAACAGAGATATTTTCGCAATCACACGATTCTCACCCCGGTTTCCTGACCTCAATTCACTTTAACCTAAAGTTAAATATTTTCTGGTCTGCGCTGAATACAAACAGCTACTCAATTCCGCTAATAAGATATCTGAGTCAAAGTGGGAACATAACGGTGAGGCGTAACTCCGTTGATATTGTTAAGGGTTGCCAGACGATAGGCTCTTTTGGGAAAACCAAAACTGACGAGTGCTTAAAGTGAAGCAGATATGAAAACTATTTATTTTTAAAAATTGCTTGCACAGTTTTTAAATGTAAGGTATTGTTATAAAGTTATATAAATGTGACATTATTGCAGTCGATTTGTGTAACATTACAAAATATCTGGCAAGCTTATGTTACTTTTGTGGGCTAAATTATGTAAATCTTTAGGTACGTAAGCCTCTGCAAAAGCTAATTTTAATAAAGCCAGACCGAAGAATACCAACAGTCTCTAAGCTAGCACTAAAGAATATGTCATTTTTCATCCGAGAAATATAAGAGTACGTTCGCATTAACCGCTTGAAATATTAAATATGTACCTGCCTATTTACATAACTCCTTGACATAAATAAGCTCTCACCTTCCCCCGTACGTAGCTAGTGGCACACAAATGTAAAACAAGGCACTTGCCTTACCACATTATAATTTTGATCATAATAAAATTATTTGCTAAGACGGCACGTAGGTACAGCGAGCCCGCTGTTTATTACTTTGAACAAACAAAATTAATAAGGATCCCCGAAATCCGTAACTGAATGTTGATAGACACGAAGAACAATTCCGTTTAGAATTTCAATTAAGAAGTTAGAGTTCTATTAAAATTCAGGAGAGCGCTGTGGACGCGAGAGCGCAGCGAGAATGCGATTGTACAGAAATAAACGTTAGTGTTAGGTAAACGAGTTTGAGGGTCTATTAATGAGTACGGCCCTCTTTTACTATTTAACATTGACTCCCTGTGATTTGTCGCGATGAGATTAAGTGTGTTTCAGACTTAATTGTACGTGTTTCTTACACCTTTAGGTGCTAAGGCTTTGTTTTTCTATAGTCGCTTTGTTGTTATACAAAGTTTTAGAATTTATGTGATGGTTTCTTAGTTATTTCGTGAGTCAGCTATATACAATATGTAAAGAAAACCCTGTCCGATCCGTGAAGGTATTGTTAGGTATCGATAACTGATTCTACTAATGGGTACAAAGTCGGGCCAAACTTAAAAAAAAATCCCCTAAAAAAATAAATATTATTGCACAAAAAAGTTAACTTAATACATGTGCGGTAAGCAACCCTACTGTGGGGGGCGGGGGGCAGGGCACGCGGCGTGCGGTCGCGTCGCTATTCGTTCATAATAATACCGGTGTTGTCACTTTTTTTTTAAATTACCAACTTTCGGGGAAATTTGAAATAATTCCCGGGAAAAAAAGATTATTTCAAAATTCAATGGTATTGTTAATATAATGATTATGTGAAATTTTATGTTATATTTGGTCAAGTGTTTACTTACCCTTTATTATCCTTATGGGTCGGACAGGGTTTTCTTTACATATTGTATATACCTAGCTTTCTTATTCACGAGTGCGGCGACCTAGACTTTACGGCTCACTGTTCACATCGTGTAATGATTTCTGACGCAAAATCCGAATCCGATGCTGAGAACTGGACCCGCGTCTCCTGGGAGTCGGCAACCCTTTTCAGAGGTCGTTAATTTTTAGCTGTGGGTACGGCAGAACTCCTTGGGGAGGACATTTACATTTGTTTAAAATGCTGGTACGTTGGCAACATTTAATTTCGTGACGCGACGAGATGTACATATTAATTTTTTGCCAGTCCTTTACTGACAAATATTATAAGTTTTATAGGCGTCATTTTTTGTACTATTTGATGATACTAGGAGTTAATCATGTAAATTCGAACATTTTTTTTTGTCTAATTTCGGTTGTACGAATTGCTGTCAGGGTCAACCCTGAGGCCTTGTACCAGACAGACTCACCTACGCAAGTGCAGTGGCAGCGCAGCCTAGAAGGCAAATGCTGGACAAGAAAGCGCTCCACTCTGTAATAATAGCCGCAACAGATAAGGAGCAGACTGGAGAAGCTGTCCTTGGCAGAGTACGGGAGGCAGTGAATGCCAAGGACGGATGGGTCACGGTAGAGAGAGTGAGGAAAGTCAAGGATAAGAAGGTCCTAATAGGATGTAGAACGGAGGAAGAGAGGAATAAGATAAAGGAGCGACTTGAGAGGGCGGACGGCCTGGTTGTCGAGGACGTGAAAAACCAAGACCCCATGCTGCTCCTCAGGGACGTGTTGTCGTATAACACGAATGAGGATGTCCTCATGGCCTTGAGGAACCAGAACCGGGAGGTGTTTCACGGCCTCGACAAAAAGGACGACCGAATGGAGGTGAGGTTCAGGAGGCGAGGCAGGAACCAGCTCACCAGCCACATCGCGTTGAGGGTGTCCCCACGGATATACAACCGTATTATGAACAAGGAGTATGTCCATATAGACATGCAAAGGGTACAGGCAGCAGACCAATCCCCATTGGTGCAGTGTTCCGTGTGCTTAGCGTACGGACACGGCAGGAGGTTCTGCAGGGACACCCTCCCGAAATGCAGTCATTGTGGTGGCCCTCATGTGCGGACGCAATGTGCTGATTACCTGGCGGCAGCACAACCATCTTGCTGCAACTGCGTGGCCAGCAAATTAGAAAATACCCAGCACAACGCGTTTAGTACGGAATACCCAGTACGCAGAAGGTGGGAGGCCTTGGCAAGAGCCAAGGTGGCTTACCATTGCTAAAGTGGTTACAAGTCGCTCCGGGGCAGGCAGCCCCACCAGTAAATATGCAGTAGCCCAGGCGAACCTCCAAAGAAAACAGCTGGCGACCACGGAGCTCATCGTCGAGGCCAGCAGGAGAAGGCTTGCTTTTGCTCTGGTCCAGGAGCCATATGTGGGCGGGGTGAGGAGGATGAAGGACTACCGTGGGGCGAGAGTCTTCCAGTGTCCAGCAGTAGGAGGTGGGACTGTGAAGGCGGCAATCGTCGTCTTTGACGCCGATCTTGACGTCATCCAGTGCCCGAAACTCACGACCAACAATATTGTTGTAGTGAGGATCCGAACCAGCGCCTGGGAAATCGCGGCGGTGTCCTTCTACTTCGAGCCAGACCAACCCATAGGGCCATACCTGGATCAGATCAAAAGCATCCGAAAGGAGCTGGGCTCAAGAAGACTGCTCATTGGTGGCGATTGTAACGCCAAGAGTAGCTGGTGGGGCAGCACCATAGAAGACCACAGGGGTGTTGAGATGTCCGGAACCCTAGAAGAGTGTGGTCTACAGGTACTCAACAGAGGTGATACTCCCACGTTTGACACAGTGAGAGGTAACAGGGAGTACACCAGCTATATCGATATAACAGCCTGTACGGATGATCTACTAGAATTGGTGGAGAACTGGAGGGTAGACCAGGAGATGACGAGCTCGGACCACAACGCCATACTTTTTAAAATTCGACTCCGCAAAAGTAGAGGCCTAAAAGTTCAGAGAACTACTAGGCTCTACAACACTAGGAAGGCAAAATGGGACCTCTTCAATATCACGCTAACGGAAATAAATTCGACAAACCAGTTTGATGCCGAAACAATATCAAAAATTTACACAAGACCAGAACTGGAAAAAGCCGTTATCAAATTCACTGAGGCAATTACCGAAGCGTGCAAGATCAGCATACCCGCCAAAAAGAGTACGGAGTTACTCAAGGTCCCATGGTGGAATGATGAGCTCGCAAGGCTGAGCTGCAGGACAAGGAGGGAGTATGGGATGGAATATATAGAATAATCCGTAGGACCACCAGGAGACAAGAGGACTTGACCCTAACCAAAGAAGGTGCATTCCTAAACCCAAAGGAGTCGGCTATCTTACTAGCGGAGTCATTCTACCCACAAGACCTGGAGGAAACTGACGATGAAGACCATCACCCCGCTAGAGACGCAGCAAAGCGGGTAAACGAGTGGCGTCATGATGAAAATCATGACCCACCGTTTACACTGCTGGAGCTCAAGACCGCGGCGGGTAGTTTCAATCCCAAGAAGGCCCCGGGAGCTGATGGCTTCACAGCGGATATCTGCAGCAGAGCTATCTGCCGGGACCTGGACGCATCCCTTGCCCTTTTCAACAAATGCCTAGAGATGGGTCACTTTCCGGACATCTGGAAGCAGGCTACTGTGGTGATCCTGAGAAAACCGGGCAAGGACGATTACACGAACCCCAAAGCTTACAGGCCAATTGGCCTGTTGCCGGTTTTGGGGAAGGTCCTGGAGAAGATGACAGTAGCAAGGATCAAATGGCATATTGTACCGAGGATTAGTACTCGCCAGTTCGGTTTCATGCCCCAGAAGGGTACCGAGGACGCCCTCTATACTCTGATACACCGAATCCAGGGTCTTATTAAGCTGAAAAAGCTAGTTGCCCTAGTGTCATTGGATATAGAGGGGGCCTTCGATAGCGCATGGTGGCCGGCTATCAGAAATCGTCTGGCTGAGGAAAAGTGCCCGGTGAACATCAGGAGGCTACTGGATAGTTATCTGGACTGCAGAAAAGTCAGTGTAAGATACGCCGGGGAGGAATGCACGAGGAGCACCAACAAGGGTTGTGTGCAGGGGTCAATCGGTGGTCCCGTCCTATGGGACCTTCTTTTGGATCCATTGCTGCGTGAGCTGGAGGCGATGAGGGTATACGCACAGGCCTTTGCGGATGACGTCGTCATGTTGTTCGACGGAGACACTGGCCTTGACGTCTCGAGGCATGCGAACGCAGCGCTTGCCTATGTTCGGCAGTGGGGTGTCAGAAACAAGTTGAAGTTTGCGCCACAAAAAACTTGCGCAATGGTACTCACCAGGAAACTGAAGTATGACGCCCCGCAGTTGAACATGGGAGGAGTCAGTGTTGGCATGTCGCGAGAGGTCAAGATTTTAGGACTGACCATTGACGACCGGCTCACCTTCAACACGCACGTTGCGTTGCAGTGCCGGAAAGCCTTGGACATTTACAAACAGCTGTCCAAGGCCGCTAAGGTTGACTGGGGGCTGCACACGGACGTCATTCGCCTAATGTACAACGCCACTATAGAGCCAATTGTCCTCTATGCATCAGCTGTGTGGGCGCCCGCTGCCAAAAAGATTGGAGTGCGTAAGAAGCTCAACACAGTCCAGAGAGGCTTCGCTCAGAAGCTCTGCAAATCCTACCGGACGGTCTCCCTGCACTCGGCTCTAGCTTTGGCGGGGATACTTCCTCTCGACCTCAGGGTACAAGAAGCAGCCGCATTGTACGAGGCTAAGAGAGGGTCGCCCCCGCCTGAGCTGGCAGATAGAGAGATAGAGTGTCCGGTAAAGTTTGCAGACACTCCTCACCCGGCAGAACATATGGCTTTGGAAATCGCCCAACTGGTGGACCAAAACCTTGTGGACAGGCACAATGTGCAGCAGGTGCGAATTTTCACCGACGGCAGCAAAATTGATGGGAAGGTCGGATCCGCGCTATCCTTGTGTGATGGCGAGGCCGAATTCCGGAACATCAAGCTCTGTCTGTCCGAGTACTGCACAGTCTACCAGGCGGAGCTCCTAGCCATATGTAAAGCCGCGAGCGCTGTTCTCAAGGGTAAGGAGTTGACCTATGGTCTATACAGCGACTCGAGAGCCGCTTTGGAGACGGTCGCTAACCATTGGTCTCTCCACCCACTGGCTGTGGAGACAAGGGACTCCCTACGAAAGGCCTTGGCTCAGGGCAAGACTGTGTCCTTGTTTTGGGTCAAGGCCCATGTAGGACTGCCCGGCAACGAGCGCGCTGACTGTCTGGCCAAACAGGCTGCCTTGGCATCGGGAAGGAGACCTGACTATGACAAGTGTCCAACTTCATTCGTGAAGCGGATTCTGCGACAATCCTCTCTGGATGAATGGAACCATAGGTACGTATCCGGGGACACCGCGTCGGTCACGAAGGTCTTCCTTCCCGATGCCAAAATGACTTACCGCTTTGCCATTAAGGCAAAGCCTGAGGGTAGGCTCACACAGATTTTGACGGGGCATGGTGGATTCTCCCAGTACTTACACCGCTTTAAGTTAAGGGAGAGTCCATCATGCATTTGTCAGCCGGGTGCTGTAGAGGACGTCTTCCACATCCTCCTAGACTGTCCGGTCCATGCGGTGCATAGGTACAACCTAGAACAAAAACTGGGCGTGAGACTGAACAGGCAAAACTTGTCTGAGTTGCTTACTGACAAATCAAGTTGCAATCAACTGATCAAATATTGCACAGATATATGCTTAATAGTAAATAAGAGAAATAAGAATTAGATATATAAGTTTGTTAAATTGTATATTTAAAAATATATAAAAATTAACAAAGTGTGTTTTAGCATAATATGTAATTAGAGAATGTTAAGTGCGTAATATTAAGTTAAAAAGTATTGTAGAGACAAGTTAGTTAAGTTGTAAAAATGATAGTTGTTAGAATAAGACTTAGTTGTAATAATAAGCCTGTTTAATCACTTGGTGTAAGAAATAGTAGGTATATTAGAAATAAATGTATAATGTAACTAGTAAAAGATATAAATGGATTAAGAAAAGTAAATAGCAGTAAGTAGTTATATAGTCATTAAAGTTGACAAAAAAATAAATGTATGCATATAGATGTAAGAGCATAAACAATAAATACGTATAGATATCAGTAAGGAAAGATGTAATAGATTATAAGATAATAGAATATAAATTATAAGATATTAATTAAAGATACATAATAAGATGGGCTAGCCGCAACTGTAAACAAAATAAATAAGGTTAGAAAACCCACCCCCCTCCTGCACTAAAATCCTAGAAAATATATCTGGGGACATCTTGTAGGATAGCTCATAATGCCCTGTGATGGCGGGTGCATATTTAAAAAAAAAAAAAAAAAAACCCTGAGGCCTTTCTATGATCATATAGTTGGACTATTTTCTCTAATTGTCCTAATGATATAATCTTCCTATATTTATGCTATTATATCTGTGAGTTTACGCTTTCACGCGAAATCTATATAATCAATCATTATTAAACTTTGTATATATTATCTTGGAGGTATTAGAAATACCAGCAGCTAGTGATATTATAAATGTAAAGGTGGTATGTTTGTTACTCAATCACAAAATAATAGCTAAACGGATTTAAGTCAAATTTGGTACACAGGTAAACCACGATCTGGATTAAGATAACTACATGGTATAATAAAACCTTTCACTAGGGCGACCGACTTCCAGCCGCAGGCAAAAGACAGATTAATTCTAAAATAACAGTGTAAGGTTGCTAACCGTAATCAAATATGTATAGAGTCTATTGGGCCCTCAAAACCACCTACTAAATTATCTCCGTGCCAACTTTTTTAACGTTTGTAATATTTTATGAGCATAAATCTGGGTACGTTCATAAATGTTTATGACTTCATGCAAATAAGAAAATGTCTGGGAAAAGTGATACTACCCACTTACCATTAATAATATTGTGTTGTGAAACATAAAATTGTTGTCGACATACTAACAGTGTACAAGTAGTCATAAAAGTTAGCTGGAAGTACTCGAACAAGAATAGTAAATATTCAAGAGTAATTGGTAACTTATAAATTTACTTATCAATATTTTAGACTGCATGGTTAGCGCAGTGGTTATGCTATTGACTGCTGCGCTGCGTGTCGCGGGTTCGATTCCCGCACGGAACATATATTTGTAAGACCTAGAAGTAGTTGTTCCGGGTCTGGGTGATTGTGTATGTGAATTTATATGTTTGTATATATTATAGTTATATATCCACGACGCAGGAGGAATTCCTAGTGTGGGGCAACATTTCTTAAAAAAGATAAAACAACGAGGTAAAATTTGTGTAATGGTGAATTCTATGTAGTGGGAACTATTAATCCGATTCGATTCGAGTAATGGAAAGCTAGAGGATTGCCAAGTGTCGTAGGGTTTAAGATCATTTATGTTAAACATGAAATTTCTCGCGGATATCATCGGCACGGGCACAGGTAGAACCTTACCAGGTTCTGTTACACTGTGAGCTAGAGCTCAGAAATTAAAAGGGTTCCCAATAAAACTGAACACGTTACTAATACATAAAACATATTTATTATCTTTTCTACATCATTCGAATAACAGTAAATTACACACAAATACTTACTTAACCTCCACAAAATAAAAGTAATGTCAATTTGCTTGTTCACCTTTTGGCGTTTCGAGCTCTTGCTCTTGGCCGGCTGTTAGTTGTCTTCCATAGAAAATTACAGGCCAAGTCACCCAGAACGAATGATTTATTATACGGTAACCAGATGCAAGCTAACAGATTTGTCTGCGATAAATACTTACATTATAGCAAAATCACAAACTTTTGTTTAACTTAGTATGTGTATTTAACACGAGGTTATGAAAGTAAACTAAACGGGATATGAAACATTTTCATAGCTAAATGTAGTAGAACATTACAGTTCTCAAAGGCGACATAGGCTAGCCTTAAGACAAAAAACACAAGAAAAAAATTCATTCATTAGCGAGACAAATGGCAGAGAGTTATTTAGGATATTCTGTTTCAGCTGAAGAAATTTTCATTTTCTGTTTCATTAGTAAAATTTAATCTTATTAGGACGGAGGGTAGAAGCTGCGTCTTGAAGGAATCCTTGTAACGAGTGCGGGGAAATGTTTCTTGTTTTCTTCGCTATAAATTTTGAGTGCAAGTTACGGCTAAAATTGAAACGCTTTAACAAACTCCTGATTAGGAGGCTAGCTAGTAAGCGTGAAACTTATGTAATATAAGAAACTAAGTATGATTTGAGCCTTTGCAGATCAAACTTTCAACGGGGGTACCTCCTATAAGCGAGAGAGAGCATACAGTTTTTATATTTAGGACGCATTAACATATTCACCCCAGCCTGTAGTCTACAATGTTCATAGGATAGTTAAGTTCCTATATAGTAGAGAGTAGACATCTGAACCTCAGCAATCTAAACGAGGAGACTGTACAGATTCGTTACAGTACGTAGAGATATGTCGCAGAACGTTTGCCGCTTCCGTTGTTAATGCTCGGTTAGGTTAGCTAACTGGCAAATTACTTGTTATTTACCTAATGCCCAAGGCTCAGGCTACCTGATACGACATATGTATTACTGGTGTTTTGCTCTTAGGTTACTCAGTTTGAACGCGTATATTATCCTTATACGCGTTATGCGATAATAAAAAGTTACCGGTTCTTTATATTCGATCTCAAAACCTTGTACTTGATTAGGTTTATGTTTAAGATGGATCATATTTTTTGAATATTGTAATTGATTGGAATTCTGTCCACCATATAAACGAAAATAAGCTTTAAAAAAAAGATTATCTACTGATAAAATAAACCATCTACTGTGATTGGAGAATATTCTTTAAAGGGATACATCAGTGGAATAGATCAGGTGCGAGTTCGGAGGGATAATCGGGTTTATTCGGGAGGGTTTTAATGAAAGCCATCAGTCACGCCACCGCTGCCACGGGTACATGCCAGCTACCATGTCCCTTTAAGTCTGGTACTATCTCCTAGGTACCAATCTATATATTACTACAGAACATTTGGCTTAATGAGCGTTGTCGACATAGACCGGGCCGTATCAATATTGGATAAGCTCGGATAGTCCATTCTTATAAGCTTTATCTAGATAGTAGGATTTGTTTTATTGGTTTAACCATTTGTTTGTTTTTTGTAATAAAAATTTTTAGAGTATATCGTCAAACGAACATGTTTAGTATCGGCACTTTTTAAGTATATCTTGGACACCAATGACTGATTAAAAGGTGAAGGAAAACATCTTGAGGAAACCTGGACATTCAAGTCTGAAATCGCCGACCCGCATTGAGCAAGCGTGGTGATTACGCGCAATCCTTCTCTGTATGAGAGGAGACCTGTGCCCAGCAGTGGGACGATAAAAAGGTTCGCTCTCGATTCGAAATATTTGCTGCCTCATTTGATAACCATGCCGATGTGAGCAAGTTACGTGAACTTGCTCACATTGACAAGCTCTATTAAGTTCTGAGCTGTGATTGTCAATTAGTCTACTCCCAGTACCTAGTAAACGTCTTAGTCACCTCCTAGTAGGAGACGTCTTAGTCTCCGAGGCAGCTAGTGGTTGTTAATATTTTGACTCTATCGGTACCTACACCGTGTGTAGATACGTTTCTTTTTCTTTTTGGGTGGGAAATCATGAAATGAACTCTCCCGCTCTAGGCGTAGCAGAAGGGAGTACTGACTAAACCCACCCGTTTTCCCGCATGCCCCTGGAGTACAGGCGATATCTCTTTCAAACAACCCGTAGCTCTGGCAGGGTTTGGTCCAAGTGGAGCCCGTCGCGATGTGCTAACATCTATTGGAGCCTCGAGTGGAATATATCGTGCCGTTGACCTGGGCCTGGTCCTTTTAAGGTTCTCTGTGATATTTTAAGATTTTTTGTCTCTTATGAGAAACGTATATTATTTAGTTTTCGCTCTTAGGCTTTCGCTATTTGTTTTGCTAGCACAATTGTTGTTCATTTGTTATTAATCTTAATTATAGCAGTTTTTTCCTGCTTCAGTTTTTACCTTAGCCCCTATACCTTGGATGGAGTCAGTTAATCGCCAAAAGGCACAGTCCACTAAAAAAAAAAAAAAAAAAAATTATGTCCGCCCACAGTAATGGAGTAGCGCCATCATTATTTATAGTAATACAAAACCAAAAATAATGGTTGCGCTACTGACTGCTCATGCGCTTGCAAGTCCGAGGGATAGGGGGTAAGCTAATTAAACTCTGGTCCAGGACTCTCCAGCTGGACTCCCGGCAGGCTTTACTATGGTAATAATTCTTGCTGAAAGGAGTGATGATGAGGGCACAGAGTTTGCCTCTCCCTTACGCGCTCCGCCTCCTCGTTTGCTACTTAAGAAAGTGATGGCCTTGACTCTCGCTGATGCCATGCACTCTCGCTTTGGGCCATGGATTGGGATTGCCGCCACGAGGAAACTGTGGTGTACCGCCCTAGCCGGGCAGATCTCCATCGTATCTACCATGTTGTTAGGGTGATCTATAGTGCAGTGACAACCTGGCGTTTCCTCTCACCTTTAACCATGCAACCCACGGAAAAGGAACCTCCCGAAACAACCGTGTCCCGGGACTACTTGCATCAGTCAGAAGGTGAGGGTGCCGCGGCGCCTTTCTAATCAATTCTCAAAGAGATTGCCCATAGTATTCATTCCCTCTCTCCTTGCTTTGTTAATCTAAGTTTCCTATGGATCCATTCCATAGGACCATGATTTTCTTTTATAGATTTCTTTTTTATTACATACTAGCGGCCGCCAGCGACTTCGTTCGCGTGTAATTAGTTATGCTCCTATTGGTCGCAGCGTGATGTTGTATAGCCTAAAGCCTTCCTGGATTAATGGGCTATCCAACGCAAAAAGATTTTTTTTTTAAATCAGAGCAGTAGTTTATTTATTTAAACTTTATGCAGAAACATTGCACAATGGCGGACTTAATGCCTTAGGCATTTTCTGCCCGTCTACCTTGAGGTGATGCAGAGACAAACATGGTAGGTGCTAAATAAATTAAAATTAAAAGAACGAAAAAAAAAAACGTATTAAAAATATTATAATAAATACATACATACAAAGAATATAAACAGTAGAGAGGGATTAAAAAAGTAGTTCCTGAGATTAGCGCGTTCAAACAAACAAACAAACTCTTTAGCTATATATATAAGTGTAGATTTGTTTTATTATTTTTATACAATAAGTTTTTAGGGCCATATTTTTATATTCTTCATTCAAAGACAAAGGGCGACAGAACTTCTGACAGCAGAAATTAACGTTCACTATTAGCTTCATGCCGAATATTAATCTTCTAATAGAAAGAATATCGTGTCAAAGACAATAGACGATCACGAGCAAAGATAATAGAGGAGGTATAATTCACAGACGGAGACAGCCCTATTTGCCCGTGACCAAACAAACTTCGACACTATTGTTGGTAAAACAGCCACACTTCGTATAGCCTCAGGGTATTTTATCTCGAAAATATTTTTCCTTATATTAGGCGTTAAATGCGCTTCAAAGATATCGCTATTGTTTTGTCTGCTAGAATTTATCGACGAGCATAGGTGCGGTTACTTAATGTTCATGGACCTATATAATATCTACAATACGCTCAGCAAAAGATTACACAAAACCCTCGAAGTTCTAGGCAGAGCTGATCTTTTATATTTAGTATAATTCAGAATCAGAATCAATCATAAAATAAATCTTTGATTTCGTCAACTTATCAAGAATTCATTTCTTAATTAAAATTACAACTCGCAGAATAAAGATTTATTTTATAACGTTATATTTTGCTTACAACAATAATTGTTCTGGGCTGTTCGGTTGAATCTTTTAATAAGTTACCAATTATCTTTGATGTCTACGACCTTTTTTACCTTTGATCCGCGCTTATTCAAAGGTCCTTTGCTGTCCGGCGAGTTCAAAGCGAACTATCTCTAAGCAAGCTCACCCTTTGTGCGACTAGCTGGTAATCCGGACATTGTCTGCTTCAAATTCCTATTTGACAGATGTTTTTTGGTCGCGTCAAGTATTTTGTCGTACCGTACTTAACCTAATTGGTCTCGTGCTGAAGGCTGTTATGACGTAATACATACTTCACGCTGATATTTCGTTTACAGACATGAAATGTTTGTGATGTCGGACCGACTTGAGGGTTTTTAGGTGTAGCTTCTACAATTATGTTTTTCTTGGAGTCAAGTTGAAGGCAGCATCTACCTCCTTCTATCTATCTCCTTCATTATGTATCCCTACTATTAATGATCTTCAGATTTGTTTTTAGTAATGTTATATTACACATCAATATAGATCGGTGAATGTTCGAAAAAGTTAAATCGAGGGACGCAAATCGTTTGAAGCAGGCGAAGCTTTGGTTAAATTACCCAATCAACATATAAAGTGGCTACTCAGTAAATGGCGCTTGAATCCAGTCACTAGAGATAAATGAATGTCAGTGATTAGATACTAAAAGCTCAGTAATCGATTCGGCTGTTTGCTGGCCATAGCTAATTTTAACAGTGTGATGACAAAGTATCACGCGTACCTATCAGCATTGTGTGGCAAAGTGGCAATTACCCAGAGCACACACACCAAGCACATAAAATGTTACTACTGGGTGTAGTTATATCACAACATGTATGCTATATACCTAAGTAACAACAATCTGAGCATGAAACTGAAAGTAATTCTATATCAATAGCATCCATAAAAAATAAAAAAAAAGTGTTTGGAAAAATAAGTTAAGAAAATCCAACAAAAATATGACCGTGATACGGAAAACCGAACTGTTTTCCCCGTTACGCTTTCCACAACAATGACAATAAACTATGCCGTGATGGCTCAGTTTCGGGTGTTTTTATTTTTTTTGGCTAAACTTACATGCGTGGTCGATATTATTTCCGACTTTAACATACAAAGTGAATTGCGATAGTTGTGGCGAAATTTCGCAAAACGTAGACGAGTACATTTGGTCGCCAGTGAATATTATTGATTTCTGTCAGTGGTAGTCATCAATGGAGCACGGTACATTAGTCAGTTGAATCACTGTCAAAGCAATCACACGTTTTTGGGAGCATTTAGCTGATAGCAAAACTCATTATGTAGTTCAGTCGTGCGGCCGAATAAACAGCGTGGCGTCGTCGGCGGAGGTCGCGACCGCGGTCGTATCGATGCGGATAACGGCCGCCAGTAATTACCCGCCCGGATTTTACTTTTATGGGTAACATCAACAATGCTGGGGAAACAATAGCGATCCTCGATTTATTCAGATTAACCGATTATTTATTTGCTCTTTCTTTGTTCATCAAATTTTCTTGTAGGAATAGTTTTTATAATTTACTTCATTTCATATGCTGCTGAATATCTTATTTCCTTCACTGTAAACTGTGAGCTATGTAAGCTCAGTAAGCTGTGAGCTGTGTGTTATCAGCTTATAATTTTCGCACTGCTGGTACACAGGCCTCCTCTCTGTGAGAAGGAGTGGGCAGTGATCCGTTTCATTGGCCTAGTGCGGGTCAGTACTTACATGTATGTACAAGTCTTAAATTTTTTCAATCTAGGGTATGACAATTCCCTCACAATTTTTTCCTTCACCGTCTTGAGAGCTATTGATGAAATTAACTACACAAAGTAGTGCCGCCTGGATTCGAACTTGCGACATATAACTAGAAGTAAGTCGCGGCCGATACCACAGGCCTCCACTGCTCATTACTGCATGCATACGTCCATGCACATTAGTAAGTACACCACTTCAATGGCATATACCTGTTCATTTTCAATTCCATAGCACTACAGTTACAAATCAACCTCAAGCGTGCATGTTAATTACACTATTATCCCCACAAGATTACACATTGTAGGGGTAGGACTACTACGGATAGGACTCCCCCCCCCCCCCATAGTTTATGGTGGTTATATTGGGTGCGTAAACAAAAGCACCGATTAAGACAAGTATGCAAAGCTATTTCCAAGGGTATTGGTAATTATATTAGCACCTAATTACATAAAATTGCGTAACAAAGGCACAGGCTACAGAGTTTATAATGCCGCAGGAAGTAATTGGCTAATTTAAGATAAGAATTTGTTTTCTAAAGTACTTGTAACACAAAGAAGGTGGGTATGGAGAGTGTAAACTTATGTACCTACCTAAATAAACATGTTGGTATATTGCGCTGTAATTAGTTGGCGCCATGACGTTAATTTACTGCGTACTCACCTATACTAGGAGTTAGAGGGAGTTTCTATTGGGTGGGGTATCTTAACTAATTATTATGAGTTGTAATTAACGCGACCTCTGCATGTTTTACGATCTCTAAGTTGATAATTATCTTGCGGTACAAGATGTTCATTTAAAATCAGTACCGGTCGCTTCAAATAAATCGATACGGAAATAACTATATGCAAATCATGTAATACTGAAAGCAAATAACAATCTATAACTACTCGAGCAGTGACCCAGTTGTATAAGGCATCAGCTGATCGTCTTAACATCCTGCGCAAAGTTCATTGACCTGATACAAGCATGCACGTTAAATAAAACACAGTTTAAAACAACAGCGCGGCAGTAACATTCGACAGGTTAATAGAAATGCAAGTGTAATTAAATGTAAAATTACAATTAGCAGAGAGCGCCAGACGCTATGAACTTACCCCAGTAATATTCGTATTGCAATTTGCACACATTGCTGTGGTAACATTCTCCGGAAACTGTTATGTCGCATCGTGAACCTAAAACTTTAAGTTTTTTTTTTCGATGCAAGTTATTGGAGATCACCTTTTAAGCAAGGTATTCCTTGTGTTAGGAGACTAGGTAGATGTGAGAACTATGAAGATGGAAATGGAAGAAGCCTAACATAGGAAATAACAGGAGATTGCAAAGTCATAAAACGTCATAGAAAAAGACCAGTACACCTTTTATCGGCTTTGCTAACCGCGTTCACGGCACGAGCGACGTTTTGTATTTTTTCACTTTTTTAGCAAACTCTTCGCCGTGATGAATGAACGGAAATGTCCAAAAAGTTACAAATTCAATATTTCAACAAAGTCTGAAATATTGAATGAACTGTAATGTTTTCATACTATTACTGTATCTCTTAGTATGGTTTTATAAATAAGGAAATAAATAGACAATGTTACTGCTGCTTCAAAATTAATGAAAAGTTGTTGGAGTATTCAATTTAAGCCGGAACTTTGTTGTGAAGTTGTTGTTTATGTTTGCCAATAGGGCCCAATATTGCGTGAAGTTAAATATACATTTGGAAATCGCAGCAACAAGCCACAGAAACAGCGTGGGCGTGCTGTTGTGATATTTATAGTCCTTGTGTAGTCTCCTCCCCATTCGTAACTATATTCAACTGCAAATTCAATGACAGGGTTTGCTGAATCGCGATATAGTTGCATGTGGGGAGCTAAATCCGTGCTGTGGTTCAGTTCAGTCGGCAGTTTATGAAGAATACTTTGTTATGTTTTGGGTAAAATACATTTAATTCAACATGTGTTATTTTGTACATGATTTCATTAGTTAAACAATTCAGTCCTGGAAACTCGAAGTTGGGAATAAACCCTGAGAGAGCAGCTATAGTTTCACATGCAATGAAGCTGTTAGTTTGTATCTTGTTGTTGCTCATGGCACGTAGGACACAGTTTGTCTGGTGACGTTGCCTAATTTAGACAGCTGTCCTAAAGTCCAGCTCCTAATTTGGCACTATACTATTCCAGAGCATGACTGTGTTCTTAACTGGTTTTACGGAATCCCTAAGCTACTGGTTAATTATGTGGGACACTTAGAAAGTTTTGCGATAATTGTATTGTTATGTGCGTTCTGTTTGTGAGGAATAAATACATATTCTTTCTTTTCTTTTCTTTTCTTTTCTTTTTTTCTTTTCTTTTCTTTTCTTTTCTTTTCTTTTCTTTTCTTTTCTTTTCTTTTCTTTTCTTTTCTTTTCTTTTCTTTTCTTTTCTTTTCTTTTCTTTTCTTTTCTTTTCTTTTCTTTTCTTTTCTTTTCTTTTCTTTTCTTTTCTTTTCTTTTCTTTTCTTTTCTTTTCTTTTCTTTTCTTTTCTTTTCTTTTCTTTTCTTTTCTTTTCTTTTCTTTTCTTTTCTTTTCTTTTCTTTTCTTTTCTTTTCTTTTTTTTTTTTCTTTTCTTTTCTTTCTTTTCTTTTCTTTTCTTTTCTTTTTTTTTCTTTTCTTTTCTTTTCTTTTCTTTTCTTTTCTTTCTTTTCTTTTCTTTTTTTCTTTTCTTTTCTTTTCTTTTCTTTTCTTTTCTTTTCTTTTCTTTTCTTTTCTTTCTTTTCTTTTCTTTTCTAGGTATAGGTACACATATTTTTATTACATCTTTTCAAAGTACTCTCCACCAGCCTCTATATAAAGTTGCGTTTGAACCAGTTTTCGAAACACTTTTCCGTCGCAAAAACTTCGTTTACAGCCTGCTCGAACGCTGACAGCGCATCATCCGGCGACGAAAATTGTATTCCTTTGAGCTGATATTTTATTATTGGGAATAAGAAGAAGTCACACGGTGCTAGGTCAGGGCTGTAAGGAGGGTGACTCAGGTGATTGACAGGTGTACTGTCCAGGAAGTCCCTCGTTTTGATTGCGGTGGGGGCGGGCGCATTGTCGTGGTGAAGCAGTAACCCGCGGAGCCCTGTGTTTGGTCGCTTGTTGCTCACAATAGAGAAAACTCACTTTGGTAGCCGTTGATTCGTTTTGAAACACCCAAACCGTCGACCGGCGCTTCGTTTCTGGATCGTATTGATAAAATAAATCCAAGATTCATTACCTGTACCGATGTCGCAAACGCTAAATCTGCTTCAAATTTGTCTATCATATCACGGCACCATTCCACACGTGCCTGCTTGTGAGCATCGGTGAGATTGTGCAGCAGCGGAATCTCATTGAAGGCTTCCTGATCCAATCTGCAGCTTATGCTGAATTTCTTGGTATGTAATTCGCCTATTGTCTTAGGTCAAACTTTTCACTGCTAGCACGTTTTCGTCTGTAACAGCCGTCAAAGGGTGACGACTTCTTTCTACATCCCCCAAAGTTAGTCGACCGCGCTTAAATTCATTATATCACCGATACGCCGATACGGTGCCTTAGAAGGGCCTTCATCCATTAATGCCATTTGAGGTCTATCGTACGATTCGTCTGGTTTCAGGCGACATTTGAAATCGTAAAAAATCCTAGCGCGAAAATGTTCTCAAACAAATCCATACAACAAATCCATATTTCAAAGAGACACGATAATTTTAATTAGCTCGCGAAAATGTGGTGGGAAGTTTTGAATTTGGAATGTACCTATTTATTAGTTTTAAATAGTCATATTTTTTAAATAAATTATAACTGGCCAGTTTGTCATACATAAAAACTTTTTGTCGCAATACTTTCTGAGTGACCTGGTAAAGCAAGCTTGTTATTGCCCTGCATCTTCTCCTGTTAGACGCCTCCAGGCTGAATAAACTTTGATTGTATGCCAGCAACCAATTGTTACCCCTAAAATAAAGACTTCCTTTCTCTGATAAAGGCCAATGGAGTACAATCGGAACTCAATCAAGAATAAGACCTTTTTTGAGCAGTTACTTGTTATTTATTTACGAAGCAAGGGATCCCAACGTAATATTTACAAGGATATAACAATAGGTAATCTCGACTGTTCAATACTGTGTAAATATATCACTTGCAGCTACCAATATTATGTAAACAAATATACAATAATGTACGGATGGACATAGAATTAAGCGCTCAGTTATTCTATCTTTTCGTTTCCATATATCTATCGGGGTTTATGAATATGGGTTAACCTTGTGTTGGCTTATAATATAAATATTAGAGACTAAAACTTGTAGTTGGTTTTATATGCGCAACCCAGACGACGCAAAAGATTTAGACTTACATATTTAATATGTACTTATAATATATAATTCAGATGAAATTTAAATATTAAACGTGTAGTTTCGGCAAAGTAGTATCTACCTAAAATAAGATTAGATACAAATGTATCTAGTCTTATTTTAGGTTCACTATTAAGTAATATTGTTATATTTATAACTAGCTGTTGCCCGCGACTCCGTCCGCCTGTTGATATAAAATAAGCGCCTGTTAAAATAATGGTAGCAATATGTACGTCCGCGTTTGACCCGTTTTCGCAACATTTTTTGTTACTGCTCTGTTCCTATTAGTCATAGCGAGATGATATATAGCCTATGTCCTTTCTCAGGCTCTAGACTATCTGTTGAGTAGTTTTGGCGTGAAAGCCGGACAGACAGATAGACAGACAGAGATACTTTCGCATTTATAATATTAGTATGGATTACATTGAACAGACAACAGAAAGCTAATTCTTGTAATTTATAACGTTCAAAATATAGTCGCATTGTCATCTCGGTGACAAATAAATGTCAAAAACTTGTCAAGGTACATACAATGTATGGAAGGAGATTTGAGGATTTTTTGAGAGATTGAGATCAGATTGTGACCCTTCTTAAAATTACGAAAATTTCTCCTCCTGGGTTGCGTCTTATATTAAAAAAATACGCAATACCTATTCATTTTGAAGTCATTTTGTTTTTGTGGGGATGATTATGTCAGTCTGCCTCCAAGAACAATTAAAGAATATCAGTCTCTCTTAAGTATAACTTAAAATTGATCTTCCCTATATTTGGCTTCACTAAATGTGAAGTTTAAGGTATTTCGTAAGGATGGCCCGGGATTTAGAAGTTTTATTTTCTCCGTTTATCCGACGACAAAGAAACTGGATTACATAAAGGTAGGCACTTAGTTTCAGCCATAAGGATTTGTGAAACTTCTACTTTTTTTGTAAGTATATTATTTTTCTAGGATTTGTTGAGATGCTTATAACAAGGTCACTGTAAGCTTCACTGGGCGGAGCGGAAGAGCTGTTAGTCTTTTATTGACTTCAACCCACGCGTGGTCCTTCATTTGCTTATGTCTAAGGCCACGGTATCTTTTTGAACAACCGGCGGGCCTGGCAGGAAATGGGCCTAGTGGACGGTCGCTGTAAGCTTGGATTTGAATCGACATTTCATATGTATTTAATGTAACCATACATGACGTGAAACGCATTTAAAATATCTAATAGTACCGACCTAAACAAGAAAACCGGCAGAAAGATGTATATGGAATATCGATGTTTGGTTCAGTTATTATATAGGGACAGTTCTGAAATGAACTGAATAACAAAAAGGGTATTACAGTTTCCCGATAACAACCGATTTATTTCGTAACAACAAATACGTTTTATCTTTGCAAAACATTTTTCGGTATAATTTTTATTGAACGTTTCTTTTGATTAAAGTTCTAACGGGAAATATTGTGATATACATACAATCGGAGTTCACGTGAAATATAAAGCATGTTTAAAAACTACTACTTCTCGTTTCGACACTACTACTACTACTTAAAATCTAGTTGTGTTCTTATTTTGACGATAGAGATATGTCAAAAACTTGTCAAAATGTAAAGAAATCGAAAGATTTTTTTTTGACAGCTTCATATTTTTTTCTTCTTCTTGCCTTTGTCCGCCTTGCCTCCGCAACAACTTTTATTTGCACTTAAACTTTCAAACACATTTAGCTTTAAGTAAAATACTGACAAAAGCTATATTTAAAAAAAATACACATTTTACAATGTAATAAGCAGAGAAAATTGTCGGAACAAAATACATATTTTTCACTCTTCGTGCTCAAAAAATTGTCATTGTACCGTACCAAAGTGAGGGAAAAATAGAATTTCTTCCGCTAGGGGAATAAGTTTTTTTTTTCAATTTTTGTCTGTGACAGCCTATATAAACGAAAAAGTCTTTACTCAGAATTAGAATAATCATGAATAAAGACTCGACTTATTACTTTTTCATAAATAAGTAGAACATTTATATTTGAAAATGGAACAAACAGTGACGATTTCTTCACTAGAATGCGCGTGTTGCGTTGCGGCTACAGAAGAAATTAAAGGAAAAGACATCATTGCCTAGCCTTTTCCAGTTGGCTTCCAGTATAACGGGATGCAACTGAATATCAGTATTTTATATGGGCTGACTATTTCACATGAAGTGATAATACGATACCCCTTGGTAAGAATTGTGACTACCCGTAACGATTGTCAAAGAGCTACGAATGACAGCCCACTGGGACCAAGGGCATAACGTGCTTTCTACAAGTATGTAAAGATGATCACCCATCCACTGACCAACCGCAGAAAGCGTAGTTTAACATGATCGATCGACCTTTGTGGCTGTTATTCTTTAGGCATGGACGCCTCCCACGAAATTACAAAATAACTCATTGGCGCGATACCTTTAGATTTTGTTTGTAATTGCAAATTCTGTTAAATTGGTGACCATAATTTGTTTAATACTAGCTTTCCGCCCGCAGCTTCGCCTGCGTGGAATTCGGTTATATCGCGCTTTTTAGATTTCCCTCGGGAATATTTTTTTTTTCAATAAAGGTAGCCTATGTCCTTTCTCAGGGTCTAAAGATTGTCTGTGCCAAATTTCATCAAAATCGGTTGAGAGGTTTAAGTGGGAAAGCGTAACAGACAGACAGACAGAGTTAATTTCGCATTTAAAATATTAGTATGGATGGATTGTATTGAAATATTTCATTTTCTCGCAATCGTAGTAAAAAGTCAAATCGAAGTAAAATTGCTTCGTGTGCCATGGGTTGTTTTAGCTCCTCGTATAGCAATATACTATTAAAGATGATATTCTTACCGTACGGTCTTATATTGCAAAACTCTTGGGATTTTAAAAATAAAACAAACCTCTATTTTGTACCGTTCGCAGCAGTTAGTAGCAGAAATGCTGGGCTACTTGTTTGAGCTTATCTAGATACTGACTTGAGGTTTGTATCTTAGCTTGGTATAATTGTATGAGCTGATATATTTATAATATCTGAAACATTTTAGCATGTTTTTTTTAACATGTGACCTACTTGCGTAGGTAACTGAGGCGTTTTAAGTCATATATTATGAAACTTTATTCTTTCCAGTAAAGTAAAACATATAACCGCACTAAAATGTAGAAGCAGATAAGTATGTGCTCCACATTTTCGTGTCGGGAAACACTAGCCTATAAATATTTATGCGTGAGCAGCCAAAATGAAATTTATTTGAAGATAAATTCAGGTACAAAATAAATTCAGGAAGATAAGCAGGCTTTAAACAAGATAAATGTGTCGGTACCGTTTAGGCACAAATGGTATTGGGAAGGCCCTTAATAATTTTCTACGGAAAGGCGTGGCACAGCCTATTGTGTTAGACGAGACAATGCTTACGTGGTGTGAAGATATCACAAACAGCGACCGCAAAATCACGTGCTCAGATCAGACTGTGATATAACCTTGTAATAATAAAAAACCGGCCAAGTGCGTGTCGGACTTACGCACAAAGGTTTCCGTACCATTGATTTATGAAATTAAAGGATTTAAGTTATTTGTATGAAAGATTACGCGGTAATAAGCGGTTTACGATTTACGAGGTATTAAAGAAAACTACTTACTAGATCTCTTTAAAACAATTTTTGTTGGTAGCTTTTATAATTCAGTAGTTAGAATTTTCTTTTTCTTATTTTAGAAGTTAGAGGGGGGGACCAACTTTTTTCCACTGTGGAAGCGTCTGTCACGCAAACTATTCGGTTTAGAAAAAAAATATTTTAGAAACCTCGATATCATTTTTGAAGACCTATCTGTAAATGATTCCACACGTATGTGTTTGATGAAAAAAAATAAATTGAGATTCAGTTCTAAATATGGGGAGCCCCAATATTTATTGTTATTATTTATTTGTGCATCAAAATCTTAATGCGGTTCACAGAATACATCTACCTACCAAGTTTCAACAGTATAGCTGTTACAGTTTCGGAAAAAAATGGCTGTGACATACGGACGGACAGGCGGACAGACAGACATGACGAATCTATAAGGGTTCCGTTTTTTGCCATTTGGCTACGGAACCTTAAAAAGCTAAAAGGTGTTATTTGTCACATTTTTATGATGCCGTGGTCGGTAAGATGCTTTACAATGCTATATATAGAAATATAAAAAATGTCGTGATAAATGTGCGTCGGAATGATTAGACAGTAGCGACACTGATAAATGGCATTGTAAGGACGCTGAACATCTGTTATTCACAAGAATAAGATAAATACGGAATGTTTTTGTTACATAATGCTCGCTACTTTAGGGACTCATTGGACATAAAGGTTGCCATGTATTGTTTGTCATTTAGTACAATTGTAGTTTTATGTAAGACCGGTTTGAGGCCAGGACCCTTTAAATCGTTTCCCATTACGTAAAGAAAACAATTTTTTACATAAAAATATTGCGAAGCGCCAGAATGGCATTGAAGCGACAATTGTTTAATATTGACGCAGGACAGATTTACTTAATCGGGTTTATTTTGGCGCTATTGCCTCCCTTTGTTCTCTTTTTAAATCCGTAATATCTTGAGAATAAAAAACCAAAATAACTCTAACTGTTTAATTATTTTCTGAGTTCTGCGACTTTAGTGTAACATTGGTCCCGTTGGAATCACGAGTGGACCTCCAAAAATGTAATATTAAGGAAATGGAAGTGAAAAAGAAGTAAGTAAAGCTAAGCTCGGTTCTACGTTATCGTTTAAAGAATTAAAGAGCACTGTGGAAGTAAACTCGGCTGTAATTTTTTTGAAATTCTCTTTCAAGAACTGTACAAGATTTTATTAAATTAGATAAAGAATGCCAACTCAAAAATAGCTAAATGCGGGAATAGCTCTGTCCTGGCTATCATATTATAGCTAAACAAAAAATACTAAATAAAAAAGGTTTTTATCAAAAAACAGCTATAAGACTGTAATACTTTTACATTATTGTCAAAGTCTTTGTAAATTCAAATAAAACTTGGATTATTATCATTCAAATATCCGTCCGAAATGTTAAAACAGTCTTTTTCACTTTGTATGTGAGTAGGTATTTAAATGATAAATGATTTTGTTTTGTATGTAGGTTTGTACAAATACTTTTACATGTCAATCATATTTACATTACACGTTCATTATTCATTTTACATTAACATACAAAACATCCATGTTACAAACAAGATTATTAATGGTGACGATGTATGTTTTAAAACTCAAGTAGACCTAAGACCTAAACTAAAGACAAGGTAATTTCCTTTAATACACTACAGTTAAAGTAAGTACATAGACCAAAGAAGTGCTGGTTTGACGTTGTAAGAGATGACATGCGTGCCAACAGTCTCACACCACAGGATGCTAAAGATCGCCTGAAATGCAGGAAATCGAGCAAGAAAGCGGACCCCGGGCTCTAACGCGAAAGCCGCGGACGCAACCGGGATAAATGCTGAGATGATGATGATGATGACTTAAAGTTAGTACATGCATATTATCAGTTCTTAAATCAGTGAGCGCAAAACCTCTAGTATTCTTATTAAAACAAAGGCAGTAGTGTAGTGTCCTTGTTAACGAAGTGGGTTTGATGTAACTTGAAATAGAAGCTGCTTTTGCCGATACTGTCCCTTGTTATTTACTAGAATTTTCTTTTGCAATATTTTTGTTCTACTTTAAAAAATATTCTCTTGTGAAATGAGCATTTTTAAAAATAACTGTTGTGTTTGCCGTAAGTTTTGTTTATATTGTTTGATTTTTTAAAATTCAAGTAGGATGTAGGAATATAAATTTTGACTACAATTAAATACATGGATAAGATTTGGTATGGTATCGTCTAGCGAATTAATTATGTACAGTGTAGTTTTAATGAAATGAATATCAAGGTCACAAATGTGTAGTTATATCTTGTGGGTATAGTAATATAATTGAAACTGGACGTTTTTTATATTATTTTCTATGAAGTAAATCATTAATGATGATTGATTATGAAGTTTACCCTTTTCTAACGTAAGCTGTTTATACCGTTTACTGTTTCATTTTTAATTAATTAAATAATATTTTAGTATCTCAACCCTTCGTTAGCTTTGGTTAAAAGCTCCTTCTCTCAAAACACCTGCAACCTCTCATTAATATTCGTCACGTTGATCTTTTTGTCAGTCCGTTTTAATTTACATTTGTATCTATCTGAGGCATAAGCTTACTCAAACTGAATCCATCAATAGCATCGTCGATACATATTGATTTTGCACATCACGGCCTCTATTTCAATGTCACCCTTGATATAACGACCATTATAAGTATATAAAGAAAAACCATTTGTAGAACAAATTGCGCGACGCGCTAGAACACGTCGTCACATAGATTACCATAGTAAGTACCTACGGGGGAAGAAATTTTTTATTCTATTGTTCCCGGAAGGCGGGAGAGTAATAGTTTTTCCATTAGGAGAATTGCGACGCTGATTGACTAGACTCCAATCTTTTAGCCAATTTTGTATTATTAAAAAGCTGTTCCTTTAAAATGAATTTGAGTCGGAAAAACAAATGATAAATTATAATAAAATTAGGAAGATGATTCAACAGAATTCTCTTCATTTTCGTCGCTTATTGGTAACAGAAATAGAGACGCTATCATTAACTATTTTTAAGCAAGTCGTAGTAAAAACACTCCAGTAGAAGGGTTTTTAGGCTTTTCTGGATATACATATATTAATACTACAACTATCCATACTAACATCATAAATGCGAAATTAACTCTGGTCTGGTCTGTCTGTCTGTTACGCTTTCCCGCTTAAACCTCTGAACCGATTTTGACAAAATTTGGCACATTCGTTAGACCCTGAAAAAGGACATAGGCTACCTTTTATTGAAAAATTTGATATCCCCGAGGGAAATCTAAAAAGCGCGATATAACCGAATTCCACGCGGGCGAAGTCGCGGGCGGAAAGCTAGTTAACTCATAAATGCTTAGTATCTAAAATTCCTGCTTATCCAAATGGAAATAACAGAAAGTGAAATAAAAGTCTATGACAAAATCCCGATTTAATTGCGGGATCAGATACAATAGTCAGTGAAGTGTAAGCCGCAGTGGTGAAGGGTTGACACCCAATGTGTCCAGTTTGCGCCGCGGTTAGTACCGCTTTATGTAACACACGTCGGTAGCCATCGCCAGGCACTACACACGCTCCAGTTTATGTGGTTTTATTATTAATAGAATGTATTGGTTTTCTTCAATTGTGTTCATTCTCGTTTAAAGTTACTCATAAAGCTAGAAATGAATTCTTAAAATGCTTTGAAGCAACAGAATTTATATTATTGTTTTAAAATTCGTATCTACACCACTGTTGAAACGTGACCGTGAACGTGGTCAAATAAATCTATTTATGTCTTTTTTTTTAATAATTATAAACTAGCGCTTGACTGCAATCCCGCCTGATGGTAAGCAGTGATGCAATCTTTGATGGTAAAGTGCGCTAGATTATTAAGCCCAATCACTTAGGAAAAAACTTAGTGATTAGGAATGAAGACGGCAGTTGAGCGAGGCGGTGCAACGTTAAACCCAACACGACCAACGATGCTGTACCAGAGGGAGATAGATGTGGAGACCCTCCACGACCAAACTCCCGACACAACAACATTTGACGCATCGTACCCGGTACACATCGCAACACAATTGCTCAGACCCGTCCTCCGTATGGCTTCACCAGACAACACCGGAACACGACGAATCGCTTGGCGGCAAGGCTCTGTCTGGTGGGTGGCAACTTCTGCCGGCAGCCGATGTTATGGCCTACCACCGTTTCTTGTTTAAGGCTAACTTAAGATTCATTTAAGGTCAATTTATAAAAGATTCGCATAAACGGTACAAAAACTACAATCTACTTGTTCGTTTACTCCCTCTAAAGTAACCTAGAGTCATTAAGTGAAGGTAGAATCACGGCACAACTTGTTCTTAATAATTCAAACATAAGTTACGGCTCCTGAAGACGTCATTGGCGTCTTGGGCACGATTACTTAGAATACTTAAGTCGACACTGGCGTTTAAAGGGTTAATAGTAATTACAGCTTTTAATTGTTTTTCCTCATCAACTTGAATAAAGTTTGTTTTTATCTGCTTCGCTTAATGGATGTTGTTTGGTATTAGACTGGTTTCATCAATAGCAGGTCTGGCAATTGGCTTCTCGTAAACTTTCAAAGGCGAAAGTGTTAATTGGCCTGTGTCGAATTACACGGTTAAAAGAAATGGAAATTGTTTTATCCAGGAAAGGATTTTAGTTTTTATTTGTTAGTGACGGAATGGGAGAGCGAACAATTTGTTATGTTAACATGCTCTGTGACGTCACAGTTTTTTGTGTTTCCCCTTATGTTTTTCTCGGAATTGCGAAATGGATGTATGTTTTTTATTTAAACTTTTCCGGTATTGCGTTCGTCAAGGAGCAGCCTTGAGTTCATTTTTGTTCATCGTAAGTTACGACCGAATGGTTATAAGTCCAACCTGGGCTAGGCCTTTGATGCACCCCCAAAGCGTATCTATATTTCATTAAATTCAATTACTATATTTATTTGTCACATTATCTTATTATATCTAATGTTAATGAATTAATTCTCAATTACTATTCTTCTTCTTCTTCTTCTTCAGCCTATAGATGTCCACTGCTGGACAAAGGCCTCCCCCAAGGCTTTCCACGTTGACCGGTCTTGTGCTGCCTGCATCCATCCCCTTCGCTTCGATTACTATTGACTAGATTTAAATCTTATTATTCCATTTTTTTTTTACATCTTATATTCAATTTATTATATATAGGGCCGACGGGCTCTCGAGTGGCGACCACGCACCGGAAGACGTAGCGTGGGTAGGCCACCGACAAGGTGGACCGACGACCTGGTGAAGGTTGCGGGAAACCGCTGGATGCGGGAGGCGCAGGACCGGTCATCGTGGAGAACCTTGTGGGAGGCCTATGTCCAGTAGTGGACGTCTTTCGGCTGAAATGAAGATGATGAAGTTTTATTTTTACGCGAATGTTGTGCACGTCTGTTATTGACAATAACACTAGAAAAAGACCTTTACAATGTTAAATAACCATGTTTGTGTTTATGTTGTTGATGTGCCTTAAATAAATAAACAAATAAAAAAAACATTCATTTGTTTCACTTCTGACATCAATTAAAAAAAAAAAGTCGTGGTGGCCTAGTGGTTAAAACACCAGCCTCTCAAGTATGAGTGCGCGGGTTCGATTCCAGGTCAGGAAAGTGCCAATGTAACTTTTCTAAAGTTATACGTACTTGCTAAGTATATCTTGGACACTAATGAGTAATGACTGAAGGTGAAGGACATACAAACATCTTGAGGAAACCTGGACTTTAAGTCTGAAATCGCCAACTTTTGAAATTGAGCAAGCGTGGTGATTACGCTCAATCCTTCTCTGTATGAGAGGAGACCTGTGCCCAGCACAGGGACGATAAAAAGGTTGATGATGATGATGACATCAGTTTTAATAGATTATTAAAAATAAAATAAATCAGTATGTCATTTAATACCAGCGTGGCGAAGTCTAACACAAATTCAATTTTTCCTTGCCGTAGTCCCTAATATATTTTTATTATGTACAAAAGTTGAGACAGGAATATTTAAATATATTATTTTCATATTTATGCAAATCCTTGTTTTCTGAGCATAAAAAACTCGGTGTTGGTTGGAAAATTACGTGTCGTACACGCAAGGGATTCGTAACTTGTCAATTAGTATAAATTCTACGAAAGGCATAGAAAATAAACAATGTCAAGAAGAATAAGGAGCAAAATAAATCAAATTAGGATAAAATGTACCTAAGCTGTACGATGAATTTTGTGGTCTGATTTAAAGTGACATTGCAAAAGCATTTAGATGAATATTATGGTTTCGGCGAAATTTCTTGTTACTTTTTTATTACCTACCATTTTTATGTTTTACTGTTTTACATTAATTTAAGATTATGTTACATACTTGATTAAGAAAGCAGTATAGCAGTATTTCTTTTTTTTTATTTTTGACTAGTATAAATGAATAATGACACGCCCTTCCGCTCCGCCCAGAGAGGTCATTTAATGATTTTCCATACAGAACAAAAAAAAAAATCACAGCCTCCGTGGCGTAGCGGTAGCGGGACGCGGCCGCTGCGCAAGGTGGCGCGGGTTCGATCCCCGCACAGTGCAAGTATTTGTATGCATGAATATGAATATTTGCACTGGTCTGGTCGTGCCTCGGAAAGCACGTTAAGCCGTTGGTCCCGGTTGCCATACTAACATCTAGTGGCAGTCGTTACGGGTTGTTGGAGCCTTCAAAAGTCCAACAATTGGTCTAACTGCAATGCTTCGATGTCGCCTTCGGGTTGTGGAGGTCAGACGGCAGTCGCTTCACGGAAAATGTCGAAGTTTAGCCATATCAGCAGTTGGACTGGTAAAGCGGACCCCAGACTCCAAAGCTGAAAAGGCTTCGGATGCGACTGGGATTAACGCTGGGGTGATGATGAACTAGTGGCCGTCCGCGACTTCGTTCACATGGAGTAATAAATCCATACTAATATTATAAATGCGAAAGTAACTCTGTCTGTCTGTCGGTCTGTCTGTCTGTCTGTCTGTCTGTCTGTTACGCTTTCCCGCTTAAACCTCTCAACCGATTTTGATGAAATTTGGCACAAACAATCTTTAGACCCTGAGAAAGGACATAGGCTACCTTTTATTCCGAAAAAAATTTGATGTTCCCGAGGGAAATCTAAAAAGCGCGATATAACCGAACTTCACGCGGGCGAAGCCGTGGGCGGAAAGCTAGTAAAAAAATATACAGCATACATTCAAATTTTTCGTCATGCTCCGCTCCTATTTGTCGCAGCGTGATGTTATATAGCCAAAGGCCTTCCTGGGTTAATGGGCTATCTAACGCAAAAAGTTTTTAAATCGGACCAGTAGTTCCTGAGATTAGCGCGTTCAAACAAACAAACAAACTCTTCAGTTTTATATATTACTAGCAGCGAAGCGGTTTCACCCACGTAGGATTTGATATGTTTTTTTATATGTTCCGCTCTTATTGGTCGCAGCGTGATGTTATATAGCCTAAAGCTTTCCTGGATTAATGGGCTATCCATCGCAAAAAGAATTTTTCAAATAGGACCAGTAGCTCCTGAGATTAGCGCGTTAAAACAAACAAACTCTTCAGTTTTATATATTAGCTATATGTAGATAAATGTTCGCTTTGTTCTCACATTTCGTAAAGTTAGAAAGGTACCTAGATCATAGAAAACGAAATAAAGAATTTAGATTTCTGTGAGGTAGTTGGATAGTTACTACCCTAATCAGAATGAACGTGTGTTTTTTTTCCATAAATCTATACCTTGCTTGACCGTAATCCCGCCTGATGGTAAGCAATGATGCAATCATTGATGGTAAAGCGCAAACTTGGTTGTAGTTACTGGTTATTGACGTGAGATTTTATAGATAGTGGTATTATATTTATTCTCAAAATGCGTCATCAAAGGGGTTTTAACAGAACACAAATTAATATCTGATGAAACTGGATTGGATGTGAGTACCTATAATATTTACGTATTATACTTAAAGTTATGTTTAAAATTTTAGTTAAGACGTATTGATTCATTCTTATTAAAAGATAAACAAACATTCTACCTCAACTACTCGAAATCGAATGTTGTTTTCCAAAAAAGGGAATGTTGCCGACAATTTCTCGTAAACTTAAATTTTTTGAACTATTCAAGACCATAAATTATCACTTAATCAACCCGCATTGGGCCCGCGTGGTAGATTACGGCCCACTCCCTCTCACTGAGAGGAGGCCTGTTTCCCAATGGTGGAAACACTATAGGCTGATTATGTATATATAAATCTTAATATTTCAGAAACGTATCCCATAATCGAAAAATCGTTTTACAAATCCGCAATACTTTTGAAAGGTCCATATTTCAACACCCACCATGGGGTAGTCGATAAAAAAGCATCCATACTTTACGTGTACCGAAAAACTGTTTTTTTTTTTCATGATTTCATTTTAGCACTCTATCGGCGAGATATGTATATACTCTTACATGGCAAATTATAGCTTTCTGGTACTAAAAGTTACTGAGCTAAGCTGCGGACGGATATTGTGAAACTGTAATGGTTCCTTGTTGACTACGAAGCCCTAACAAGGCCTGGTTGGAAAAACATATAGGAATTTATCACATTCATATAACGGATTTCGTATATGCACAAGCAAGTCGTGATAGGTTCTACTGACGAGTAGATAGCCGTGAGTGTTTGTGAATAAGCGTGGAAGGGTCAGTGCGGCTCAAAGTGGCTTTGTTAAATTGATTTTACATGTATTGCGGACTTTGTTGGCCCGCCCGCTCTTGGCTCTCGGCGACTGGCGACTGTTCCGGGAATGTAGCTACTACTTGGGATTTAGTAAGCAATGTTTTGTTTTTCCCATTTATTTTCAGTTTGTTTTATCCGCTTACTTATAAAACGCAGAAATCACTTCAATGTTTGCTTATAGATATTTGTCATGTTGCATAATGTTTGTGGACAACAATAACAGTACAAAGTGCTGTATAAAAACCCGTGTGTTACTCTAGAAGTTTGGATTAATTATAAAGGGTCAGTGACACATTCTAAATTTGATTTTCATTAAAACTTTGGATAAAATTCTCCTTTTACTTTGACCTTTAGCAAATAGCTTTTAGCCTCGAACTGTTACTTTTATAAAAAGGTTTTATGTTCAAGAGGAACCAACATGTGGAAGTTATTTCAGTAGTCCACTCGCCACTGCGATATATATTATAGTGTTTTTGAAATATTAGAATAAAGCATTTTTTGGTCCATATTGGTGTACGTGTGTACATCTTTTATTGTAGCAGATTGGTTGTCAATTGCCTCTTGAACATTTGAGAGGCAATTGATTACTAACCTGTGATTTTGTTTAAATTCTGATACTTATTTCTTATTTTTATATATTTTTTTACTATATTGGTCTCTTGTAATAATATAATAATGATAATGCTTAGACAAATTCTTGAAAAAAATCATTTATTTGTATTAAGCTTGAATTATTGAAATTATAAGTATTAAACAATATGAAAGCCCAGATGACGTAACCATGAAGGTATCTTCACGTATATTTCGAATAAAATTAAGATCTTATTTTCTAATATCGTTATCTCAGCTAGCACACGACTATCCATTCAATTTTATGAGAGACTTTGTATAATATAGTAATTCCGGGCATAGGGTCTATAAGATGAGGTTGCCTAGTTAATCTAGTTTGTGCGGTGAGGCGGCCGCGGCCGAGGGTGCTCGACGCGACAGCAGGCCCAATACAAATAGCCTCCAATTCTTCTCACAAGCCACTCGAGCCGACAGCCGATATCGATCGAGCTCTCCACCGTTATAAGACAACGGAGAAAATCGGTATCACCGTGTCCGTGCACTGAATGACTAAAATTAAGAACATACGTTACGCTTGATCTTTTTCCAATTATTAAAAACATGCTTTCACGAGCAACATTACTTTGTCAATATCAGTTAAAGTTTCTGTTTATGTGTAAATTATTAAATCAAATTCAAAAAGGTATAATTTAAGCGATAAGCGTGACTACCCGTACATGTCTATTCATACGGCAGCAAGGATTACCGTTTACAATAGGATGGTCGCAAGCGGCCGGGGAGCCTGGCGCGCCGCGGTTAGATGGAATTATGTAAACGGCCGTTGGTTTTGAGATTTGATTAATGGCACTTCATTTAGAACAGCTATTTCGCGGAATTCTAATGTTATAGAAACTGGTAAGAGTAGAAATTTGAGAATAAATTGTATTAAATTAACTGTGGAGACATAGTTTAATAGAATTTGTATCCCAATTTTATATTAGATTTAGTCTTACAAAGTAGACTTCACATTGAAATTCTGTTGTTCAAATATAACTTAAGTTAATTAGCGTTTCATAATTAAGTATAGCTCTAAATTTATGATGCCTGGGATGATTGCCAAACAGCAGTCTCACGATAATGGATTGCACAATTCCAAGAGCCAATCAAATGTATGAAAACCTTATTTGGTAACAAATAACAAAAGTTGTGTCAAAGGAGGAAAGATTTATGAGCTCTCGATGACTGAGCGTTTATTATTTCATGAGAATTTTGCGAAACTTTCTTGTTTATGTGGTACGTTTTGTAACTACTAACGTTAGAATTTGATTCGATACTTTGTTGTTAAGAATTTTTGTAATATTTTGATTAGCATGCCCAAGAATTTCTTTGTTATCTATACTCAGTCCACAAGTTAATTCCTTTGAAAGCAGCTAGAGACATCTTTGTAGGAGATTGTAAATACAAATATCTAATTAAGAATCAATGTGTGAATTATACAGTCATCAAGCAAATCTGCGATTAGGTCAATTTATCGTGAAATACATATATTGTGAATTGACATTAATCTTTTCTAATGATCTCAGGGATACGTTCATATATTATGAGGTCTCAAGTCTGGTAATTTCATGAAAAAGAAATATTATTCGCCGTAAGAATTGTGAAAGAACCGTATATATAACGTGACGAATGCATGGTGCTTTGTAAACATAGACATACGGCTCTTTAAACGTAATTGCCCGTTCATGTATGGTTACGTCAAGTTGTAACCGATGTGGTTGTTGCGGGAAGCTTAAAGCTGTCGAGGTTTAGCGTTCTGGCGTCCATTAAGTTCCCGTCGACAGTTAAAGTTAAACTGGGAGACGCTTTGAATTTCTGAATTTGCAATGCAAATGTGAGTAGAAATTGTCGTAGATTTTTGAAAATGTTATATTTCTTCTCTGCTCATAACTTTATGATGGTCTCAAAGGTATATACTGATTCGACTGCTTTTTCAATTCGCATTCAGAACCGTGCGTTGAATAATGATTTCATAGTTTGTAATTCTTTCACGTGTCTTGTCGGAAAAACTGTGATGTGGGTATTTATTTTATTCATATTTATTTTTTATGTGAACATGTGCTAGGTAAATATTAAAATAAGATTGAAGCGAATTGCTATTCAAGCCATCAATCGGCTAAATGTTATGGCGTTACTTGTGGTTAGCTCAAATTTTCCGACTGCGGAAGTAATCGACGTTGAGTTGATCAGAGGAGCGTGTCGGGGCTGGAAGACGAGCGTGTGCCCATTAAAGCTCTGCGGAGGACGGCTGGCCGACTCTAGCCGTGATTGATGACGCCAATTCGCCACTTGTCCAGCCTCGGCCAGTGAACGCCACTCTCGCTTCACCGTCGCCGTCGTTATGCGACTTGGCGCGCTTCATTTCATCTAATTGGACATTTTTTACTTGAAATTTTGTGAAGGAAATATGATAGTGAATTTTGGTGGTTTTTGCGGAAAGAATTAGTTAGTTTAAGTATTTTATTCGGATTTTAAACCTGCAGGGTAATTGGGTATCGTTTTGGCAGTTCAACAATATTCATTGCGTTATATACATTGTTGCGCAGACACATTTTTCGAATATATGGAGCAATCGGTCAGCAATATGATTCAAAATGATTCAAATTGGTAGTATTAATGTGTTATGCAATTAGGGTGCTGTACTGAGGATGTGTTTATTGTGGAGATGCTGTATTACTAAAAAGTTTTAAATGTTAAAGCTGAGTAAAGTTTTGGAACCAATTGTACTGCTTTATAATAAACTAGCCTTCCGCCCGCGGCTTCGCCAGCGTGAATTTAAGTTATATGGCTTTTTAGATTTTCCTTGGGAATATCGAATTTTTCCGGGGTAAAAATACAATATTATTTAATCCGGACTTCTAACTTTACGTCTGCAAAATTTCAAAGCAATCGGTTCAGGAGTTACGACGTGAAAGCGGAACAAAGAAACAAACTCACTTTCCTATTTATAATACTAGTAAGGTTTAAAATACATTTTCTGTTAGTAAGTACAAACAAATATAATAAGGTATCATAATTATAAAACATTTCATCAGGTATTTTCGACACAGTCACTCATAAATTAAATTGATTACAGAGTAACAAAAAGTTTACCGTTTATTAATAAAGTGTATTGTCAGTGTTTTATCAATGTAAAGTTAAACAGAATCAATATAGCTGTATATAAATTAATTAACACTTTGTAAACACCTGCGCGACGAGTTAGATAATCCAACTTTATACATTGAAACTTTCGGAAATAAATTGGGACTCCAATTACAAATGTGTGTAAAGAGATCGCATCACGTATCTCGTTACACTTTCAAGTACTTTTCTAAGCTATTATGTTACTCGGAAATAATAAATGTTTTCAATAAAACTGGGGGTAAAAGCTGATAAGGTATAAATATTATTAAATACAAGCGGCCGCCATCGACTTCGTCCGCGTGAAGTTAATTATGCTCCGTTCCCATTACTCGCAGCGTGATGTTATATAGCCTAAAGCCTTCCTGGATTAATGGGCTATCCAACACAAAAAGGATTTTTCAAATCGGACCCGTAGTTCCCGAGATTAGCGCGTCCAAACAAACAAACTCCTCAGCTTTATATATTAAAGTAGTATCGGCCGCCAGCGACTTCGTTCCCGTGGAGTTAGTTATGCTCCGCTCTTATTGGTTGCAGAGTATGTTATATAGCTTAAAGCCTTCCTGGATTATTGGGCTATCCAACGCAAAAATAAATTTTCAAATCGGACCAGTAGTTCCCGAGATTAGCGCGTTCAAACAAACAAACAAACTCTTCGGCTTAATATATTAATATAGATGATAGATAGAGGGATGAATAATTTCTATTTGTAATATTTGTTCACTATTCTAAATCCATATACAAGAAAACGATTTTTCTTCAATATATGGCGCACCTTTCTCATATAATAAATCCCTAAAGTAACAGTAATATTTTTGATATCCCTTATAACGTTTATGCGACGCTTGAGTAGACAGGCGATCGATCACAAGCGATCCCGGGAGCGAGCGCTAGGTAATCGGCGTGTTATCTTGAGCGCAGCGTGACACCCAGGGCTCGATCACGCTTAAAAAGATTAACATATTACCCGCAGATTGATGCCGACACTTTCCAAAATAGAACGTCGAGATTTAAGAGCTCCACAATTTGCAATTAATAACAGTATATCAGCTTTCCAATAAGAGAGCTCGTTCAGTCTTTAAAATTGGCTATTACTTACATGAAGTAGCACGTCCTTCGTTGTATGAGTAGAAAGGTTTTAAAAAACTATAATAACCTTTTATGAACGTTGCGTCGGTGAGATTGATACCTGGGAAACAATTTTATGGTGTTCATTACATACTAGTTTACCTAGAAACCTGTTTTCTCGCTAGTCTCATCCTAATTTAGATTAAATCCATACTAATATTATAAATGCGAAAGTATCTCTGTCTGTCTGTCTGTCTGTCCGGCTTTCACGCCAAAACTACTGAACCGATTTTGATGAAATTTGACACAAACAATCTTTAGACCCTGAGAAAGGACGTAGGCTACCTTTTATCCCGGAAAAAAATGATGTTCCCGAGGGAAATCTAAAAAGCGCGATATAACCGAACTCCACGCGGGCGAAGCCGCGGGCGGATCAAAATATAAATATGAAAGTATTTTTGTGTAATATGGGTGGATTTATTTAGGCACAATGTATTATATTTTTATGAAATGTTAATTTTGATTAGGGAGGAATCCGGATCCCGCTATTATTTGTATATGAAAGCCCGTCTCATAACCAGTTATGCCCGGGGATAATAGGTATCATTTAAAAGATTTCAATCTAGCCATTTTCACCACCCTGAAACAAGGCATAGCGTTTTTTGATTAAATTATTCGCAATGGTTTTGTTAATGCTGGCGACAACTGAAATATTCATAATGGTGTTCCTGATGAATTTTAAATGCCTGTACCCATTACAGAGCATGACTTTTATTATGCAATTTTAGCTTTAATTTTGCTGACGAAACAGTGAAATTTCTTAAATTTGAAGCATTGAAAGGTCAGCGGTGACATGCTATCAATAGGCTTGCAACAAAATGCGGGTCGCTCACAAAGCTTCTGCATGTCACGCGCTTGATTGATGGTGTGCTGTCGTGTCCCCTCACTAGCCTCGCTCTTTGTGCCCCTTGCGCAACCAAATGCGTCCGTAAATACCACCGCTGTGTCACCAATAAACGTCTGCTTTTATATAATTGATGTCCGTCGTGGGATGTGATACTGTTGCGATGTAGGATTTCAAGATTTGTTTCGGATTGATAGTTTCTAAATTTGATTAATTTGGATTTAATTCTAGTTCCATGTCTTGACAATAAAAACATCGTCTTTAAATTCTTGGGTTCTGTCGTCGTTTGTTATCATTTTGTAATTGGAATATCTCAATGTATTAATTTGCTTTCTCAGAAAAGTTATGGTTAAGGTATAAAATATGTAAAATAAAATATACAAGATGCATATACTCCACACGCGATTGATAATATAGAAAATATAAAACACAATAAGAGCAAACAATGAACATTTCTATCATTCATAGACTAAACCTCTAATGAATTAGAGAATTCCACAGTCTATTTACATATATGTACCATGTAAACATTAGAACTTGTAAAGCCCCATTGAATTGTGTTCACATTTAATTGCAATGAATAATTTTGAGTCTTTGGTTGTACAAATGAAGCGAAAGTCTGCAGGAGTCCCGCCGCGTGACGTAGTTCGCGCGTTTCGGCTGAGCGAAGGAGCCGCTACGGAAACCGCAAATTTCGTTTAGAAACGCGACGTTGTTTTCGTATTTGTGTTACATTAAATTACCAACGTCGGGTTAGGTCTGTTAGGCAAACATTTTCCGTTACGTACTCCATTGTACGCGGCCTGGCTTACCCCGCTCATATTTGATTAAAATGGAGATTTCATGAAAATTTGCTTCCGCTATACCTATTATAGTCATGTGCCGCTGCCTTTCGTTAACGAATCGTTTTATTGTTTCAGGTTGACCAAATGGTTAATCTTTGCAAACGTATTGGTAGTGCAACAAAACAATGATTCGGGTAAGTGTTTTAAGAATTTTATTAGTGAAACAGTGGTTTATAAAAAGAGTGCGTAAACATATGTAATGTCAGTGTGCGAGGGCGCGTGAGGAGGGAGTGTGATGAGCTGGAGAGGCGTGTGGGGGGGCGCGTGATGCGCGGCGCGCGCGTCGCCGGCGGCGCGTGGGCCGCGCCCGCGCCCGCCGCGCCCGCGTGATGCGCGCGGTCCGCGCCGCGCTGCTCGCGTGGCTCGTCTGCTGCGCGGCCGCGTTGTCGGCGCACAAGTACAGCACGCGCGTAGTCCGCACCAAGTACGGACCGCTGCGCGGGATCGTCGTGCACTCGCATCCGCAAGTTGAGGCCTATCTCGGAGTGCCATATGCTACGCCGCCGCTAGGTAGCCTCAGGTAATTGTTGAACTTTTTGTAGAAATGTGAGCATAGCCTAGTCAAGTGGCACGTTACGTGGACGTAAATGTCTTGATTAACGCTAGTACATTTGTTAAAAGTATGTATACAATACCTTTTACTCAAAATATTCAAAAGAACCGAAGGAAAAATTATATTGAGCAGAATATAGAAAATATTTTCACCGTTATGGACTACTTATTTTGCTGAGGCAACTATTTTGGCATGCGGTAGATGCTTAAAGGGATATACTTGTAGTGTATGCAATACCAAAGTTTCGAACAATGCAAATGAAAATTTTCCTTTATAGTTACATAATATATTTTTTAATACACTTTTTTTTTGTTGGGATGGAAAATCATCAAATGACTTTTCCCGCTCTGGGCGGAGCGGAAGGGTGTGTCAGACTTTTACTGACTAAAACCCACCCGTGTTTCTTCACATGTCTTTGCATGTCACTGGTAGTACATAATATGTAGTTTGCTTTGCGCAGGTTTGCATTCAGAGAAACGTAATCTAGCGCAGTTTATGTCTTTCAAAATGATCGAGGGATTATCGACTTGGAATCGAGATGACTAATTTTGCATCGAGTACGCCGAAAACCGCAATGTTGTGTGGAACTTAATGCAACGTGATTTCGCTGAGTCAATTTGGGAGTTTAAATCAGGTCTCTATTAACACAGTTTCTACGTCACGGGCGAGAAACAAAACGTAGATAGGATTTTCCTTAATTATTTATATACACAACTAAATAAACAGACAAGAAAAGTCACAACAGAAAAATAGGTAAAGAGGTGACGGTCATTTTATAAGAAACCACTTCCAGCTTTTCTTTTGACGTGGTCATTTTTACATTGCATTTTTGCAAATGATGTGGTAATTACGATACGATAAAACTGAATCATTTAAAATAGAAATCATAATATTTTCAAGAAACAACAAACTGCAGATAATAAAATTTAACATTTGGTTATTTTGATGAAAATGCGTTGAGCTGATATGACTCGCTAGACAAAATTTAGCTTTTAAGAGGGGACTTTAGTGGCGTTTTCTCCATACAAACGTATTCTGCTGCTTTCTTCGTGGATAACGCTTTTAGAGCAATGTTTTTTTTTCTACAATTTCACACCTTGATTTTTTCGAAAACTTAATGAATAAAAGAAATATGATGTTTCAAAATTCCCGAAAAAGAACCCATTTTTACCGCGATCTTCAAACGACTATTACAAAAATGTAATAAGTTTTTGACAAAAAAGAAAACAATGGAGACATAGGTATACTCATCTTCTAAAATTGTTATATAAAAATAATTGATATGTGTCGTGTTTTGAAAAAGAAAACAGCGGAATACGAAACATCTTTTGGTCAACGTTTTTGTAGGTAAAATCAGCCTGAGTTGCAAGTGTCCCTTTCGCACTTTACGGGGAAAGGTTGAAAGCGGCGCGACGGCAATAGTTTTTTCAAATACTTATTACTCAAATTCCTTGGCACTAGAGTAGAGAAATAGAGAAGAAATAGAAAGAGAGAAGTAGAGAAATATAGTTAAAGGCATAGGTATGGCTAGGCTTAGGCCTTTAGGCGTTCTTCGGTTAGTGTAAAGTGTCGCTTCATGAACCATGTATACAAAACAGATACATGCCGCCGGTGACGCCATCGCAATGGCGCACGACGCGGCTGGCGGACGCGTCGGGGCCGGCCTGCCCGCAGGTGCCGCCCGCCGCCGCGCCGCGCGACGACGCGTTGTTACTGCATCCACGCGCTCGCATACGGCAGCTCGAGCGACTATTGCCTGTGCTGGCCAATCAGAGCGAGGACTGCCTCTACGTCAACCTCTATGTGCCTGTTAATGGTAAGCAGTTGTTTTATGTATGTTTTTTGTTGAACATTTCAAGATTTCAAGATTTGCGAAGCACAAATAATGAAAAGCTGAAATGAAAATAACGAATGATTTTCTTCTTGAATTCATTCCTTATTTTCATAATACCGCGGGAAATAATAAAAATAAAATAAATAAAAATGTGCGCTGAATCAGGTGTAATGAGGAGGATTATTTAAACGAGCACTATTTTTTAATATACTGATATTTTTGACTTTTGTAATCACAGATTTATCGTAGCCAATTTTTTCAAACGAATTGTTTAGGATACTTACTGACTAATACGTAGTCGCTACGTTCCGTGTTTTGGGATGCTGACGTATTATACGACATGTATAATAAGGTTCCCGTCAATACGGATAATCTCAATGGAGGGTCATGTAGAACTGCCCTTATGTGGGTGGCGGTAGCGTAACTTGCCTATGTGTATATCCTGTATTTACGGGTGGTCTCTTCCAAAACGTGTGGATTAAGCGACGAGATTGTATATGAGAATTACAGTTAGGAAATTCTCAAATACAGTGTCGCGGTTGGCAACTTGCCCGGTAAATGGCGATACCTTTGCCCTCATCTCATACACTCTCATATTGCAGTTGGCAAACTGTGAGAGAACTGAAATTCCTCTGCCTAATCTTGTGGGATTACTAGCACAATACTATGTGTGTATAATGTGTGGCACGCTGTCTTTGTTTCCTCTTTTTTCTTGTGTAGCACTTATCTAATAGAGCAGAACAATGATGTCAACATAATAGAGCGGCCGTGCGACGAGAGCTCGCTGCTCATTAATCTTCGCCAGCGGTTTATTCATATAATTTATTCACGTCATTTCCCAGTTAATTCACTGCCCGTTAAGCATGTCGTTTTAAAAATGTAACAAGGTAGATTTTGTATGATACGTTTTCTGTACCTTGTACGGGAATTAATTTAGATTCTGAGTATTATTAGCTTGCTAATTTAGCTGTCATTCGTTGTAAGCACAAGTAATTTCCTTATAGAGCGGTGTATACTTTACTCATGGATTATTGTATTTGCGCTTATTGTCGTAGCACCGTAGCAAGACTACGCCGTCGTAGCGCTTCTAGGATCGAAACACTCCCGTAGCAAGTCTACGCCGTCGTATCGCTTCTAGGATCGAAACACTCCCGTAGCAAGTCTACGACGTCATAGCGCTTCTAGGATCGAAACACTCCCGTAGCAAGTCTACACCGTCGTAGCGCTTCTAGGATCGAAACGCTCCCGTAGCAAGTCTACGCCGTCGTAGCGCTTCTAGAATCGAAACACTCCCGTAACAAGTCTACGCCGTCGTAGCGCTTCTAGGATCGAAACACTCCCGTAGCAAGTCTACGTCGTCGTAGCACATCTAGGATCGAAACACTCCCGTAGCACTCTCTTAGCGATGTAAAGATATTACTATTTTTAAAAAGAAACCATTGCCAAAATAAACCATAGCTTATACCTAAATAAAGTGTAAAATGTTAGTAATAAGCGTGGAACATGTATGAGTACACGCGCTTGGCAATTTTACTCTTATCTCTTACAAGTTGCGCCATCTAAGTAGTGTTTGCAACACATGTTGCTACAATATATATAGCTTCATAAAGCCTATGCTATTATGAGATTATGGTATTTATACTTTAGGTTGAATATACTTTATGAGTAATGGTATTATTATGCGCAGATGATAAAAATATGTAGAATTTTTAAGTAGATTTTGAAGATTAGATTAAATCTATACTAATATATAAAGCTGAAAAGTTTGTTTGTTTGTTTGTTTGTTTTAACGCGCTAATCTCAGGAACTACTGGTCCGATTTGAAAAATACTTTTTGCGTTGGATAGCCCATTAATACAGGAATGCTTTAGGCTATATAACATCACGCTGCGATTAATAAGATCGGGGAATATAAAAAAACACGGGAAAAATATGTGTGGTGCAGGTAGGACGAGGACCTACGCGGGCCTAATCCATACTAATATTATAAATGCGAAAGTAACTCTGTCTGTCTGTCTGTCTGTTACGCTTTCCCACTTAAACCTCTCAACCGATTTTGATGAAATTTGGCACAGACAAGCTTTGGACCCTGAGAAAGAACATAGACTACCTTTTATCCCGGAAAAATATGATGTTCCCGAAGGAAATCTAAAAAAGCGCGATATAATCGAACTCCAAGCGGGCGAAGCCACGGGCGGAAAGCTAGTTTTCTTATAAAAATAAGAAAATTAGGCCCACGTAGGTCCTCTTCGAAAACTTTATGTTAAAGAGTAGCGGCCGCCATTTTATTTGACCATTTTATTTTAGCCCCAAAAGAGTTATTTTAAAACTGTAGTATCTTATAAGATATTTGTCGAAATAAAGTGATGTCTAGGACAATTTTGTTCAAAATTAAATACTATTAATTTATTTGGTTAAGGATTAAAATTTGTTTTTTTACATGCCCCGCTTCTATTGGTCACAGTGTGATGTTATATAGCCTAAAGCCTTCCTGGATTAATGGGCTATCCAATGCTAAAATAATTTTTCAGATCGGACCAGTAGTTCCCGAGATTAGCAGGTTCAACCAACAATCAAACTCTTCAGCTTTATACATTAGTATAGATTTGGCATGGCGTGCAGCATTTTCTAGCATCTTATAAGTAAAGATATGCTGAGAATGCACGTATACGTATTCATTTGTTCAATCGGTAACCTAATGCTGAATGAGTAGGTAAAGATCTGTAGATAGTAGCGGTAGGTAAACCAGCCAGAAAAAACTTTTGTCTGACCGTTACATAAATTGTAATTTTCATCATACTTATGAAGATTACACATATTAACTTTGTGTTATGTGATATATTTTTTTAACCGACTTCAAAAAAAGGAAGTTATCAATTCGACCCGTATGTATGTTTTTTTTTTTTAATATATTTTATTATAAACTAGTGCTTGACTGCAATCCCGCCTGATGGTAAGCGGTGATGCAATCGTTGATGGTAAAGCGCGCTAGTTTATTAAGCCCATTCACTTAAAAAAACTTAGGTATAGGAAGGAAGACGGCAGTTGAGCGAGGTGATGTAATGTTAAACCCAAGATCAACACGACCAACGATGCTGCGTCAGAGGGTGATTGATCTGAAGACTCTTCACGACCAAACTCCCGACACAACATTTGGCGCATCTTACCCGGCACACACCGCAACACAACTGCTAAGACCCGTCCTCCGTACGGCTTCACCAGACATGATGTTATATTTCCAGAACTGCTTTTTGTATATCCTAGTCTATATCAGCGTCTGAACAAATGTGCCAAATTTCATAATTGTATGTATGTATGTTTTTATGTTTGTGCGCACATATTTCCGGAACTACAAGTCCGATATAAGTAATTCTTTTTTTGTTGTCCTAGGTATTGTTCAACTTAGGGAATATTGCAAGTTTCACTAAAATCGATTCAGTAGTTTTTGAGATAGGGTTTTTTCGTATTGATGAGAACTCATTCTAACATAGGTTATGGCTGCCACTGTTGTTATGAGGTGAAAAAGTAATTATCGAATTTCGACTAATACACTAAAAAGCATAAAATGAAAACTTTTTAAATAACTCTTTTTAAAATATATTTTACTTTTGTCATGGCTCTAGAAGTCTGTGTCTAAAAGTTTCTGTTTAGCTCGCCACCGACTTCTAGAGCCATGACAAAACTAAAATATTTTTTTCTTTTTAAGTGTTTTCGGTTAGTCGGTTTCTATATTTATGTAAAAAGTTTTTATTTTAGATTGGAAAAGTAAATTATAATCTGTTTCTATTATATCTGGACACTGCTATAATATATCACTGTTATATTCATCAAATTCCAAGTTAAATGAACTTTGGATAACATGCGGATCGATCGTTAAATAAACATTGGATGGCATGCAGATAGATTGTTAAATGAACTTAGGATAACATGCGGATAATTTACTTAATGAACTTTGGGTGACATGCGGGCAATTTGGCAATTTATTAGACACAACATACTTCTACATGTTAACTTATAAGTTCACAATGCGCTTTACCTATATGCAGAATCATTATATAAGTTTTCTAATAGTAAGTAACACTAAAATATTGATGTACAAACCAAATTTTAGTTCGAGATCCCATTTTAAGGGTTACTTTGAATAGTAACCTCCATCCAAACTTGACACGACTATAATTTATGCACGGCCGGTTCAGCTGCAGAGCACTTAACGCTTCAGAAGTTATAAGAAAACGTATGTCGGCGCTCACTTGTGAGAAATGAAAGCAAGCACTTACGGCGCATAAGATGACACAGAAGATGCATCGGGTAAAGGAAACGGGGCTCTGCGGAGGGTGTCGAGGCCTCAATTCCGTAGTGCATTGCAGTGCAGCCTGCCCCCTGCAAGCAGTGCGGAAGTGAGGCTGAGGCACCCCATATCTACGGTTCACGCCGGCCATGTTTTGACATCAACAGTGTAAGTATGGTATAACGTTATTGTTATTGTGTGCACTAAAATGTTTGTCTAATTTTGTTTGATGTACAATGATTATTGTTTGGACAAATATTATTTGTAGTTATATAATGTATTTGTAATGTGTGTCACTATAACAAAAATTGTGGTGTGGCTTTCGTGATTCGAGTACCTATATTATTGTTTCCTTGGGTTACGAATTAGTAAAATTTTTTGTAGAGGACTTTTGTATTTACAAGATAATTTTTAAACGAATTTTGTAAAATAAATCTGCTGTAATGGTAAAATTTTATCTAACTATGGTACATGCTGTTGTATGCGACATGCGTCTTATTTTATAAACATTATTAGATACCACTCCCTGTGCGTTCTAAGTATCCTAATAAATAATGTTTATTGGTTAATTAATTATTTTAATCGTGTCAGATACCACTTCGTAATTTATAAGCTGCCAGCAGAAGCCTCCATCGTGTTATTAATGGAGAGTTTTATAGGTAGTTGTAATCCACATCGAACAGGTTCCTATATCGATGTCTGATTTTAATAGATAATTCTATATTAATTCGCTAATTTGTATTAAATATAATCTCTCTTCTTCTTCTTCTTCAGCCTATAGATGGCCACTGCTGGACAAAGGCTTCCCCCCAAGGCTTTCCACGCTGACCGGTCTTGTGCTACCCGCATCAAGCGGCTTCCCGCGACCTTCACCAGGTCATCGGTCCCCCTGGTTGGGGGCCTCCCTATGCTGCGTCTTCCAGTACGTGGCCGCCACTCCAGAACCTTACTGCACCATCGGCCATCGGTTCTACGAGCAATGTGCGCTGCTCATTGCCATTTAAGTTTAGCGACTAGCAGAGCTATGTCGGTGACTTTGGTTCTTCTGCGGAACTCCTCATTTCTGAATAATATATAATATTTAAAAAAAAAAAAAAAGTTTTAGCTACGTTGTTACAAATCTGCTCGTTTTGTATTTCTATGCTCAGCGCTAACATTTTACAAGTACATATTAAGTAACCACAATTACAAAGTTATTTTAATTAATTTCCTGAATAATTAACTCGAGTCTGTTATAACTTTGTATAATAAGTTACCAACCTCCTTTGCGATATAATCCAGAGTTTTCAGGGTGTTAACTTATGTTTGCCTGTGCAGGGGGTGAGGAAGGTGAGGGCGGGGGGCTCCCGTGCTTGGTGTTCGTGCATGGCGAGTCTTATGAATGGAGTTCCGGCAATGCGTATGACGGCACCACACTGGCGGCCAACGGCAACATTGTGGTTGTCACCATCAACTTTAGGTTAGGTGTATTGGGTAAGTCATTGATACTAATATTATCGTGGGGCAGCTTGGAAAAGACCTTTGACTGGAAAATAATTCCAATCATGTCGGGGTCAGGACAAGAAAAGCAAACGGCGTTTTGCAAGTAATTGTAAAGAAAAATTTCAATCATCACACAGTTTGGGTTCTTTTGAACAGGCATTAATAGAACAGCGTTTTAATTGAAGGCTCTTTATAAAACTTCTACTCTTGTCTGTTGTCTGTAACGAACGCTGTAATTTTAACGGGTTTATTTTAAGTTTCCTTTTAACAATATTTTGCTTGGTAGTGGAAATTTTACTAATTATATCTACCTAATGTAATTATAGATTAATTGATTATGTACATGATACGTGGAGATTTTTTTTTGGAATCGAAGATATCAATGTTAATGAATACTATTATTGTTAGTTACCACATGCGTCAATATTAGGTACACATACATAATAATGTACTGACACTATGTAGGTACGTATAGTCGGGTCTCTGAAAAATAAAAGAACGAATGATTTCCAGTGGGAAATGATTCACTGTTGCTCGAGCCTACGATTACAATTTATTTCGAAGTATATTTTTTTGTCATGAAAGCCTCATAGTCTACATAAAGTATCCTATCCTATACCTTAAGCTATAATAATAACCGGAAAAAATCTCACAAATGTGTTTTTTTGTAGAACGACATTTGATGCAGCTGTAAAAAGACAATTTCGAAAATAATAAAATGAAAATTATTTTGCGTTTCACAGTAACATCATTTTCCTCGCTGTAATTTAATTTTTTTAGAGCCGTAAACTGGTATTAGATTTTTTTTTTTGATGGAAATAGAGATCCCACTCTGAAAATTACTTCTTGATGACCTTTCATTAATGTTGTGTGATGTGATTACATGATAATATATTTTGTATAGAACTAACTTGTAACTTTAGAAAGAGTGAGGAAGTATTATGGCTTAATTGGAAACTTGTATGGTATTTCCGATATAAATCAATAATAAAAATAAGCTTCTGAAAAGTATAATTCTGAATAAAAATATCAAATGAAGGCACGCCAATATGCCGCCTGACGCAGGTCCTCACCAGATATGGCTGTTTCGGGAGGTTCCTGTTCCATATAAGGCGGGTGGAAACGCCAGAGTGTCACCACTGCGGGGCTCGCCCTGAGGAGACGGTGGAGCTTACGGTGGAGGTCTGCACGGCTTTGGTAGAGCACCGCTATGTCCTCGTGGTAGCGAACCGGCCTGGCCAAGCCACGGGCCGGAGCGAGAGTGCATGGCAGGTCGTCACCTCCTTTTGCGAAGCAGTGATGTTTTCAAAGAAGGAGGTGGAGCTCATGAGGGTGCGGTAATCCCAGCGACCTCACGCCTCTAGCCGCCGCAGGAGACGCTCTTTTCGGGAGACCACATCGAACTCCCGGCTACTGTGGGCGCTGGCTTGCGGGCGGTGAGAAGTGGGCAGCTCCAGTGGGAAAGCCCAGGTCGACGGGGCGTTGTGTTTCACGTGCGCCTCAAAGAGATGTCAGTACTGCGTGACGGAGTCCACGAAGACCGATGCCTCTTGGGTCAAGGTTAGGGGTTAGTTAAAAAAGAAACCACCCAGAAATCCCAGAGCGGGAAAGGTCATTTGATGATTTCCCATCCAGAGCAAAAAAAAAAGGCGCGTCTATATAAGTAAACTAACTGTCGATATGTTCTCAACAAACTTGAATATACGCGTACGCACAAGTAGACCGCTACTGTTTCGTTAAATAAAGTCGTTTGTCTGCAAAATTGTACTTGTTTCCACTTCTTTCTGTTTGTGTTGTAATGTAATCAGAAAGTGTTTAGGAATGCTTTTAACGTTTCGACAACTTAAATATACGTTGTAGGGCGAATTATTTTACCTACCTACCTACGCAATAAAGAATACTGTAGGTTTTGCAAAAATATATTTATTCATGCCATATGCATTTAAAACTTGGCATGTGTCAAAATTAAAATGCTATTTTTGTTTTCATATTTGTGCAAAATGTTATGCAAATATCGGAACGATACTCCCTCCAACCCTACACACTATTCCAAATATTTGTTTCCGAAGTCACTACTGGAAATTGATGTGATAGAAAATATTGATTCACTTGTGAACAATTTTTGTGAGAGGAAACTTTGAATAACGATGACACATCTGGGAGATTGTATGAAATGTGTAAGTTTTCGTATTTACATAAGTGTCGCTATCCACTGGAGTGTAACTCCTCAGACAGACGTGTTCGTGGTGCGCAAAAAATACATTATATCATAATTTATTGAAGTCGCTCTGTACTGTTTCCGGGTCTTGTTCCTCAGACGACAGTGAAATATTTTGCATTATGAGCCACTATTTCTCAGCTGCAAGGCATGGTCGTACTCGTAATGTGTATTTATGTGTACATTTTATACTTTGAAGTAGTTTATATTCGTGGGAGATTAAGGTTTGTTTTAAGTCACTTTATGTTATTTTAACTTTTAAGTGTTGTTGTTTGTTGGTAGGTTTTTTAAAGACTGGTGCTAAGGGGTCGGCTCAGGGTAACTTCGGTCTGATGGACCTGGTGGCGGGATTGCACTGGTTGCGGGAGAACTTGCCGGCATTCGGGGGTGACCCCGAACGGGTCACGCTCATGGGCCACGGGACGGGGGCTGCGCTCGCCAACTTTCTCGCCGTCTCGCCTGTCGCTAGGGGTATGAATTGTTCAGTTAATCCATTAAGATGAACCAGATTTTGAATAATATTTAGAGTCAATTAAGTTTGTGAAATAAATACTGATTGTATACAGAGCTTTGTCATCCTATCCATTCATAAATGTTGGAAAAGTATTTTATACAATTACGTACTTAAATTTTTGCGTAGTTAACACCACACCCACAATGGTGTGATGTTAACTTCGCATAATTTTAAACCCTTAACAAGAGTAAATTATCCCGAACTGTTAAAAGAATTAGGAGTATTTCTAATGTACTGTCAGCTGGAACAATAATGATCTGGGCTCGAAGGGGGAACGCGTAGCGGGGACCGCTCACGTGCCAGTACGCGCGTGGGACAGGCATTGTGCGTAATTATACCGCCCCGGGCAGATTTCATTATTTCGTGTCACCATCCCGTTGAGATCCTCCATTATTTAATACGATTAAAAGGGTCACATCAGACATGCACTAGAGGGCAGCTTTCTCCACGTAATTTAAATATAAACACCCGAGACTATTTCTTAAATCTTTCTTTTTATTACTAAAGAATACGAAAAACGGAGGAAGAAATAAAAATGTTTTTCTTTGAAGAGATTTCATTTAGAGAGATTTCATTATCTGGGTGATCCTTGTTCAAAATGACAAAATTAAATTAGGTTATCTGTTTCAGAACTACTGAAGCGTGTCATCTTGTTAAGTGGGTCGGGGCTGAGTTCATGGGCGCTGCAGAGGGAACCGCTCACGATAAAAAGAAAGGTATCTTTACATTTAAGAATATCGGGTGTGAGCTTCCTGTTAAACAGGCGAGAGGACATTGCTTAGAAAAAATAAGGGGAACCTAAATTGGGGACATGGAAAGTTTTCATGCATTCGACTTATCCAATTTGCGATGGAAACGGTGAAATCTTTTTATTGTTTTTATATTTTACTCCAAGTTTGGGTATAATTTTCTGTTACGCACAAATACCTAATGTTTTGAAATCTCCCAACTTCAGTCCTCTTCTTCTACTTTTTTCAAAATGAGCCTCCAAGGCCAACCACAACTCTTGATCAATGGCCTCTGTGGAATATATACCATAATTTTGCCCATAACACGTCTAACAAATTATAGAAATCCTTTGAAAATTTTATTCCACAATAATGGCGGATATCGCCAATGACAGTTGAAAAAGACGGCCGCGTGAACTGTCTATGAGCAAGGTTCGATGCAAAGTCAAGATGTGATGTGGGCACTATGCTGCGATATTTCAATGAAAAATGCGCGTGACACTCATCTTAGCTTTCCCGTCAAAACTCCCCCAGCTTCAGTCAATATTGAAATAATAACATTGATTCTGACATTTAGACGAATGTTGACATTCACAGGCATTCTTTTAAAAGTTTCATAAGGATTGTATGACTAGGTGGCGGAACAGACGGGGTGTCATGGAGACTTGTTGGAGGACGATCTCGCGCCGTGTTTGAGGAACAAGCCGTTGGCAGAACTACTGGCGGTGCGGTTGGACCCGCCGCGATTTCTGCCGGGGTTTGCACCCTTCGTCGACGGCACTGTCATCGTCAACCCGTCCGTAAGCGCCCCCTTTTAGATTTAGGCTTGTCTTTATTTTTAAGTATCGTCATATTTACGGTGTAAGGGAAAAGTCGTAAACCGACATCATGAAGTCAGTATATAATATTATAGATCCACCAATCTTGTTTTTTATATTAAGTTATTAAAAATAATGTGCTGATTCATACGAAATCTAATACCTAGTATACAATATAAACAAATAAAACATAAGGAAAATCTGATGAAAAAATAACAACTCTGAGATTATGTACTGATTTAAATATTCAAATATCAGCTTATGCGTCATTGTCCCTTACACATTGTAATAATTATAAGAGAAGTTATGAAGTCTAGTTAAGTTTTAAGTAGTAACATAATCATTGATTCAAAACTAAACGAAATCTTTTGTTAAATTAATGTTTCAGTGCTTGATGTCAATACGTGCTCCCAACTGTTAGTCAAATTTAATATATTACGTTGGCAATTTAATGTTGAATAAACTTTGCCTTAACTGCTATTCTGGACGAAAATCCCATATTTTTCGTTTTTTTATTCACATTTGAATACGTAGGTAAATTTATATTAAAAAAAACTATTTCTTATAAGCATGAATACATTATAAATAAACACAAATACCTAACATGTTTTTGCCTAAAATTCAATTACATATTGTATGGTTTCTAAGAAACAAAAATCAGCTACACATTGTATCTAATATTGAGTTTCATACTCAGACTTTGTTGATTGTGAATCGATTGCTTTTTTTAACGCTATAAAGTAGTGCTTGATCGCGAAACTGCCCGATGGTAAGCAGTGATGCAATCATTAATGACAAGGCGCACTAGTTTATTAAACAACTAACGGCGCACAATACGTTTACGTAAATTTTGACAATGGCAACGCCACTATGATGCATATTTGAAATGCAACAGAAATATAATGTTTTCCATGTAGTGCTGCGGCAGTTAATTAGTGTGTGTTATCTGAGGAATGTTGAGGTACGTAAAAGCACACGCATTGACAGCGCTCATAGCAATGTAGTCCTTAGCATGCCACTGGAGTTTTCAGCGTTTATTGTACCGGCTTCAGACGAACAACCCCTTTGACGAAATTAACAGGATGTTTTCGCTAACAAATTGGCGTCACACCTGTGTCCCAGTTAATATTGCTGTAAATTTAACGCTGAATGTTTACTTTTTTTTCCTTTTGCGTATTATGTATACTTGCTTACACAGTGTAAGTTACAAACAAGCGACATTTTTCAACGCTGTTTTAGAATGTTGTACTACTGAATATGATATGATAACAATTTGCGGGTCTATGTTGCTGTCTCTTTGTGTTGGTGTGAGTTATTGGACATCATTGTTTTAAATTACTGTTTATATATTTGGCGTAGTGGTTTAATGTTTGACTGCTGTGCTGCGTATCGCGGGTTCGATTCTCGCACGGAACAAATAGTAGTAGTAATAGTAGTAGTTGTTCTGGGTCTGGTTGTTTGTGAATGTGAGTTTATATGTATTTAAACTCACATACGATACAGGAGAAATTCCTAGAGTGGGGCAACGTTTTGATAAAAAAAAAAAAACATAAAAGAAAAGATTTAAGGCAAAAGCATCAGGGTAGCTTCACTTCAATGTTCATTACGCATTTTAATCGACATATTTACTAATAGATTTATAATTATTATCAATAATGTAAGTTAATATTACCACATTAAATTATTATGTCATTTGAGTCCAATTAAATTAAAGTCCAAGCAGTTGTATTACTGATTCTAATGATAAAATTGTAATCTTGTATAGTGTTATTTGTTACGGTGAATTTGGTGAGCCACCTTGACGTATCCCCTTGGAATTTAACGCGAAGGTATTGAACATTGTACATAATAATTATATGTAAAATATTATATACGGATAAAAAAAACCAACCGAAATTATCTCCATCTCTACCACACATCTCAATAGAGATAACGTGGAGAAACAAACATTAAATTGAGCCAATAAAATTAAACGAAGCTATTTTGTTGGCTACGCAATAGTCGATTTACATTTCAAGCAGCCAGGTATCGAGAACTAATTAGAATATGGAAGCGTCTACAATTTCACCTGATTGCCGCAGTTTGCCTAATAGCGGCCTACCTGAATAATATTTGGTGCCTTATGTCGGCCTTCGACTACCAATTTGGGTTCTGTATCATATGTATCAATTAATCGTAACAGGGTACCTAAAGGATATAATATCTATGTACATTTTATGTGAATAAATCGAAATTGAATTCAACGCCTGACCAAACTCTTGTGACTCAGTCTCTGGAATCTTATTTAACACTAGCTGTTTCCCGCGACCCCGTCGGCTTGGACTTCAGTTTACAGCGCGCGTTGGTTCCCGTAAATTAAAAAGAACTCAGTTGATATAAAATGAGCGCCTGTTAAAATAATGGGAATATGTACGTCCGCGTTAGCTCCCGTTTTCACAACATATTGTTACTGCTCTTCCCCTATTCGCCATAGTAAGTATTATATAGCCTGTGTCCTTTCTCAGGCTTTAGACTATCTGTGTACCAAATTTCATTACAATCGGTTCAGTAGTTTTGGGGTGAAAGCCGGACAGACAGACAGAGATACTTTCGCATTTATAATATTAGTATGGATTGTTACACACCTATTGTGCCCTGATATGACTTTAAAAGAAAATGCTAATACTAAATTGTTTTTTTTTAATAATGGTGTTTAATCAAATTCCTCATATAAATTACTAAGCTACTAGCTACCTATTAACATTGGTTGCTAAACAAAATTACTGCGAAATAAATACAAAAACAAAAAAGATTAATAGCGGATTTGCGCTACCTATTTGTATTTATGTAATTCTTCAGATTGTTTTTTACACCTAAACAGAATATTTTTATCAATCTTGAATCGTGTTTTCCTACCTTATTACTTTTTTATTCAAATACGCTAACATTACTTTCCTTTTCATATTAAAATCGTTTAGAGTTATTTTCAGAACACAACGAAAAGCTTTTTATTCCTGATTCTTATTAAAGAAAATTAAATTTTATGTTGATCGTTGTTTCAATTAGCAACTTTGTTGAAAGTACTGTTTGTATATCGTGCTAATTGCGTAACTACTTGCTTTTAGACTTCTATATGTATGGACATGGTAGTTTATGCGACAAATGGAATGAACATTAAAGGCTAGACAGAATGTTTAGTTACAAATTATCTCATTAGATTGTGTTCAAATGTTCAGCCAATGTAATATTGCACAATAAATTTTTCTACACTCCGTTGTTTCTTTCCCCTAAGTTAGCGTTAATGGCAATATTATATTGATCTTCACCAGCCTCTAATCGTCCACTGCTGGATATAGGCCTCCTCCATGGCACGCCAGCAAGCTCGATGCTGAGCAGTTCTCCGCTAGCCACTACCACCCAACTTTTTGATGTCGTCGCTCCATTTCGCCCAAGGGCGTCCTACGCTACATTTGCCGAAACGCGGTCTCCACTCGAGGACTCGAAATACACACACTTCGTTTTTTTTCCATAGGGCTAATCAAAAACTACAGATCGCAACCTTCTACAATTCTTACATACTCCTTTAGGCGATAATATATTGGCCTTTATCTGCTTTCACTGAGGCAATACAACACGATACCTACTTTGTTAGGCACCACCTCCGACGGACAGCTCACGACTCGGCGCAGGCGCAGCGGCCGTCGCCAACGCAGCCGGACACGAACTCGCCGACTTTTCACATAGAGAACTGCTGTTTGGACTCACAACCACGGGTAAGAACACTCATAATAAACAACTTTTAGTTATCAAGCCTTAAAAGTGATCAACTTATACATCTGAACCAAACCGTCATTGAACGCATGGCTCATTGATTTTCTAATCATAAAACCTGCAAGTACTAAATCTATTTAATTTTTCAACGCCTCAGATCATCAGAGAATATAAACTGCCTAAAATGTATCTCGTAAAAGCAAGATAGCAAACCATCGTTTACCCAGTGAAAAAAAACAGCAGCAACAGTAACCCTTTATAATCATTAAGTTTGTCAAGCCTCAAGTACCTATGTTATAACTCTTCTCCTCACTTGTACACGAGGTATTTCGTGTCGTACAAATAAACAGGCATAATAAACGGTGTTAATATCTGTCTTAATTACGTCTCCATTTAAATTTATGAATTAGACTATTTATTTAAATTCTCGCTTTATGTGAACCCGTATAACGGAACGGCATATAGTGCTTGTATTTTGTGGTTCCAAGTAGGTACTGAAGTTGTAATTCACATAGCGTTAACATACTTCAGAATAAATGAATGATAAATACATGCAAATGAGAGGAATGCCTTCCTTGCAGAATCATACCTGGAATTTAACGCCCAAGACTTGGAGTTTGGCTTCAACGAGAGCCGACGGGACCGCATTCTTCGCACGTTTGTCCGGAACGCGTACTATTACCACCTCAATGAAATCTACTCGACCTTGAAGAACGAGTATACGGACTGGGACAAGCCCGTTCAAAATCCGCTCAGTGTGCGCGACGCCACACTCGAGGTAAGTGACGTAAGTGCACCGCGTGTTATGGATGACAACGCATCAAGTAGGTATGTGCACTCGCAGTATAATGTAAACATTAGTACGTCTTCATACAAATTGTCCGAAACGAAGCTCTTTGAAACCTCGGTGAATACCAGTATTCACCAAGAGTATAGAGCAGACGCTGTAACATGACGACACGGTCGGTGCGAGACGCTTCCGAACATATTTAATTTACTATTACAACGATCTTACTATTATTTACTACGATCTTTTTTACGTTTAGCACGAAGTTGACGTCTGTATTATTCAGTGTTTGGGTGTTTGAATTAATCAATAAGCAAACCAACAATAACATTTTTGAATTACCAATTAGCCGACAACTTAAAAAAAATATAATATTATTGAATTATTTTTATTTATATCGTTTATCTATATTTATATGTGCATGTTTATTTACCGAGCGACTGTAGGTATTTTTTTAAGGACACAAGAATGCAATCCCGATCTCGTGGATCCGATCTTGCGAGATAACGAGTATTGTTTAGAAATCCATTCTGAAGCATAATATGACGAAATCCTATTCGAGGTTGACGGGATTGGCCGGCAATGGCCAGAGATGCTACACCCATCCGCTCGAGAAATGGACATATCGCTCTGAATCTCGGGATAAAAAAAGAAATGGATTTATTTGAGTTTGGATTAACAGGGGAAATTTTAGGAGTTCGCACATAATTGCTTAGGCATGCTGTTGCCAACCGGTGTTGAGTCGGAGAGATAATTCTCAGCAGTTGGGTAATTTGCAACGGGCATTAGATGCCGGTTAGCAGAAAGCACTGATAATAATACACACATACGAGATACACTGGTAATACACTTTGTTTTTTTAAGAAGTTACTTTGAAACCCACCTGTAATTCGTTGGGATAGCATTCCTTAAAACTGACGAGACGGAGATAATTTTGCTCAATTTATGATGCGGTGCTGGTTATATTGTACCGTAATTTGCCTGAGCGCGTAAGCTACCTTCACTTTCAGGTATAATAATATATCTCAAAAGACGCAAGTTGATCCCTTTGATAGCCACATTAAAAGTCCATTGTTCGTTCACGGAGAAATTTTTACAAACAACACCAGTGTTATTAAAAATAAGGAGATAATTTAAGACAATATAAAAACGGAACCTAATAGTGAAACACACTTATCCCAAAAAGGCTCAATTTACAGACGACAACAGATGGAATGTAATTAGGAATGTAATTGAGAAGATATTTTAATATTGTGAAAACAAATAAGAATATCAGCATGATATTAGTAGTACACACTGGCGTGGGTGAATATGAGAACAGCAATAATGGAAGAGGGGACTCTGAATATATTTGATCTACAGAGTCTCCTATTTCTCTTATGTTTTTATTTCAGTACATTGAATATAGAACAAAATAGGACTAGGTTCGACGATTGCGGAACTACTGAAAGTTGATAACTGTCGGTAAGTTGACATTAGAGTACCGTGCGGCCTAGGCCTTTAGGCGGTGCCGACATCGCAGACGTTCTCAATTTAAGCCTCAAGTGGTTTTCACCGAACGATCCTTCGGCGTACAAAGGGATTTAATGACGCTCGCACACGTTGAATAACGATGACCTTTAAAAGGTTTTATTGGAAAATACTTGCAACGCCTAATAACACGGCGGCATTGTTACGATTCAGGTGACGGCATTACTAATGGTAGCTTTTGTGTTGGGGGCAAACGCGTTAGAAATGTAACTTGTAATGTAATTTAGAAAGTATATAAGATTGACTGATCTAGATTGATTGATAGATTCATGGAATTAGTGTGTACTATCGAATAGAGGTCATGTAGCTGTAGTGTGAGATTATATTTTATGGCCTTGTCTCAATTTTCAAAATGTTTAGTAAATTATTACAAAAAATCAGGAGAGAAAAGAAAATTGTTGCTTTTTAAATAAAATTCCGCAATTCTAACGACAGTTGTTGTTTCGTACTTTCCAACATGTTTCTTTCAGGAAAGCGTTGAAAAAAATTTCTTGAATTTCTAATTTAATGCAGGTGCTTAGTGACGGACGGACAGCGGCGCCTCTGATCAGGCTGGGCTATCTCCACGCTCTTAGAGGGGGCACGACTTACTTTACGCATTTCCACCATCTCTCTCAAGAGAAGGATTATCCGCAGGTGAGTTAAATATCTAAGGGCAATTTCACTAATTAAACTGATCGCCATTAGAGAATCCTCGTTCAAGAGCTGCCAGTGTATTCATTGGAGTATTGATACTAATAGTTCTGCTGCTTAGATGTTAAAAAGATAAAATCTTAGGAAGACATTGAAAGAGTCATTAAATCCTATGCTTATCCTATGGTTACTAAAAATGTCATGTCTTTTGTTCATCAAAGTTGGCAAACAGTTTTTTTTTTGACTATGGCATCTCGTAGTTGACCCTGAGAGGTCTTGACTACTTAACCGGACTATACAGAAAGTATAACAAGTGCAGAAATATTTCTCTTCTACAGAAATCCTGTTTCATGTAGATATATTAGCCAGTTAGTATGTATATCGGCGACATGCACACTCAACATAACTTGAATCTTGGCAACCGCTTATCAACTGGATGGTGGCGTAGCGCTTTTCTTCTCCAAAGTTGTTAATCTTCGTTTATGTCGTCCATAAACTCTTGTTTGAAATAGATTCCGTTAACTGAATGGACAAACAAACAGCTACATTTTGGAAAGTAACTTTTATAAGTAAACAGACTAAATCTCAGTTGATTGAAGCGAACGTCAATTTGTTCTCTGTTTTAAAGCTTGATTAACAGTTTTTGTCAGGAGTGTAATTGACTGGAAGCCTACCAAAAGTATTCAGTAAATTTTGAACAGCATAAAATATATCTACATTTTACTAAATTTAATGTTGAATAGAATATACTACAAGCTATGACATGATTAAAACAGTTTGCATTCCACCACTCAAGATATCCTGCAATGTGACAAGTACTAAGTTGATACAGCATTCGGTGGCATGCTGCGGTTATCAAAACGTGTCGATGGACTCGTGATCGTTGTGAATTGTACCATGTCTATACACCTGTTTGTTATTTCGACAACCCTAGTGCGACCTCTTGAATGGACTTGTTAATAGGACTATGCGGGCTTTTGGTTTTGATTGGGGTCAAGTTTGACGGTTAGTGTTAAGGGTAATAACTACGTAATTGCGGTAGTAATTGCCAATGTTATGTCATTCTACAATAACGGTATACGACCTTGTATCATAAGATGGGCTTGCAAAATGTATTGCTGAAATATAGGGTCGGCAGAGAGCATTCAGGACCTTGGGTTACCTATAACTTTTAGTACTGAATAAGGCGCTGAAATCAATGATAACGTAATGAGTGGTGATAAACTACTAAATTATGTTCCATTAGCTTTATACAGCGGTTTCGCCCGTAAAAATGTCGGAAAATATCCAACGGGACCGTACTTACTATCCTACTACCTACCACATGTATTAATCTATCTCAGATACGGACCCGGTTTTAAGTTTTTAAACCAATACGTATTTAAATTTTAAAATTATATATTTGGAATCAGTCTTTCTAACACACCATCTACTTTTTCAAAACATAAATGTTTTTACAGTTTGACTTTCTTACTATATTATTATATGTATAGAAGGTAAAACCGCATAATTCAAATTGTGTTTATACAGAGGCCAGGTTCGGTTCATGGCGAGGAGCTGCCATATTACCTGGGCGTGCCAATCTCCCTGACGCATCATCAGCAAAACTTCACGCAGCAGGAGCAACGAGTGTCCAAATTGTGCATCCATTACATCTCTAACTTTGTCAGATATGGGTAAAAAAACGTGTTTGCATTATGAACGTTCTTGTTTTTTATTTTATTCATTCATTATATTCTGAAATATCTTACACCCACGAACCCTGCACCCCGCATCGCATTGCATCGCCTGCCCGCCCCATTATTTAGTTTTCGCTTAGCTTTCCTACTAACTTTTTTATATTTATTTTCCCCAAAAATTTGGATATAAAACGAAAAAAGACTTACAAAACCGACTGATATTCGACTGAATTTCTTCAGCTATACGGGTGGAAAAATCGTTTGTTTAAATTGTTTTGCTTGTGAATCTATATTACTCTTAATATACTTTGTACATCATACCCTTTTTTATGTTATAAACTAGTTCTTGATCTGATGGTAAAGCAGAATAGTTTTTATGAGTCAGATTGTACTAAATAAATGTTGTTATATCTATGCTAAAAAGTTGAGAGGTATCATATCGATTTAGAGAGACTTGTTACTTGAGTAAATCAGTGTAATAATATCTACCGATGTAATTTAAATAATAATAATAATAATAATAAAGCCCTTTTTCCAGTAGAAAAATAAATATCTTAAAAATCTATTTATGTGTTAGTCTATTCAAGGTTGATACAATTTTCTTGCTTAGTATATAGTTTTCATGCTTTATATTATTTGTATCCTTTTAATAAGTAATATTTATTGTTGTGCAATTTTTAATTAATCTGCCGGAACCCCACAATGGGTTATGGCCTCCTCCAGTAACGCCCATTTGTCTCAGTGTTCAGCTGTTTTTCTCCAGCTTTTCTCCCAGCTATTGTTTTTATGTCGTCTTCTTAGTGCTAGTGCAGTAGCTTAGTGGGCCGTTCCAGAAAGTTACTTTTTTGGTCCATCTATGTTACCAGTTAGTCAGACAATATGTCCTGCCACTTCCATTTTAATTTTTGTGCGTAAATTAATTTAAATACTCATTTAAAATTAGTTCCCAAACCAGTTAAAATACCATCACTTTTAAGTAAGAATATATTTTTCTCTGAAGAATTTCCATGGGAATATCTAATTAATCGCAGATGGCTTTTCTAATTTCACGTCATCAGCGTAGACAGCTCTTAGCTAAGCAACAGCTGAGGGCGCCTCACAGCGGGACTCATGCCTCGGGTTAAGGAAAAGATGGGATTTCAATTCGGTTAAGCATTGCGGAAAATAATGAACGATAAGGAAACGCAAATCATGGGTAAATTCAAACACGAAATAAATTTAGCTGTGTGATTTGAGCTATTGAAAAAATTACATATTATGAACGTTTGAGCGGTGGCATCAATCACCCTTTCTCTCAAAACTGTGCAAGGAAATTTTGAGAAAACAGATCTTTTAAACAATAATTCGAATATATACAAATTGAGTATTGATCGACTACCTCCCATAGACAAGGGCTGCGTCTGAGCAGTGGGAACGTTGATATGCTAACGTCTACATAAATATGCATTCAGTAATGTGTCTATAAGTAGTACAAATATCTGAAGTTCCGAACTATGTTCGTAGTTTGTTATAACGTAAATATCCTGCATAACCTAAAATATTTTCGACATTACTGTAAATCGTATTTTGAATTCTGATTATCCGTAATTCTTGTATATCATTTTCATATGAAAACGAGTCCGGATTATTTCGTAGGTACTTTCAAAGAAATAAAGGTGTCTCAATATGTAAAGAACGTTCATATGGGTGGGTGAACAGATTAACCTTGCATGTATCTATAGATCAATCTGTATTATGCCATAAACCACGAGTAAAATATGTCTACGTAAAAGGTTTACCTTTACCTAATAGCGTATAACGCGGGTATTTTAGTGGGATAAATCAAGATTTTTGTGGCAATGGCAAGGCAAGGTATTCTAAATTATTGATTTTTCTGTGAAGCAAGATCTTTCAATATAAGTTTAGTTACGTGAAACGTCTGCGTAAAATTTTTGATTGGGTTTAACTCGAACCTTAATACTATCATCCTCGTGTCGTTTAAATAAACACATCGAAAACACACTTTAATGTGAAAAATTTTTTTGTTTAGTAATCCCAATGATCCATCGGCAACACCACCTCCAAGTCCAATGCTGGGTGAGACTCCTCGGCTGGGCCCCGACCAGACCCCGTATTGGGACACTTACGACACCATCAACCAACTCTACATGGAGATCAGTGCGTAACTTTCAATATTTATATCACCGCCGACGAAAAACTTCCTGATTAGTTTATACGAATACATATGTTACAGATTCCTAGTTTATGGACCTTCCCGATTTCCCTTTATAGCTCGACAACTCGATGTCGTAGTAATACAGTAAAATAAATGGAACTCGGAAAGTTTCGTAGTCCGAGTAGTTGTTGTGAAGATCAGCATCTGTTAACAGAACAACGTATAAGTATAAGTAAAATTACTATGTATTTCAGCATTGTGTTTGTAGGCATTTAGAGTTGGTCGTTTAAAACTTTTGGGTCGCCCCCGTGACCCATGCGGTTACGTTTCGGGTTCATTTGTTTCAATTGTGTGGTGGCCGGCGCAGGTGGCAAGCCGGAGATGCGCAGTCACTACCACGGACACAAGATGTCGCTGTGGCTATCACTCATCCCGCAGCTGCACCGGCCCGGATCCGACCTGCCTGACGCCGCCATGCGACACCATCACTTCCAGGAAGACAACGCCAACTACTACGAAGGTGTGTATCAACAGCGTTTCTAGATAATTAAACTTATAATAAACTAGCTTTCCGCCCGCGGCTGTGCCAGCGTGGAGTTCGGTTATATCGCGCTTTTTAGATTTCCCTCGGGAAAATCAAATTTTTCCGGGATAAAAGGTAGCCTATGTTCTTTCTCAGGGTCTAAAGATTGTCTGTGCCAAATTTCATCAAAATCGGTTGAGAGGTTTAAGCGGGAAAGCGTAACAGACAGACAGACAGACAGACAGACCGACAGACAGACAGACAGAGTTACTGTCGCATTTATAATGTTAGTATGGATAAAGCAGTTGATTAACGATCACATGCGTCTGGCCACCGTAAGGACTATTCCTGTCATTTTAATAACAACAAAATGTTATATAAAAATAGACATATCCAAACTTTTTCACCCTTGGTCGTTTTTTGTTCTGTTAGTGTGGTCCAAAAAATACTTACTGGTCAATGATTTTTGATCGTTGTAACTGAGCCTGGGAAATAATAAAACTTATTTAAACTAAATATTAACTTAGTATTGGTGGACGCAAAAAGGGTGATGTAATCATCGTGAACACTGTTTTTTACTTTTACTGTGGTCAGAATCTGACCGTCAGATGTAACTTGATATTTGTGATGCAGGTGCGGTGCGGGCGCAATCCATGTCGCGCGCACACGTGCCTCACGTGGTGGAGCTGGAGGGTGGCGCACGGGCCGGCGCGCGCAGCACCGTGCCGCCACGTGCCGCGCCCCCCCGCCCCGTGCCCGCCGCGCCGTCTTCGACTGAGTGTCCCCCCAATGCCACGGCTCCGACCGTGCACCCTGATGACGCGCTGCTGCGCCGTCTCGCCTCATCACACTACCAGTCCTACACGGCGGCGCTCACTGTCACCATCGCAGTGGGCTGCTTCCTACTGCTTCTCAACGTGCTCATCTTTGCCGGCATCTACCACCAGCGCGGCTCGCGTCCGCGCCGCTCCAAAGACGATCTCGCCGAGGCCGGGAGCTCTTCGTCTTCGGATAACTATGACGGAAAGCTCGACTACGAAGTGCGCGCCTTTGATGGCAAAGGGTTCGGGTTTGAGTGCAAATCGGCCCACGTGCCGCGTGGTGTGGGTTCTAAATTTGACCTGCGGACGTTGTCTGACTGCGGTGAGCCGACGTTCGGTGAGTACAGCTGCTACGACGAGAAACACCGCGCGGCGCGCAGCTCCATGCCCGATGTGAGTGTGGGCAGCGCTATCGAGGCGGGCAGTGTGGTGTGCATTGACACACAGAAGCCTGATATCCAAAAGATAGATCCAGCGCGCGCGGGGGATGCAGCGGGCCTAGTGGGTCGCACCAGCACCTTTGAGCCACGCGTGGTGGACAGCTCTACGCAGGTGAAATTCGGGCCAGACGGCGCGGAGAGCGCGGGCGACGCTGGCGCGGAGGGGGAGGGGGGCGGCATTTTACGCGCGCCCGCCGCTCCCGCCGCGCCCGCGCCGCCCGGCATCATGAAGAAGCGTGTGCAAATACAGGAGATATCTGTATGAGGGTTCCTTGACGCCGCCGCCGAGGTTGTGGTCAACAAGCGGACTAAGTTGTGATGTGTGGTTCGAACATGTACAATTGTACATAGGTCCGTGTATGAACTTATCTCGTGTACGTGTAAATATAATTATATCGATTAATAATGATTTGTGAGTGCGTGCTGGATAGAACCGAGAAACATGTGACTAGCCCGTTAGATACTGCGGTACAGTTTTGTGACGTAATGCCGCCACGTCTTCATTTTACGCTGTATTTCTCTTTGGATTGAGAATATAAGAATATTAAAAGCGGGTAAAGTGAGCGTCGATGTCATGTGATTCATAATGGAGAAAGGTTTTCACATTATGCCATGAATAGATACCGCCAGGTGTAACACGAATATTTTTCGGTTGAATGTGACTTTTCTGCTACAGTATCTGAAATGCATTTAGCTAAAAAATATTTGTATTTACTGGCTGCGATACCTTTTTAACATTCAATTTAATGGCCTACTGACGTAATAATTGGATATATGATAATGGTGTGAAAGGGAGATCGTCTGATTTACTGTGAAAGGCAAACTTGGCTCGAGTCCTACTCTGTAATTTTTGTCTTGTTTATGTGACTCGACAGAGATATTATATACACGCAAGTTGCCTTTTATGGTAATATGCCAGTTATAATTTATTTCTACTGTCGGATATAGAATGAAGGAATTGTAGGTTCTTGTGAATATATACGTATTTAATAAATGTGAATATAACAATAAATTAGTGACAAAAGACTAATACAACAAACCGACATTAGCTGTACATACTTATATCAAACGAGGAGTTTCAGGTATGTAGGGTAAAATAATATTAATTAATAAAACATTGTTTAAAAAACATCGCATATGTTGTAATTTTTTGTAAAGTTACTTTTAAGTGAGGTGTATTGATTTTGAGTAGTTTTTGATAAGTAAATATTGAAAACTTATTACTTAATGGACGAGTACACACAGATCTATAGCACTAGTTCACGCTGTTTCCCAATAAAATCTCAAAAAGGTAATCAGGGTAATAGACGACACAGTCAACTCTTCGGTTCCCCAAAATAAGCCCCATTGAGTATCTCTCCGGAGGTTCATATAAACAGAGAAGCATAAGTATCGCGAGGTTCCTTTTTATAAACCTAATATTTTTTCTGCAAATCATATAAAATTGGAATCAGCAGAGCTGTTTATTCAGCAAATCATCAACGAGTCCCTCATTGAGCCTGAAATACGTCTCTTTTATATTACTCTGGTACCAGCGATCGCGCTTTATCATCATAAAATATGTCTATTAAAAGTTACTACAATGTTAAGAGATTTTCTCTTACGAATACAACTTCAAGTAAACTGATAAAGAAGCGCTAATTCTTTTCAATGGTCAGGTATTATCATCTTAGCTTATGAGCCCACGACGTTCAGACCTTCATTATTTTTTGTGTACATTGCATTGTCAACATTGCATATAAATCTCTGAATACACTGGCTATAGTGGCTATACTCACACCTATAGCTGACTCTACAGCTGACTACATGTTGAGTTTCAGTGTCTGGCAACATTTAAAAACCATTCAAACTGTCTGGCTATTGAGATAACATTTTTTTATAGGTCTCCAATTAACACATATAAAATTCAGTTTTTATACTATAACGAAAGTATAATTTTAATTCAGTACAGTTTAGGGGTGTCTGGCAGGGGGTAGCAACTGTCAAAAATGTCTGGCAATGGATAACGCGATTTCTAAAGATATCCTGAAGAAAATATAAAAAAATTATACTTTATACTTTAAGGATTTAAGGTACTATTATATACACCTTTACTACCTTTTATCTGCCCAAGTAACCACAATTGAAACTCTATAATCGCGGGTCGTTCTTACCTGTGTTGGAGACATACACAAACGAACTTTCAGCAATTATAAAATAAGGAAGGGCTGGCCGTCGTGGTTTCTTGCTCTATCTCGATCCACAGTAGATAAATTCCCAGTACTCGTCCATATTTTTATCTTCACAGGAATTGATAACGATTAATTAATGGTGAGTAATATTTAATACTTACACCATTTTCCACATTGTGACAAAATGTGAACTGTTATAAAATTATTTAAAACATTGTTGTGTTTTAATTATTAATAAATTATTATTGATGAAATGTAAAACAATTTAAAATGTAGGTAAACTGGAATTGACTATTAGTGTAGTACGACTGTTTAAAAAATTGCATGACCTACTTAATAAAATTTATTTCTACCTGTCTTATTGATAATATATTATTTAATGAATATCAATTTAAATTTTTATATAATATTCTTATGCCAAAACTTTTCCACGTGCCAAACTATGTATAGAAAAATATTTAACAATTTTTTCCAGTGGAAGAGTCAATTGAAAACGCTAAACAGGGTTCTTAGTAACCTATGTCATATGAAAATGTTTTGAAATAAATGGAAATGTATTAAAATTAAACACTTGCTTAATTTTGTCAAAGAATTTTGTTAGATAGCTAATTATATTGATTCGACATTTATTAGCAGGAAACTGTATTTATTTCAAACACAAAACTTAATGGAGCCGGGTTTTAAAAGGCTCTTTAAAAAAACTCATGAATTGGAGTACCCTCGTAATACTCGTAAGTAGTGACGATTTAGGAAAATATTGAGTTTTAAATTGATAAATGAAAATATTTATTGAAACGAAATAATACAATACAGATATAGCAAATATTAATAGGTGTATAAAAATATCATTTGACATCCTTAGAGGTTGTGTAGGCAATTAAGTTGTTATAAATTACTGAAATATGTTTATAATTGTTACACTATAATTTTATGGAATATTTATGTTGAAAACAATTATGTTGAAGTAAATAATTTCATATTTTTTCTAAAAATGCCGAACATCAACATTTTGTTACAATTGGTGTTTAATGGAATGCATAAAATATGGTGTCGAATAAAGAATTGAAATTTAAATGTCTTTGATTTTAACAATCCTTTGCATTTTTATGAACATAAACTACATTTTTCAATTATTTTTGTTTTTCCTGAAATTGCAAAGGTCCGGCAGTACTTCACACCTGGGCAGCTTCTAATGTTATACAAAGCACAGGTCCGTTCGTGTGTGGAGTACTGCAGCCACATTTGGGCTGGTGCTGCCAAGTGTCACCTGGCCACTTTGGATTCAGCGGAGAGACGTGCAAAGAGGCTGATTGGTGACCCTGATCTAACTCGAGTTGGTCTCCAAAGCCTAGAGCACAGGCGTAGAGTAGCCAGCCTTTCGGTGTTCTATAGGATGCATTTCGGGAGTGTGCGAGGGAATTGCATGATTTAATTCCCCCATCTCCGTTCCACCAGCGGACGACCCGTCGTACGGCTGGTTTCCACCCTTACGTTGTTAACACCACTACGATCCGACGAAGCGTTTCGCCTCCTCCTTTATACCGCGTACATCGAGGGACTGGAACAATTTGCCAGCGGCGGTGTTTCCGTCGGACTACAATTTGAGTGTCTTCAAGGCTAGAGTGAATAGGCTCTTAATAAACTAGTGCACTTTACCATCAACGATTGCGTCACTGCTTACCATCAGGCAGGATTGCGGCCAAGCGCTGGTTTATAGTGTGTAAAAAAAAATAAAAAAAATAAAACACATCTTAAAATAAGCACGATATTCAAACTGCATTTTTATTATTTTCATTACCTTAAGCTCATGCCGTAACTTCGTGAATAAAACGAATAGTGGGTGTTGGGTAAGCATAAGCCGGTAGTTAAATTTTTATCCAAACTCCAGTTTTAAGTATTTCATTTTGAGCTAAGCGCATGGAGCTTGCTCTCACGTAATCCACAAGGATTATTAATAAATTGAACTAGGAATAAATGAAACTGCCGGTAGAACTACACGGTAGAAAGTTAATGAAAGTGCTGATTCTCGAGCTACCGCTGCGTGATAATTGATTTAGTTACTTTGCGACAAAGCGAGGTGTATTTGAAATCGCAGCGGTCTAATTTTGATTAATTCACTTAATGCACAGCGAACGAACAAAATCTATTTCCACTATCCACAGAGATGTATGACGAGGGCAATCAGAGGTCATTAATTCTGGACGCACCATCACTTGTTGCTTATTCAAACACATAAATTATTCCCAGGATTAAAAATATCCGTACTCGCTTCAGATGGGTTATATGAATAAATTAGTTAATCTTATGGAAACCGTGCACTCCCTCGTCGCTTTGATGTTCTCGGATTAGGCGCGCATGTAAGGTTGTTATGTTCGCAATATTGGAAAAGTTTACCGAAGAATACAGGATTAGAAAAGTTCTGGACGGCACTGAGACGACATAACATCAACTTGTAACTTATGTAGTAGGTATCTAACATATCTCTCTTATAAGATTGTCAATGTTTCCTTTATTGCGTGACGGTACCAATAGGATTCTGCTCTAAAAGAGACAGTGCGGTTCAATAATTATGGATGAATTTATTGCTATTATGCTAATTCAAATTATGCGGGTAATATTTAAATTCATAGAAGTACTCATCAATTTTCAGCTTGAGGAAACTTAAATTTATTCCGTAAAGTTTTGCGAATCTGAAGAAGGGAAACTTCGTCTAGTAGTTATTTCAACTTCAAATTCTTCGCGGGATATTCCCCACCACAATACTGCTTTATTTTGAGAGTTCGTTTAGTTTTGTTTGGTTGTTCACGTTTCTATTACAACACTGTGATTTTAAGTACGACAATGCTTTACGTCAGTTTAGTTATTGTTTTGAGAGGGCCAGACTTTTTTTTCATTACCGCTCATAAATTAATAAGTAACTATTAGACATCTAAAGTACGTATATACACACAGAGTGACTATACCAACCGTTTTGTCGTTGGACAATAAGTACAACATGTTGCATTGTCCAATACGTAGCGAAAAAGAACAGGTAGTATACGAACGGCCTACGAATAAATGATATGATTTGATAAAACACACAGCCTATCTGCTGCATCATCATCATCTCAGCGTTAATCCCAGTCGCATCCGAAGCTATTTCAGCTTTGGAGTCTGAGGTCCGCTTTACCAGTATGATAGCTGATTTTGGCCAAACTTCGACATTTTCCATGAAGCGACTGCCGTCTGACCTCCACGACCCGAAGGCAATATCGAAGCATTGCAGTTGGACAAATTGTTGGACTTTTGAGGGCTGCAACAACCCGTAACGACTGCCACTAGATATTCGTATGGCAACTGGGACCAACGGCTTAAATTTGCACTGAGCGGAGATCGAACCCGCGCCTCCTTGCATTGCGGCCGCGATCACTACCACTACGCCACGGAGGCTGTCAGCCTATCGGCTGCATCGTACTGAAATACTGTAATCAAAGCTGTCTAATATCCACCATTAACTTGGACTTTTACCCCTAGACTGATTTAGGAACACACCGCAGATACACATACATACACATGGATATGTTAGGATTTTAATCTCTCAATTGATTTCGCTCTAAACAAGCCAACTTCCATTATATAAACAAGCAGTGTGCGAGCGGCGATAAACTTTTAAATATACCAAGTTACGGCAAAATAATTGCGATTCCATTTGGATATGTGAGCGAGTCCAGCTTGTAACGAACGGGGAGAGCGAATGAAGCGGACCGCGAAACCTTCAAATTGAATTTTAAGCATCCAATTTGTTTGCGCGGTGGTGCCGCCTGTACCGGGTTATATCAACGCGGCATCGCGCTACCCGGCTATCCGTGCCTCCCGCGAGTTCCCACACTCGTAAAGCGATTTTTGCCAGCCGCACTGTAACCTCGAACGGGATTTCGATGAATTATTTATTTACTGCGTCCATTTATTAAAATCAAAACTGCGTTTTTATTATAAAATATGAGGCATTATTCTCCCACATACCTATTAACTACCTATCGCCAACCCGCATTGAGCAAGCGTGGTGATTACGCTCAACCCTTCTCTGTATGAGAGGAGACCTGTGCCCAGAAGTGGGACGATAAAAATGTTGATGATGATGATGATGATACCTATTAACGAGTAAAGGGTTCGGTTCTTGGGATATTTCTGTCCCGTAACTGTCTGAGATTAATTGCGCTTCTTAAAGGTACCTAATTTCCAACGATTCAATCCGCAGCGTAAATTTTATTTCCATGTAGGTACGCTGCTGGATAGGTCGTTGAGGTAGATTCTTATTTATATATAGGTAAGATTGGTATTTTATATTCCGTAGAACTATTTCACGCCTTTTTGGAATTTAGCTTCGATATCAGTTATCTCCAATTCTCAAAACCGCGCAAACGCAAGCGCGGGTGCGAACAAATTATTCGAATGTAGATCGCAACTTAAACGATTTTTGCCCATTCAAATTTATGTTTGATTTTTTTTTATATCAGTTAACTTTTATGTCGATACTCCAATCTATACTAATATATAAAGCTTATCTCTTTGCTTATCTCTAGCTTTGACGACCTCCGTGGCGCAGCGGTCAACACGCCTGCCTGCGACGTGGAGGCCCCGGGTTCGATCCCCGGTCAGGTCATGATGGAAAACGATCTTTTCCTGATTGGCCTGGGTCTTGGATGTTTATCTATATATTGTTATGAATGGACCTTATGTCGATGGCATAAGGTTCAATATCGCGTGACATGCAGTGTGTCACTTTTGAGCCCTATTTCGTCAGATCTAGACATTTTCTAGGTACAATAATAAAACGCATTGCTAGACTTAGGACGGCCTATCGAATGGTACAGGTCTCAACAGTTTTGTCAACAAAGTGTCGACATCGAAATTTCTAGAAACCCGTTTCCGGGAATTATCGTAGGTACTTACTTGGCCGGTGACCTCGAAGTTATGTAGTATTATTATTACGCCTAGAGGATTCTGGAATGTTCGATCAGCTGGCCTATATAAAGCGCGCGACGCCGACGCAGAGTCAGTCTACACTCGACTAGCGATACGAAAACAGCGACAGTTAAGAAGCGATCTTAAAGAAGACCTACTGCGACAACTGTAACGAGAACTCTGAGTACTACGTGGAGTAACATCTGTACTGTTATTGTGTGTTTACAACACGGACTTCGTGGACATAAGGGAAGACTTCGGTGCAACGTCAGCGACATTCTACTTGTCATTGCCTACAATCGACTGTACCTTCGTTGCCAATAAACTTCGTAACCCTTAACCGGCGTTTAAGTACCCCTAGCCCGTAACAATTGGTGTCAGAAGCGGCATGCCGGTCACGCCAAGGGAAGACGAAAGAGTTCGCACGCGACGACAAGCAGCGATGGATTTGGCGCGTCAAGAGGAAGAATCGCTTGGTGTCCCTGCACCCGTAGAAGATGCGGCCGTCGTAACACCGACGAATGTGAGTGCGCCTAGTACCAGCACTATTCCCGGAAGCAGCGGATTCGATTTATCGGTGTTACTGGCTCACTTGACGGCGCAAATAAAGCTGAGTATAGCAGAATCCCAGGCGCAAATAAAAGGCATAGTAGCAGAATCACAGGCAAAATCCCAAGCAGCAACCCAGGCACAGATTAAAAGTGTAGCAGAATCACAGGCAAAATCCCAGGCAGAAATTCAGGCACAAATAATTAAAAGCGCGGCAGAATCCCAGGCAAAATCCCAGCAACTGGTATTAGAATTAAATGAAAAATGGAAAAAAACCAAAGAAGAAGTCAATGAACTCAGAATAAAAACAGCTCATCAAGATGCCCGTATGGACCAGCAAGATACGCGCATAGACCAGCAAGACGCTCGTATAGACAAATATGATGCGCGTTTCGATAAATTAGACAATACCATCATGGAGTTTGGGAAGGAAGTAGAATTTTTGCATGAGAAGGTACAAAAAGGAGTCATTAAAGGTGTGGTACCGGTACCCAGTGCTTTGCCGACTTTCAAGGTACCTCATTTTGACGGGACAACGTCATGGGTGGCCTTCCGTCTACAGTTTGAAAAGGTCGCAAAAGGCAACAATTGGGACGACGATCAAGCCGTAACCGCCCTTATGCTTGCTTTGCGTGGTGATGCCGTACGAATCCTCGAGAATATTTCCGGCGATTGCAATACCCTAGCCTGTCTGTTAGAAGCGTTGGAGACTAGATATGGAGAGAAACACCTCGAACATGTCTACCGGGCTCAACTCCGCGAACGCACACAGAAGAGCAGCGAGGGTTTGCAACAATGGGCCACGGAAATTGAACGTATGGTTCGGAAGGCGTATGCATCAACACCGGGATTGATTGGCGCTACTACTCTACGATTCTTTACTGATGGGATTCGAGATGCAGAAGTCAGGGCTGCTGTACGTCTGGGTCACCATCAGACCCTGAAGGCAGCTTTGACGCATGCTCTGGAGGTGGAAGCAGTACGTCAAGATGGCCCACAACACGACTGTATTCGAGAAGTGACCGCACAAATAAAAGCCCGACGAGGACCAACTTGCTATGAGTGTGGCAAAAAGGGGCACATTCGAATTGATTGTCCCAGGAAGGCCAAGGGAAGAAGAACTTCTTGGTCACGTGAGGAGGTCCCGGTGATGGCGTGGCGCAAGCGCGATGCGAAGGTCCAGCCCGAGCGCCCGTGCGAGCGAGTCGAGTGGCGTGAGCGGAGCGACCAGAGCGGGCACCGCGAGCGACCCGCTGAACGAGAGCGGGAACGCGTCAAGGACCTGGAGCGAGACCGAGACCGGGAACGCGAACGTCCCGGCAACCGAGAACACGAGCGCGAGCGGTCGCGCGGAAGGTCGTGGAGTGACGCAGACGCACGGCGGGACAAGGAAGTCGAGGACGAGGCGCGTAAGAAGAAGCGCCTCGAGAAAAAGGCAAGACAAAAGGACCGCCGTCGCCAGGTTACTTCAGGAAGTAAGGGCCGACATTGTGACAAACAGGAAAAGAAAGAGAACGTACGGATTATCCAGGTGAACGCTTTGGATAAAGGCTGGGATAATCAATCATTGGAAGATGCACAGAAGGAAGATAGTGACTTGAAGACAGTAATTGAATGGAAGGAACGTGGCCAAAGACCCACTTGGAGCGAAATATCAGCGCTTAGCCCAACAGCAAAAAGTTACTGGGCTCAATGGGACAGCCTGATAATTGATAATGGAGTTCTCAAGAGGAAATGGGAATCACCCAGTGGACAGGAGGTCACCTTACAGATAGTTGTCCCCTGCGATAAAATCGAGTCAGTGCTAAGACAGGTGCACGACGGAGTATCCGGAGGACATCTAGGAGTAAAGAAAACCCTGGAGAAGGTGAGACAAAGATTCTACTGGGTGCATTGCCGCGAAGACGTAGAGGACTGGTGTAGAAAATGCGTAGCTTGCTCCTCAGTAAAGGGACCGCAAACGAGAGCCAGAGGTCGGCTGAAAGTGTATAATGTTGGTGCACCTTGGGAAAGAGTTGCTGTCGATATAGCTGGGCCATTCCCTGTTACTGAAGAAGGGAATAGGTATATCATCGTCATGCAAGACTATTTCAGCAAATGGCCAGAAGCTTTGCAGTACCTAACCAGGAAGCTCATACAGTCGCCAAAAAGCTAGTTCACGAGGTGTTCTGTCGATTTGGCGTTCCCTTGGAGTTACACTCTGACCAGGGTAGAAACTTCGAGTCTTCACTATTTCAAGAGGTTTGCCAACTACTCGGGATACATAAGACTCGTACAACACCGTATCACCCACAGTCAGATGGAATGGTCGAAAGATTCAATCAGACGTTGGAGAATCATTTGGCCAAAGTAGTGGAAGAACATCAAAGGGATTGGGACCAATACATTCCACTCTTTTTAATGTCATACCGCTCAGCAACACATGACAGCACAAATTGCACACCGGCGAAAGTCAACTTCGGCCGAGAAATTAGACTACCCATAGATGCACTAACCGGAACACCTCCCGATACTCCTATCCTAGCCGTCGACTATGTGGCCGACCTGCGGCGTAAATTAGATGGAATACATGAGCTAGTGAGAGAGAATGGTCTGAAAACCAGTGAGAAGATGAAGATCCGATACGACCGCAAAGCTAACGTGCCCGGATTTGAAGAGGGAACTTTGGTATGGTTACATAATCCCATTAGAAGGAAAGGAAAGAGTCCAAAGTTCCAAGCCAAATGGGAGGGTCCGTACACGATAGTAACCAGAATAAACGATGTCACCTACCGGATTAAGAAAGGACCTAGAGGGAAGCTGAAGGTCGTACACGTAGACCGCCTAGCTCGCTATTATGGATCAAATCATGCTCGGGACGAGCATGACTAAGAAGGGGGCAATGTTATGAATGGACCTTATGTCGATGGCATAAGGTTCAATATCGCGTGACATGCAGTGTGTCACTTTTGAGCCCTATTTCGTCAGATCTAGACATTTTCTAGGTACAATAATAAAACGCATTGCTAGACTTAGGACGGCCTATCGAATGGTACAGGTCTCAACAGTTTTGTCAACAAAGTGTCGACATCGAAATTTCTAGAAACCCGTTTCCGGGAATTATCGTAGGTACTTACTTGGCCGGTGACCTCGAAGTTATGCAGTATTATTATTACGCCTAGAGGATTCTGGAATGTTCGATCAGCTGGCCTATATAAGCGCCGCGACGCCGACGCAGAGTCAGTCTACACTCGACTAGCGATACGAAAACAGCGACAGTTAAGAAGCGATCTTTGAGAATACCTACTGCGACAACTGTAACGAGAACTGTGAGTACTACGTGAAGTAACATCTGTAGCGTTATTGTGTGTTTACAACACGGACTTCGTGGACATAAGGAAAGACTTCGGTGCAACGTCAGCGACATTCTACTTGTCATTGCCTACAATCGACTGTACCTTCGTTGCCAATAAACTTCGTAACCCTTAACCGGCGTTTAAGTACCCCTAGCCCGTAACAATATGTATCTCTTATAAATATAGTATCGTTGAGTTAGTATCCCATAACACAAGTCTCGAGCTTACTTTGGGGCTAGCTCAATCTGTGTGATTTGTCCGTACATATTTATTTATTTATCTCAGGAACTGTTGGTCTGATTTGAACAATTCCTTTGGTGTTGGATAGCCTATTAATCCAGGAAGGCTATAGGCTATATAACATCAATAGGAGCGGAGCATACAAAAAAAACATATCGAAACCTACGCGGGTGAACCGTACCGCTTGGCGCAGCTAGTATATGATAAGCACATAGCCGACTAGTGTGTTTCTGTAATCATTTCACCTTGACAAGTTAGGTGAAGTGAACTGTAATTCTAACTAAGTAATACTAAAAAATACTAGGGATTGCCACTGCTGATAGCTCACTTTAGGTTCACTTCTAAGCCCTTGGAAATAACACAAAGGGTTGTACTAAAAATTAGCACTTTTCGCCCTTATTTGTACCCAAACCATCTTCTACATCAGTCGTGTGAGGTCCTCACCGTTCGCTAGTTGTTTATTTTTCTTGTGATCTTGAAGCAACACTTATTATTAAAATTCACAAAAGGTGATCTTACAAGAAGAATAAATATTTTTACTAATAATGACCTGCTTATGTAAACAAATACTTTTGTTTCTTGGGACCGTACTTATAATAAGATAAAAGACGCTTTGCATATATACCGGTTAAATAGACAAGATTGTAAGGATAAAATACTTAAATCTATTAGTAATACATACTATGAGGAGACAGAAGGATTATTGAAAATATTAAAATAAAGTATCTTTTAAACACTCAGGGTGAGTGTTTAAAAGATAAGTACTTACACTACACATACTTACACACTCTTTGACGCACTCTCACAAACTACTCACCGAGAGGTTAACACCCCCCACACAGCTTTTGTATGCGCTGCTGAATGGGTCGCACACACCTTGGTTATACACTTCAATAATAGTCACGGATAGCCAAATATGATGATTTATTGATTACTTAACTAACTCGTAACTAATATAGGTATGAATGTGTAAATGAGTACAGTCTTTGAAGGCTGATCGTGTACTGTCGCCTTGCGCTATAATTTGTGCAAGGCGACGGAATAATGCTGATCTGTGTAGGTAATGTGCGCGTGTCATGTACGATGGCTGACTCGTACAGCTTTTCTTTGTTTTATGTTTTGTTTTTCTATCTCTGTGAAATAATATATCTTTTATTATTAATATGTCTTAATTAAGCCAGTAATTTAATGAATACCGAAAAGCGCTGATGGTTGAGATACAGATATTCTTTATCTACTTAGTTCATACACAGAAGCCTTCAGTAAAAATGAAGAAAATTTTTATGTCTCCTATATATCTGTTCCAATGTAACATACTTGTCCTGTGTCAAATAAATGATTATTATTACTTCACTTAACATTTCATGGTAAGATTTTTATAGAATCGATCGGCTGCAGTGTGATTATATTAAACTAGCAGCCGCCAGCGACTTCGTTCGCGTGGAGTTAGTTATGCTCCGCTCCTATTGGTCGCAGCGTGATGTTATATAGCCTGAAGCCTTCCAGGATTAATGGGCTATCCAACGCAAAAATAATTTTTCAAATCGGACCGTAGTTCCTGAGATTAGCGCGAACAAACAAACAAACAAACATACAAACAAACTCTTCAGCTTTATATATTAGTATAGATTATTATATTATAATGGTAATCACATCAAATGATAAATCTGGTCTTCGATTTTATAGACGAGGTACACTTATCATATGAACTCCTGCACAAGTTCTTTTTGTAAACAAACCTGGATTACGGAGATATTAAAGGCAAAAAAATAAGAAATAGGTGTACTATATCGAACAAAAAAAAAAAAAAAAATATTCAGATTATTTTGATTTACTGTAGAATTATATGCTGTTTATTTTACAGGTTTTAAGAAAGACATGGTCATGACAACTTAACAAATCAAGGTTTATAATAATCCGATCATTTGAATCAGAACGTCATGTAAAGGAGATAAAACAATATCAACGAATTTGTACATTGAATTAAATTCCTTGTTCAAAAAACAAATCCCCGACGTCGTAAAATCTGTGAAAATATTTGATGTAGGTATGAGGCTTTTTGATACGGCTTTTGGTCATTGCCTTTTCAAGATAATTTAATGATTATCTTGAAACATACGTTACTATTATTGAACGGTCTCCAAAGCCTGGAACACAGGCGTAGAGTAGCCAGCCTTTCGGTCCTCTATAGGATGCATTCTGGTGAGTGTGCAAGGGAATTGCATGATTTAATTTCCCCATCTCCGTTCCACCATCGGACTGCCCGTAGTACGGCGACTTTCCACCCTCACGTTGTTAACACCACTACGATCCGGACGAAGCGTTTTGCTTCCTCTTTTATTCCGCGTCCATCGAGGGACTGGAACAATTTGCCAGCGGCGGTGTTTCCGTCACACTACAATTTGAGTGTCATCAAGGCTAGAGTGAATAGGCTCGCGCTGTACCATCAATGACAACGGAACGCGCCCCGTAGCAGCTAAGTACTGTCCTAAACTTTTATATCCTCATAATTTAAAATCAGTGTATTATTCCCTCAATTTTTCGCAAAAACTCAAGATTTACAAAGCGGCAATCAATTGGTGCAGTGCGCGAAGAATTATCAAGCGTTATAAACACGATTAACTAATTATCGTAATACTGTTTAAAAGTGCCATATCATAGTGTCTGTTCAACAAGTGCAATTAATTCTCGAGATTATTGGTGCGGCATAAAGAACAAAGTCCCACGCGCGCTCTCCCCGCTGGACTGTCAGTGCTACCAACATTCTAACACCGCACTTGGCGCTTGCGTTCCGTTCCAAGTAACGAACACGGTACGGCTCAGTTACATTATTTAATCGCCTGGATTGTGACTGGTGGCACCACCCCAACCACATTACCATTGAAATAATTTTAAAACACGACGCCGCTGCCTATACGCCCTGCTAGTAATTATGCCACGGACGGCTCGCACTCCTCCAAAGAAGTCAGATGCTGAAGATACAGCGTATATTCAGTCTGAGCCGGATGTGCCCACAGAAACCCCTAGCTCCGCTACTGTAAACCCTCGACAGCAAAAACGACCGCGTATAGACAGCCCACCTTCAAAAGAGCACGTAAGCTCTTCTGATTTTATGCTGGACACTATTCGTCAGGAAATAAGAACAGCAGTGACAGCCGAAATATCGGCATCCCTAAAAGCGTGTATTACGACGGAATTGAGCGACTTAAAAGAAGCCTTGGCACTTATAAAAAAACTCGAAATATCGGTTCAATTTATGAGCAACAAGTTCGACCAAATGAAAATCGAACTTGACCACTGCAGTGCCACGAACGTGGAACTAAAGAAGGAAAACATTTCCCTCAAGAAGTCTGTGTCGGATCTATCTCTAAGAGTAAATTTAATCGAGCAAAGCTCACGCCAACAAAATGTAGAAGTCAACGGAATACCGGAGAATAAATCTGAGAACCTGGTCAAAACTGTGATGCAACTTGGAAAGGCGGTCTCAAGCATCATCAAGGTCACAGATATTGTATCGGCTGTGCGTGTTCGAAAATTGGATTCTCAGAACAATAATCCCAGAACCGTGATTGTCAAGCTGAGCAGCATTTCTGCAAGAGATGAAATGTTAACGTCTGTTATGAATTTTAATAAAGAGCACCCTGAAGAAAAGCTAAACTCGAGTCTGTTAGGCTATGGTGGCCCAAAGAAGCCAGTATTCGTATCCGAGCACTTGTCTCCTCTTAACAAAGAAATTCATGCAGCAACCAGGAAAATAGCACGAGAAAAAGGCTACAAATACGTATGGGTGCGCGGTGGACGTATCCTCATTCGGAAAGCCGATGGGATGCCAGCCAAGCAAATACGCAGTCTGGAAGCAGTTGGGCTGCTTTAAGTGAAATAACGGAACCGCCTACATAACACCCTGCATTAAACTATCGCATTCAATATTTGCTACCAAAATTTTAGAGGAATGAAAATCAAGTTGAGGAACATTATGATAAACGCACAAAACAATATCTACGACATTATTATAGGGACAGAAGCATGGTTAGATGACAGTATTCACTATGGGGAAATATTCGACTGTAGGTACAATATCTACCGCATAGACATAAGAAACTTGCATCAATTTAACAAACATAACAGCCAAAACAAAGTATATGTCACGGGAATGCTGACCCTTAAAGCACAACGTCTTTACTACCTTGCTAGAAACTATGCTAAGGATAATAGCTACAAGTTTTGCTGGACATCGTTCGGGAGAGTTTTTCTAAGGAAAACGGAAGGCGATAAGCAAATAATGATTAAGAACGAATCTGACATCAACAACCTTTGCTTAGAGAAAGGACTGTCGAATAGCTCAAGTTTTCCCAATGGTAATGTTTGTGGGGTTTCTTGCTGTGTACTGATGTTGCTCATTGTGCTGTTAGTTAATTATAGTATTTCATCTGCAGAACTTAAACTCACACATACTCAGTGCCCACTACAACATAGTTATACATTTCACAGCCAGACACATAATCTCGTATATCAAATAATACCTCATACAATTCTAATTGCAAATAGCATACCAAGTGGCAGGAGCATTTCTAAGCAATTTCAAGCTACCCTTCATTACAAATATTTGTTTCATAAATCTCTGATTAAATATCTGTACATTGTATATTTGTTAATAGTCATTTATAATCATTTAAAATTATATTCTTTTAATAATTATTTTTATTTAAAACTATCTTATATGTTCATATTGCTAGAAATAAGGTATATCTGTTTTTCTTTTTGTTATTGTCCAACCAATCACATCCACCACACATCAAAACACAACACTCTCACAGTATTTTTACTGAATCGTAAGTCGCCTACGAGCCTCTTAATGTGTGCCTTAAATACACCTAATGTTGCAGCTTGTGATGTTCAGGCAATTTGTCTCTGCTATGTCATTGCTACTAGTTCTGTTTCTACTTACAAAGAAAATGGTTGATATACAAGGTATCGCAAATGACATTGACGATGTCGTCAATGTCGGCGATGTTATAGCTATTGACGTGCCGGAGCACTGCAAGGCTGCCATAAATACAGGTGCAAAAGCGTTTTCTGTTCTCAATCAAAATATCAGAAGTCTAAACCGTAACTACGAAGGGCTTGAGGTTCTTCTCAAGAGACTAGACATCGATTATGATCTTATTATGCTTACTGAATCTTGGCTATCCGAAAATTCGATCTTACCTGAAATGAAAAATTACACATCTCACAGTACTAAATCGTACCTTAATCAAAATGACGGTATCGTACTATATATAAAAGACAGTATACATGCAAATGTCTACGAACCAAACTGTTGTCTGGAAGTTAATTGCCTTGTGACAACAATTAAGAACGATCTAGCTATTGTATCGTTATACAGACCCCCAGCCTTCAAAAACCTAGATCCTTTTTTGAAGTCGTTGAATGAAATCTTGTCCAGTATAAACCATTATAAAAATATAATTTTAATGGGCGATTTAAATATTAATATTAATCTTGAGCAACTTAATTCTAAGCACACAGAATATCTGAACCTTCTTGCGTCCAATGGCCTTCTTGCCACACACACTTTACCTACTAGAGAGTCAAATTGTCTTGATCACTGCTTCGTCAAAACAAAACTCCACCCTTTAACTGTAGTTTGTAATTCGACTTTAACTGACCACTCAAGTGTTATGATATCACTTCCAACGGAAGTAAAAAAAAATAGACACAAGAAAAATACCGGTTATACTAAAACTGACCACGATGCTGCTATTAGGGACTTAAAACAGATTAACTGGGAAGAAAGGTTCTACAATGATGACCCAAATGCAATGACGAACATCTTCATAAATACCATTAGAGGTATTCTATCGAGCCACACACATACTGTCAAGCAGGCCAGGCGACATATAATCATTAAGCCTTGGATTACACCAGGTCTATGTAGATGTATGAAAAATCGCGATCAACTACACCAAAAACTAAGAAAGGACCCAGAAAATTTAACCCTTACTATAACGTACAAGCGCTATCGTAATACATGTAATAATCTGCTAAAAAGCCTTAAAAACAAATATTTTAAAATGGAATTTGTTAAGTATAGTTATAATATTAAAAAACAATGGGGATTGGTAAAAGACATGTGCAATTTAAACAGCCCTCCAAAAGTGCCCTTAGAGCTTCTTTCCACTAATTCAACAACACAGGATGCGTTAAATAACATAAATAGTTACTTTGTCAATGTCGGTAGTCATTTAGCAAACTCCATCTTGTCCAGGACCCTCACAAATGAGATAGATCTGAGCAAACGGTGTACACCAAAGGCGAATGGCGGACCTCTAAACTCTTTTATGCTTCTCCCAACAGACCATTGTGAAATTAAGGAAATAATTGCTAACTTAAAAATTAAAAATTCTTCAGGATGGGACGGTATCTCCACGTCGTTTATTAAGAGAGCAGCGGATTCCATTATTGCACCACTAGCGCACATATGTAATGCTTGCTTATCAAAAGGAGTCTTTCCAGATGCGTTTAAAAAGTCTGTCACTGTTCCTATACATAAAGCAGGAGACAAAACCTTAGTTTCGAATTATAGACCAATCTCTCTACTTCCTAGCTTTTCGAAAATTTTTGAAAAATTGGTAAATAAGAGGCTAAAACACTATCTAGATGTTCATAAACTTCTGTCGAGTAATCAGTTTGGATTTAGAGAAAAAATATCAACCGCAGACGCCCTCCACAAACTAACTTCATATGTAGTCGAAAACATTGATAAGGGGCAGAAGACTCTAGGAATATTTCTAGACCTTGCAAAGGCCTTCGACACCGTCTCTATACCCATCCTCTTAACCAAACTTGAGAGCTTAGGAATTCGAGGTTTGTCTCTCCAATTTTTCAAAAACTACTTGACAAACCGACAGCAGGTTATAAAAATTGACAATAGCGTGAGCCACGAGGACAATATTACTTTCGGAGTACCCCAGGGCAGTGTATTGGGCCCTACGTTGTTTTTGATATATATCAATGACCTCTGCAATTTGCCTTTACAAAATGGTCAGATAATAACTTTTGCAGATGACACCGTATTATTGTTTAGTTCCAACACATGGAAAGACGTCGCCAAATCAGCAAATGAAGGTTTTGCTTTAGTAACCTCATGGCTCGACAATCATTTGTTGACACTAAATTTAGACAAAACCAAATTTATTACATTCACAATTAATAGCAGAACCCAACCTTTTCCCAACTCGATAATTATTCAAGCTCACAATTGCAACAACCCAAGTACTTGTCATTGTAACCCAATCACCAAAACTCATTCCATTAAATATCTTGGAGTAATGGTAGACCAAAACTTAAACTGGAAAGAACACGTCATGAAAGTATGTAATCGAGTAAGGAAAATGCTCTATATTTTTAAAACTATTAGAAATGCATGTGACATAAACCTACTAATAAAAATCTACTTGGCTCTTTGTCAATCTATATTGGTGTATGGCTTGAATGTATGGGGAGGAACTTCAAAAACGACCATGTTGTTTGTGGAAAGAGCCCAACGTATGATACTGAAAGTTATTTCTCGTAAAAAGTACACTTATCCGACACACCTGCTTTACAAAGAACTGGGAGTCCTCACGGTCAGAAAATTATTCATTAAACTTGAGATCATGGCACAACACAAAGTAAAACCGCATTTCACAGAGAGACGGCGTTTGGATATTGTTTATAACATACCCAAATATAGTACATCTTTTGCACACAAATTCCATAATTATCTTGGTCCGAGCCTTTATAACAGAGTAAGCAAAGAACTAAAATTAAAGAATCTTGATAGGCAAACATGCAAAACGACTATAGATAAATTTTTGAAAACACTAGACTACAATAGCACTGAAATGTTACTACAAAAACTGATATAAAAAAAAGGCACATAAATCATACATCATACATATATACACAATGCACACATACAGAAATATACATAAAATATACAACACACATGAACATATAACATATGCAAAAGATGATTTATGGACTATATAAATGTACCTATACCCATATCCAAAAATTCCTCAACTATTTCAATTAATTTAATTCAACTCCAATTTAATCTAATTTTAATTTATCATTTAAGGAATGTAAATGTAATGTGTTATGGTTTAATAGTATTAATATATGTAATATCGTAATATGTTATACCCTGTAATCATGACTATATAACTTTTAACTTGTGGGTATCTGTTGTTTTTTGGTTGAGGAATACTATCCGCTCGTGATACAGTTATATACTAGTACGAGTGGATAGGGCGACTCAGTTGGAAGACAACCAGAACAATTTCACAATCTATAACAATTTTACAATGTATGACTTCACATTATGTAACCTCATATATGTTTTATTTTTTATTATTATTTATATGGTTGTCTCTTAATATTAATACTGAATAAAGTTTATTATTATTATTATTATTATTATCAATGATCGCATCACTGCTTACCATCAGGCGGGATTTCGGTCAAGCGCTAGTTTATAACTTATAAAAAAAAAAACTAAGCCTTTGTGAACTACCAATGGTTTTAAAGTGGTTTCGTAAAAGAGTATGTAACAGTTCCTAAGTAAACGGATTCCACGAAGAGATATTTACTAAGGTTTTCTTCAGTGGTCGGGTTAAACTTAAATAAATAATCATATTTCTGCGCTTTGAACTCGTAAAGATTGTTTTATCGGTAGATTTGTTATCCCGACGTTACCCCTTTGAAATATAAGAAGGAAAAATATATTTTGTAAATGTAAAGGTTTGATGGATGATTTCCATCGTTTCCGATTTGATAGGTGGAGCAAAGAAAATAATAGTTTGTATTTTCCTTCTACTCTTTCCCGCTACTTGTAAAAATACTCAATGAAGGGTGAATCTCTTTATTTGATCAGTATCATTATATAGTAGTAGCTGTATTATTTCTTTTATACATAGACTATCGACTAACCAACAATTGGTCTAACTGCAATACTTCGATATCGCTTGCGAGTTGTGGAGGACAGACGGCAGTTGTTTCGAATATCGAAGTATAGCCAAAATCAGCAGTTAGACTGGTAAAGCGTACCCCAGACTCCAAAGCTGAAAAAGCTTCGGTTGCGACTAGGATTAACGCTGAGATGATGACGATGACATAGACTATCGACTCGCGCCTGCTTAGCACCTTGCAATAGCGAAATCTGTAATCATCTAGATATATAAATCATAATTCATAGTCATAATTTTTGTGTCATACACATAAGCCTTTTGAATGAAGGACATAGACTATTCATTCCTTCATTCAAAAGGCGTATGTCGAATGATAAATAATAGTGCTGAAACCTGGATCAAAATTTAATTAAACTTTAGATCTTCGCTTTAAACACATAGACAAAAATCGAGTTTTGAAAGATTTATATACACAAGCAAAGGCTTAATTTGTTTTTCCTAGAGGAAATTCAGAAAAAGATATAAATACATATGTTTATCTATATATACCCTTGACTTTTGAACTTGACATTAGTATCCACGTGTTTTAGAGTGAACACAACATGAATACCTACATTTAAATATCGAATTGAAAAACACATTTAAGTTTTACCTCCACAAAACGCCAAAATAAGATAAAATAGTCATGAAATGCTCTCCAACTACGGTTAAAACCGTCAACGCGCTGAAATAAAGATTTAAAGACTAGGCGACGCATTAGAATTTCAAAAAGCTTTGCTTTCCAAAGTGTCTAAAGATTTTGCTTAATGGCCAGAATAGTAATTCTACTGCTTGAAGTTCTGCAGCTACGTAAGAAATAATCAGTCGTTGGACTGACCGACAGAAGTGAAAACTGAAATCACTATAAAACACAGAATTCACAAAAGTCTATAATCGGTGTCGGGTCGGTCACGCTCTGGCGAAATCAATACTTTTTCTCCATCCAATAAAAGTGTTAGCATTTTTTGTTGGATGTCGTGGACACCTCGCTAAAGAAGTATTCACTTCAAATTAATTCCGTAATTTTCGCTTTGTATCCTATGTATAAAATGCATATAGAAATTATATGATTCGGAAAAGAAAATCCGAGTGATCGACATAGATTGCAGAGTAAGCAAACTAAAGTAGCAGTGGGCTAACCATGGTAGTTGAAGGACCGACGAGGGACGGACTAGATGCGGAAGGCGGTGGACAGGATGTTGTGACGAAGTCTGGGAGAGGTTTAGAAGTTCAGCAGCAGTGGATATGTAGTAAAATATTTAACAGTTATCTTGATGATGCAGTGCAGTGGTACAGTGGTAACCTAGTGGTATCAGCTGCAACTTACAAGTTGTAGGTGCGAACCCTATCAGGCGCTTTATTTATTTATTTATTGAAACTTTATGCACAAAGAAAAACATTGCACAATGGCGGACTTAATGCCTTAGGCATTTTCTACCAATCTACCTTAAGCTGATGCAGAGACAAAATATGATAGGTGCAAAGATATAAAAGATATTAAAGTTAAAAGAGAAATAAAAAAATATATAATAAATACATAAATACACTTAATAAATACACTACGCTTTACTTTGTCTACTTAAATTATTTCACCACCACTGATCTCAAAACGGTGAATCAGGTAACATCGTGAGGAAACCGGCATGTCCTAGAGTAAAACACTTTAAAGACATGTGACATCTGCCAACACACACTGGGCTAACGTGGTAGATTACGGCCCACTCCCTCTTAACGAGAGGAGGCCTGTGTCCCAAAAGTGGGAACAATATAGGCTTAATACATACTAATATTATAAATGCGAAAGTAACTCTGTCTGTCTGCTACGCTTTCCCGCTTAAACCTCTCAACCGATTTTTATGAAATTTGGCACAGACAATCTTTAGACCCTGAGAAAGGACATAGGCTAACTTTTATTGAAAAATTTGGTAATCCTGAGGGAAATCTAAAAAGCGCGATATAACCGAATTCCACGCGGCCAGAAAGCTAGTATGTTATATGGTGATGATGACAAACAAAACTTTAGCAAAATAAATTTTCAGTACATGGGAAAAGTAAGCTTTGCTTAATTTCACATTAATTTTGTAAATACACGTTAAACATAATTTTTCAGTCTTTTGATCCAGTTAATTTGTATAATTTCAACTTAGGAAAGAAAAAACTAAATAAAAAAGGCGGCCATACCATGCCATTTGCTCACATCCGAGTAAATGAGTCCTGTGTGTAGGTGCGAGGGGGTTGTGCCCGTTACATAATTCACGCCTCTTCAAACACTCACTTTTATTTTACAACTTACGGGCCCCGCTTTTGATGTGCTCACGAATTTGTGAGAGATCTATTTACAAAGTGCGGGAGACAGTTATTGCATTATCATTGTGTGGTTTTAATTAACAAGTAGCCCGAGTCATTAACATTGCACTTTATCATTTTTTTTTATCATCATCATCAACCATAATATCGTCCCACTGCTGGGCACAGGTCTCTTCTCATACAGAGAAGGATTAAGCGTAATCACCACGCTTGCTCAATGCAAAAAATGCAAAATTTTTTATAACACTTTTTTTTAGTTCGTTATCAAAATATAGAAATAACCTTTTGTAACGATGATACTGGAAGTATCATCGTTACAAAAGGTTATTTCTACAAATTAAATAAAGAAACGGTTGAGTAGGTCGAATTTCAGCAAAGTTAAAAAGGTTTCATAAAGACACGGATATCATTGTCTACGGGCAGAGTAGATTTCCAGTAAAAGGATGAATTAATAACAATATCTTTTCTTCGATTAATTACATTAGAGACGCAAAAAAATTTGCTGCCAAAGGTGAATTTAATGGACACAAAATTCACCTTATAAAAGTAACATTATTGCAAAATCTAATCTAATCTTATTTTCTCGGTGGTAGGCCATAACATAGGCTGCCGGCGGAAGTTACCACCCACCAGACAAAGTCTTGCCGCCAAGCGATTCGTCGTGTTCCGGCATGATGTCTGGTGAAGCCGTACGGAGGACGGGTCTGAGCAGTTGTGTTGCGATGTGTGGCGGGTACGATGCGCCAAATGTTGTTGTCTCGGGAATTTGGTCGTGGAGAGTCTCCAGATCAATCTCCCTCTAGCGCAGCATCGTTTGGTCGTGTTGGTCTTGGGTTTAACATTGCATCACCTCGCTCAACTGCCGTCATCCTTCCTATTCCTAAGTTTTTTAAGTGAATAGGCTTAATAAACTAGTGCGCTTTACACTCAACGATTGCACCACTGCTTACCATCAGGCGGGATTGCAGTCAAGCACTAGTTTATAATTATTAAAAAAAAAAGAAAAAAAAATGTTTAGAATTTATATTGAATCAAATGATCTATCTCAACTTGATGAGCAAAAACAATCGGCACCTACATTGAGTAACATACTATTTCTATCAATTTATGTCATTCTGACGCCCATTGCTAATCCTTTGTTCGATATGTTCGAAAAATGTGTCAGCTCAACAACGTAAATAACGCAACGAATGTTGTTGAACTGTCAAAATGAAACCCAATACTACTGATAGTGTGTTACACAATTCTCCTGCAGAATAAAAGATCAGAGAAAAAAATGGTCCTCCGCAACTTTTTTTATGCAGTATATAGTTTAAAGGTATGTTAATTTTCTCACGTAAAATGAATATTTCCGTGGATTAGTATGCGAGCGGCGGCTGCAGGTGCGCTGAAAACTGATCGCGGCACACGACCCTACGTGATGCGCCTTCGACAGGCTATGAGGAGCCCTGAAAAGTCAAATGACCGCTTTACCGCTTCACTGAATTTCTTAACGATAATCTGAGCATGAAGGAGGGAATCGTGGTTTAACGGCTGATATGCCTTTGGTCATATCAATGTCGTAGTAAAGCTATGGCTCAGTGACAGTTTGGATACCTAAACTGAGCGATTGATAAAAAAAAAAAATTCAATAATACCTGTTCTATCTTGTTTTGATCCAATATTCAATAATACCTGTTCTATCTTGTTATGTCAGAGTTTCTTTTGTTCTAAGAAACAAATACAATAGGAGCTGGAAATCAGTAGGTTTTTGAGTTCAGAACAGGGGCTTTTTTTTTCGGTGTGTATATCCTCATAGGATGTCCGCCGCCCTGGGGTGGGCGACGGGGTCTGTCAGACTTTTACTGACTAAAACCACCACGGTGTCTCTTCTATCACGAGCGCGCGTGGGGCCGCGGGTGTCTAAATTCTTCCACGGCCCCACACTCTCGTGTTAGCCCGGCCTGTCTGGGCCTCGACTCCTGCACGGGGTAGTAGGGTGTTAAACTACCCCGTGCATCGCCTCAGAGGCGCGCGCCTCCGCCTGGGGGTCCATCAAATAGGGGGCGGGGACTTCCCCATGTCCCTCGCCCCTGGACCTATTCATGGGGGGCGGAAGAGGGCGCCTAGGCCAGGTTATCAGTTAGATTAGGTGCGGTAACTTTGTAGAAACTTCTTCACGAATCTCCATTGATTCGGGTTGTGGGTACGCATTGATTACAGTATGCCTAATATGAGTTTTCATTTCGAGACTCGATCGCCGATATCGAGCGCGTTTGGCGCTCTCATTGGACGAGAGTTCTTATAACCGTGAAGCGGGCCAATCGATGACTCAAACGCACTCGATATCGAAGATTGAGTCTCGTAATGAAAACTCATCCTTTACTATTACTACCTTAATTATTTAAACACTATTGCTCTGTAAACGCCGAAGGAAAACATCATGAGGAGATTGACATATTCCAGAAACAAAAAAAATCGAAGATATGTGACATCGACCAACCCCTGGCGTAGTAGAATAAGGCCCGCTCCTTCCCACAGAAAGGTGGCCTGTGTTCCAGAAGTACGGACAGCATAGTCTGCCTATGACGATCTTTATTAGGTAGTGGTAAAAGTTGGTTCATATTACCTAGATAATACGCATTTAGCACAGCCTAAAATCCCTTGAGATGCTAAACATTTTTCCAATGCAGTCTCTCAAAAGGGAAGATAGTACTATACTGTAGTACCACTAGCAGTACAATATATACTTTTAAGATTTTGGTACCAAGTTAGAATTACTAAGAACAACCGAACTAGAAAAAAAATAATGTTTTGGTGCATTAAACGCAAACCTTTAATGTCTTGATCCAAAAATAAAGTTGGGAAAGGGTTTACTTATTAGATTGTATGGAGCAAACTATTTGTCAATATTTGTACGAAGTCCAACCCGCGTTCTTCCTGCTCAAGAATACAAATACAAATGTATGTATACACATATATACGTATTATACTATCATGACTCCATTCTGAAACACAATACTCACGGTTCAGTTCTGTAATATTTATTCATTAGAAAATAACTATCGGCAGCCGGGACCACATTAGCCATGTGTTCAACTAATAAAAACTTTATTGTTTGGACTTTTATTCCCTGTGGGAGATAGAAAATTTAATCATGTTTTTGTTTATAATAGAAAACAGTACCTACATGATTAGATTCTTCAAAAAAAATCTTTCTACGTGATGTTAATAATTTTTTTTTAAAATAGTTGCTGATTCTGAGTCAATTTGTAAACAATTTCACTCTGTACCTAAATACATTTTTTCCACTCATATTATTTCTAGAGACATCAAATTATCTAAAGTTGAAAGCATATATCAGTACAATTGCTACCTAGAATGGACAAACTACTTATGTTCTGTTCACAGAAATGTAATATATTTTTTGTACAAAGAAGTAGTTGGAGAAAACATATGTATTTTGATCAATCTTTCCTTGAGAAATCTATCTATGGAACAGCCATACCTATGTACATGAATTCTGAAGGAAGGTACAATCGGCAAAAGAGATAAGTAACCAGCGTCGTCGTCGGATATAGTTTAGTAACAGAATCGATATGTGCTGTTTGCTATCTCATCACCATTATCATCATTAGCCTCTACTCCTCCACTGCTGGACATAGGCCTCTTCCATGGCACGCTAACAAGCCCGATCCTGAGCAGTTTGCTATCTAATAATCCAAAATTGATATATATAATGATATAGTGAATAAGCTGTTTGTTTTCTAATAATTAGATTAAATGTCATTCTAAAAGATCCTTCGATATTGACCGTACCATAAGAACTAATGACCGATCACATTTCCCGAAAGCATCGATACTGTACCGCACTTATTGATGTTTTCTCACTCTAATTTGTTAATATCTCTTTCTGTTGTTCCTGGTAAAGACTCGTAAATGTTTATTTAGGAATTTGACAAATATTGTGATGCTCTACAATGTGTCAGTAGGTGCAAATCACCACTTACCTAAGCCCTTACTATGGACCATATACATAGATATTTGAAACTATACAGGAATAAGAACATACGACTTGTACCCTGATTGAGTTACACAATCAATCAAAATCTGAATCATTTCAAAGGATATTTTATTTTTAGTCTATTGCTTTTTAATGTACGTAAAAAGTGGTTGCTCAACAAGGCAAATAACGTTATGAAAGTTGTTGTCAAAATGAAAGCCGTTCCAACCTTTTTTTTTTGTAAATAAACGTTGCCCACACTAGGAATTACTCGTGTATTGTCGGTGCGTTTACAAACATTGAAACTCACATACACAAACAGCCAGACCCGGAACAACAGTGGCCTACCTGCAGGCCATACAAATATTTGTTCTGTGTGGGAATTGAACCTGCGACACGCAATGCATATCAGTTTATTTATTTAGGTAAACAACAGCGATACAAAATATATTTTACAAGTATGAGTGTTACATTACAATATTATAGCCTATTATAGGTTTCCCTGTGTAACTCTCTCTCTCTCTCTCTTTCGCCTCGCCTTGTCCCGTTACGCGGGGTCGGCTTTCCTGGTTCTGAGGCGCCAATTATTCCGTCGTCATCTGAAAGCCCTAACTGCTTCATATCCTTGCGGATATTCGTCATCCATGTAGTTGGGGGCCTTCCCCTCCCTCTCATTTTTGTAGCCATGGAAAGGCACTTCTTCACGACATGGTCGTCCGGCCTTCGCTTTACATGACCGTACCATCTCAGTCTAGCCTCCGTGATTTTATCTGCAATTGGTGCAACCTTAAAGGTACCTCTCACATAGACATTGCGCACCTTGTCTCTAAGCGTAACTCCGCCCGCCCAACGCAGCATTCGCATCTCGGCTGTGTGTAGCTTCTGTACATGACTTTTCTTCGCAGCCCATACCTCGCTGCCGTAGAGGAGAGCTGGTCTAACAGCTGCTTTATAGACCTTGCCTTTTGTTCGAATTGGCATTTTGTAACTGGAATGTATAATTTTAAAGCATGCGAACAGAGTAATATCAAATATACACACATACACAATTAAAAATAATAAAACAATACAGAAGGTTAAACAATACATAACATAGTTAACAATTATGAAATTAAACTTAAAACAAATAAAGTAGGTAGTTTAATAGGTAGGTTGATTGCTCAGACACTGCGTCAACCACTGTTATTACCCTTCTTAAGCACAGCAATCGTCCTTAATTTGTCGAGATTATCATAAGCATGTCATTGATATCTCAAAATGTGTACAACAACTACTAGTATAGTATAGGCAAGTAAAAGTACTGGGTATAATGCCTTTGTTAATACACGTGCGAGTAAAGAACCGGCCGAGTGCGTAACAGAATACGGTCATACCGTTCCATAGTTGTGATGAATTCATTCCAAGAACAAAATTAACTTTGTAGTTGGAAAATGTTCCATATACCTATGTAGATAAGTCGTGGTGGCCTAGTGGTTAAAACACGAGCCTCTCAAGTATGAGTGCGCGGGTTCGATTACAGGTCAGGCAAGTACTAATGTAACTTTTCTAAAGTTATATGTACTTTCTAAGTTTATCTTGAACACCAATGACTGAAGGTGAAGGAAAACAACTTGCTGGAACCTGGACTAAATAAGGCTGAAATCGCCAACCTGAATTAAGCAAGCGTGGGGATTACGCTCAATCCTTCTCTGTATGAGCGGAGACCTGTGCCCAGCAGTGGGATGATAGAAAGATTTATGATGATGATGATGTAGATAAGCGCGAAAAAAACAAGTGAACGATTTTCGGAATTTTTCGCCAAATCCAAAGAAGATTGAAAGTCAATGGCACAAAATCAAGTCCAAATAAATCACCATTCTTTTTGAGCTCACGCTCAGAGAACACGATTTTTTTTGAGCTCCAAGGGACAGTAGACCTTCGTACAACTCTTGTCAGAGCGGTCGCGGTCCTTATGTAGTTTCTTGTCTAGCGACTGTAATTCGTCTTACAAAATCTCGCAGTACACTGCGTATTTCATATTTATTTTATGATACCTTCACATGTGCCTTAGAATAAGGGTCTTGCCAGATAGACAAAGTGGCAGGCGGTCGGACAGCGAAGTAATCCTATAAGGCTTCCGTTTTTTCTTTTTGCGATATGGAATCCTAAAAAGGTACGACTATCCGAGATGCCTCAATAACACTTTATGTAGAGTTAATACTGTAATATGATAAATTACTTCATAATTAATCCAAACAACCATTACGGTGGCCGAAATTGCATGCACGGGATACCTAATTCAATTTAGTTCTAATTTCAGCCAAATAAACAGACAATAGTGCATAGTTACCCGACATGTTATTGAATATTACGTATTTCAACGTTGATTTAGAATTTGCAAACATTACATGTGTATGTATTTGTTATAACTGTTAAAATAGCTAACTAGAAACAATATTATTGGGTTACCATTTCAATAAGTTTCTATATAAACAACAACAACACATCTGTTAGTATGAAACTTAGAGTTCAATGCTTTATAATAACGGGGAAGCGAAATACCTACTATTCACTTTCTCGAAAGTTTGATTTCAAAATTAGGTGTGATTTTGGTTACGTACTAAACCTACTTGTTAACAGTTCGGGGTTTAAATTTGGCAAGGAACCAAGGAACGAAATTTAACATGGTTTACGTAGTGGTAATATGAACACGCACCTGTACCGTAATACTGCGTTTTCATTGCAATTTGAATCATTTTGAAGCATATTGCTGCTCTGATCTGATCTCTGCTCTCTCTGTATATTTGAGAAATTTGCCCGCTCAACAACGTAAATACCAATTTAATGCGTATGTGATGAATGCTGTTCAAATACCAAAATAAAACTCATCTTGCTGTATACGTAATAGGTACAAGTATTCGGTGGTGTAGCGGTGTTCGTGTAATAGCTGTATCGTTTGGTTCAGTTGAGTGCATAATTTATTAGGTCTCACATCAAATTCATGTTTTAAACATGAGAAATGTGTGTTATCTGTGAAAACACAGTCTTTATGTACAAACCTTTAAAAAAAATATAACATTTCATTAGAAAAACACGACGCAATAATCTTTACACAAAAAACTGATAAACAAGAATATTATTTTTTGTCTGAAAAGGAAAAAGTTCATAAGAGAGGTTCGCGAACAAGCCAGAGCCCCCGTGATTAATGATGAACACGACACCATTCAATTTAATTCCAGAAATGCCTGTCCAATAAGATAAAAAGAGAAAGTTTTATGCCTTTTTTTATTTATATTTTTTAAATCCTCACTTTGTCGTGCCGAAAGGTACATCGCTTCAATTAAGATTTTAGTATTAATAACGGGGCGGCCGCTGGATATTGTTCAAAAAGTTTCTTAAAAATCATAACCATTTCTTTATCGACTCGCCTAATGTATGAATTAAAAATGGTGGAAAGGAATTTATTTAATAATGGGGGAAATTGTAATAAAACTTAATGTTTTTAAAGTTAAAGTAGATGCAGCCTGGCAGAGCTTGAGACCTTTTATAAATTCGATTGCAACGTCTGGGGCAAGTAACTCTTAATTTTTATGTTAGATACAATCATAATTGGCATTAATAATATAAAAGAGCCCACCTACCTATAAAATTGAGTAAAATTTTAATAGCTTTGCATAAAATAAACGACATCATCAAACCTAAGAAGCAATATCAGGGCCCAAGTGTTCACGTGACCAAACCACGTATTCACGGATCGAGCAATCTAATCTACACATTTTCAAGACAAAATAATCGGGTCTCCGCCCCGGATAATCCGACCACGTAGGTACGTAAGCAGGGCACATAATTACGTGTAGGCAATACTACCCATCCCTGTCTTTATAAATGGCGGTTGTGACTCAGCTATCTGGCTTCATCAAGTCTGCATCAATCTTTTTGCTGGGCACGGGTTTTTACTTTCATGAAGTTATTTGGTTGTTCAAATAAAGTATTTAGCAATAAAATAAAAATACTGGTACCTTTTTGGTTCTTTTTATCTAATAGTTTTAAGTTAAAATCGTGTAATGTAGAGTATTGTCGTACCATTTTTGCTACTTTGACTTGAATGCGGATTTTTTTTTAATAATTATAAACTAGCGCTTGGCTGCAATCGATCCTGATGGTAACGGGATGGCAAACGTTGATGGCAAATGGTGCTAGTTTATTAAGCCCACTTAAAAAATTGAGTTAATAGGAAGGAAGATGGCAGTTAAGTGAGGTGATGCAATGTTAATCCCAACAACACGACCAAAGATGCTGCCCCAGAGGGAGATTGATCTGGAGACCCACCATAACCAAACTCCCAATTCGGGAATTATGACCATGTGTCTAGTAAATAGGTCTGAGGTCGTATGGATGTCCAATCACTAAAGAAGCACTTGCACGCTTTAACAACTTTCGTTTTTGGAATGTGTTTCCTCTTGATATCAGGACGGCCATCTGAATGGTTTGTATTTAAAAGTAAATCGCAGTTATTTTGTAAACAAATAGCGAAGAGACATCTCTACTCATCTCTCTATTTATTTAGTATTGATATTTAGGATATAAGTATTATTGTGGTTATAGTGTGTATGTGTATTTCAGTATTGGTATAACTAGATTTAAGAGCTTTTTGATGTTTATCTTTATTCCTCGCAACTAAATCACCCGCCACCTTATTCTCTTCACCACCCTAAGTTGACTGGTAAAGAATGCCTAAGGCATTCGTTCCGCCTTTATACCTTTGTGCGAAAAGTTTAAATAAATACTTATTTGTTTTTGGAAGGAAATCTTCTAAAGGGGGTGAACTCCAAGAAGTAAGGTTCAATTGAAGTCACCTCAGTGATCACCACCAGCACATGTGGTGGTCCAGGTCCCTTCAAATACAATTTCCCGAAACCCCCTTGCGCAACGCCTGAAAGGCACACTCTTGGGGAGACCGTAAAGGGACCTCCCTAAGCCTCGCTACGCGACAAGAATCCGTGGCCCTGGTGCAGACGCAAGTGAAGAAACACGGGTAGGTTTTAGTCAGTAAAAGTCTGACACGCCCTTCTAACCAGAGCGGGAGAGTTCAATTGATGATTTCACAACCCAAACAAAAAAAAAAAAAGAAAAGAAGTCTCGCTACATGACCACGTGACCACTGTCGTGCCAACATCTTCTCTGGGGTTACTTAGTTCTTTATGCGCCCGCGATCACAAAGTAAGGAAAGGAATGGTAAACGAGTTTCAGCATATTAGGGAAGGTGGTTGTGTTCCTGACGCCTGTCCCTTTTTTATTTAAGTAAGAAATCAACAAATGCGTGTTCCTTCATTTGTCTGTGTGCCATGGCCGGTATCTTTTTCGAACAGACCGCGGCTCTGGCAGGCATTGGTCCTAGTGAACCTCGTCGCGATGTGCTGCATCTCTTTGAGGCGCATGTGGAATACAACACGCCGTCGACCTGGGACTGGTCCTTACTAAGCTACGCACTGCCCGCTTCGATGGTGGTCGGGAGTTTGCTGTTATCTCCTGACGTCTAGGGAGTCTCCTTTTTCCACTAGTAGCTTCAGGCCCCCTCACACCACATATCTTATTGTGCCGCTATTGTGGACTGCCCTGCACTAGGTTGCGACAATCGCACTCCATGCCGTCATGACATCCCGCTGGTCTGTCCGCTGCATCGGTTTCTCGCAGCATCTGAGTTAAGCGTTTTGCTTCCATTCGCCGCTCTGAAATACGGCCGAGGACCTTGGTCTCCAGATCCCTTAGCGGCAATCCGGCAAGGAGGCTCGGCGCTTCAACGTAGACCATGTGGTATCCTCGGACTAGCCAGACGGCTATGACCCTCTGGGACGCGATCAATCGGCGAATGGTCACCGCCTCACAGACTGTGCCCAAACTGGTGCTCCATAAAAGTCTTGGACCGCATCCACAGGCTATTACTGTGCAATTAGCAGCACTGAAATAGCCTGCAGGGTCACGAGTGTGGGCAAATACAAGTCTTGACCGCTACTGGCAATCAGCATCCACTGCTCGGAGGCACACCCAGGAAATCTTCGCGTATGTGTTAATCGAGCGTGCAGAATCAAAACATATAATTTTTGTTTTCATGGATACGTAAAAACTGTTATTTTCTTGTCATTCTCATATTTATATTACATTCAAAGTATTAAAAGTAAGCTTTAAAATTAAGTTAAAATCAAGTAAATACCTACAGTGGCATTGATAATTACCAACTGCGAATGTATTTTGTAACAGAAAGTTTTCCATTTTGTTTCCCAATAAGCAGCCGCTCCGTTGAAGCGTTTTCATATCAAAGTGTCATTTTTTGAATCGTTCACCGTCATTTGGACACGAAGATAATGCTAACAAATGCGTGGGTTCGGCTTCTTGGAACCTTTTTCAATAAATGGGAAAGCCTTCTGTAACCGCTGAACTGAAACTGTTGTAGATGATGTGGGAATTATGAATAAAAAATATCATTAGAAGAGTTCGGCAATACAGGAAAGGTTTTCTCAGACGTGGGTAAATTATTCATACTCTTATAAAAACTTTGTATAATGTCTGAATTAAGAATTTTAATTTCCTTAAGAACAACTTTACGTTTATGTACTTTAGGATACTACCTATTTATTAATAAAGTCTAGTCGCGAACTTGGTAATTAAATTTAACTCCGCTTTAGGATGGAAACTAAAGCGTTTAGTGCATAATAAAGTAGACTTTGTATTTTCGCTTCTTTCATATTACTGAAATGCATTCGGCATTACAGAGTTTTAGCTTAACTTGAAATACACTTTACGGTGGTCGTTGTAACATTTTATGGACAGCGATTTCACTTGTCAATTGTGTAATAAACCCCGTCTTGTGCCTTCCATTTCTATTTGATTTAAGCTCACTCCCTACGAAATTGTCTCTACTTATTTTATTTTATTGCTTCATACTTAGAATAGTACTTTGAGTCGCGGATTCTCATTTCCAACGGGAAATGTATGCATATGAATGATAATTATGTATATGAATGTTGACACTGGTAAGAACGGTCCTATCATTTTGAATTGTAACATGTTCTTTTGGTCTACGCCAGAGATAATTAACATTTTAAATGTAAATACCGCAGCGATGTAAACGAAATAATATGTTGTTTACTTAGCGCTGTAGCAAAACATAACGATTAATTTACTCGGCGACATATCAATGTATCTAATAAACAAGATTGATAACATTTCCCAAACTTGTCCACTAACAAGTAAGAGAAGTTAGTGTACTTTTATGGTAAGACTAAATATGGTCATCTGAAGTTTCCTTTTAGAATCTATTAGACACCGAAGTTATAATAACGGATTCCGGGGCAGAGCATCGTTTACTATCACTTAACTCATTTTTATATTCGCCATTTTGGCTTGCTCGCTGTCCCAGATTCGCTATGAATACAGAGTGGAGCCACCCATAATACGATACATGGCCTACTTTGAGAGGGATCCTCGGAGCCGCGCTACTTGTTTACATTGAACTTACGTGTCTTATGCGTTTGTAGCGTCTCTCTACTGGGTACTTTTTATCGATCAACATATTGTCATTAGATATTTGTCAAGTGGACAGGAGGAGTTTTGGCGGGAAATTCAAGCTGAGTGTCACGCTCGTTTTTCATTGGACTTTTAAAATTATTTATAGTGTTGTTTACTAAATAAAAGTGCATGATTTATGTAGTAAAAAGTGCATTTAGTAAATAATTCATAAAGAACATTGAAATATCGCAGTATAGTAGCCACATCATGACTTTGTCCCAAACCTCCCTCGTAAGACGGGTCACACGGCCGTCTTTTTCGACATGAATCCATACTAATATTATAAATGCGAAAGTAAGTAGTAGTAAGTAGTCTGTCTATCTGTCTGTCTGTTACGCTTTCCCGCTTAAACCTCTCAACCGATTTTGATGAAATTTGGCATAGACAATCTTTAGACCCTGAGAAAGAACATGGGCTACCTTTTATCCCGGAAAAGTATGATGTTCCCGAGGGAAATCTAAATAGCGCGATATAACCGAACTCCACGCGGGCGAAGCCGCGGGCGGAAAGCTAGTACTTCATAATTACGTGACATTGGCTAAATGCACAAACCGTGCGAAGCCAAAAAAGAAAGAAAAAAAAAAGTGGTTAGGATATAGAGATTCAGTACATAATTCTGAATATAAATAATATGATTTTTTTTGCCGGTTATTAAAAATGAAATCCTCTCTTTTCTATAAAAAAACTCCTTTTTACATGCTTTGTTACATGTTTTTTATTAGCTTCACTTGTATGTTTGCTTGCTTGTTTGTCCGTCTCTAACTCTGTGGACTACGAGTGAGCGGCTCAATACTGTAAAATGTCCCACCGTTTACAATACGTTCGTTGGCCGAGCGGTATTAATTTGTGCAGGCAAAGTATTTAGTTTAGATTTAGTTACTTGGGTAACGCATCATTACGAATTTTAGCACTTGCTATTCTGTCTGTTGGAGAGCAAGAAAAGTTTGGTAAAAACAAATGAGCACCACTTAAGCGTTCGTGTTATCCATATATTATTTAAAAAAAGAATATCGAACTAAACAATTGAAATTATTATTAACTATATTTATAGTTTAAAAAACTAAAAAACATGCTTTTAAAGAATATTAAACTAAAAAGTTAAAAATATTTTTAAAATTTAGTTTATGACTATAGTATATAAACAATACTAGTATAAATGAGAAAAAAGCGTGAAGCGCTTAATATACAAAAATTATGGCACAATGCGCTCCGCTTTTTTCTCATTTATACTAGTAGGTATTGCTCCAAATTAAAAAAAAAAATAAAAATCTAAATCAAAGCATTTATTTCAAATAAACCAGTTACAGGCACTTTTGAATTGTTAGAAGGTCGGTCAGTCAATAAGATGAAGCTAGTCGCCCATTTCAAAGAGTAGGTACCTATGGAGAAGAACGGGCAAGAAACTCCATGGACACTCTTTTAAATTTTCAAGCTATTGTTACAAATATTTGATTACATCATTCATGTTCAAATCAACCGTGTGAGAACGATGCAGAAATATATTGTACGCTGAGAGCGTCCATTATGGAAAACACACAAAATCAATTCAGAAATTAAAAAACGCCGTGGCAGCTAAGAGATGACCAGTCCCCTCTGACGGCGTCCGTTCACGAACATGACGTATGGATCAGCATTATTCAGTTCAACCATATTGAAGGGAATCTAATGACCCAATACACACGCCACCATCAGCGAGACATTTGAGTGAGCATGACATACTCTCAACAACCAGAGCACGCGTTTATACTTATACTATTGTCATAATGTAAATTTTAAAATTATTTTTAACTTTTTAGTTTGATATTCTTTAAAAGCATATTTTTTTTTAGTTTTTTAAACAGTATTATTTTTTTATAATAGACAAATAATTACTGCACTATGGGAATAGAAAAATTGTGTGACAATTCACGATTTTTTTAGTGTCCATTTCCAGCGTATAATATAATACAGACGTACATAAGTATACCAAAATACTTACTCAAGACAAATGGTTTACATCCATATCGATATCTAGGCGACATATCGCGTTACAATATGAACTCTTTTGATTTACTGGTTTATCGCATGCCTGTAACCCATTACCTGTTACTCATATCCAGACTCCACGCTTACGTTAAGGGTAGCTCACACATAGTGTTAATATATGAAAGGATTTTGCGCTTATGGATGCTATTTAATTTGAAGGTTTAATTATATTGCTATGAAAATACACAATTAAAAATCTCTAGGTATTTGCTTGTTGTACGTGGTTTGAGGAAATAAAAAGAAACAAGGATATCTGTAAAAAGCTTAGGTACATAAAATATTTGCGATAAAAATTAATTTATCCATAAGAAAAGTAAACTTATACCAACCAATACTTTGCGAAATCGGATTAAAAGGCAGCAGAGAACACGTTGTCGCCTGTAAGATTTATCAGCGGCAACATTAATATCAACGGGAAACTTTGTGGTTACTTTCTAGATTTGTCGCATAAAGAAATGCCCGTTAGTTTGAAATCGAACTAGATTACACCAAACCAATTCAGTGTAATAATGATGGTTAATATTCAGAATGGCTGTAAAGCAAGCTATGTTGGTGTGACCTCTCTAAATCCTTAAACTTTATAGGTGCAGTTTATTGAATAGTGAATATCTGGGATCCGGTTGGGTAAAGCGAGTGAGTGGGCGAGTGGGCGAGTCGACCGCAAGCAGAGCAATAAGGCGCGTGAAGCGGTCGGGCCTTGTCTTAATTGTCAATAACCGTGAGTCCCGGCGCGCCGAGCCCGCTCCCGTCGAATAATTAACGAACTTCCGCGATTTTCGAGTTTGTAAATTGCCTCATGGTCTCGTCGACCTGCGTCCTGGTTTGCTGATATAAATTATTTGCGTAGAAAATTAATCTTAGTGATTTAAGAACACCCTTTATTCACAGGCTTTATTTAAATCTTACGAAGTTCTGTAACGGCAAGTTTCTACATTGCGTAAAGTGCCTTTTTGTTATACCATATACAGCTAACGCGGCTATAGAACGATACTCAAAATATTCAGATTAGTGTAGGCGTTATTGTGAAGCGAAGCTGACATTTATCGGAAATGTCACCATCTCTCGTTGATCTTCCTGAGAGATTTCGAAAGAAAATCCTTTTAAAAGGTAACGGAACTCGACGTTTCGTATATTATTTTCGCTTTCGGGGAAATTATAATAAGACGCAGCTTAGCGCCGCGTTTCTTGGCTTCCGTTGTGCTCGTGCGAAGTGTTTCCAATAATTGCGTTGTTGGAGTGGTGCGTTGTTTGAAATGAAAATGTTATTAGTCAATAAATACCAGGAGTAAATTACAGAGACATACCTATGTGACGTAACTTTAACACTGAGCGCGAGTCTCGGCGAGGAGAATTGTGGGATCCGGCGCGAGTGCGAGCATAAACAGAGAATTTACAAGCCCATGCCTTTCATTAAAATGTAAACAAGCTTCCATATAATTCGTGGTACGTAAATACATCAGCGGGGATCACAAGGGCGGGGTGCACACCACCTAACTGCGAGAATGTTTTATGGTTAACATTAACCGCAATACGGTTGACCCTGAGAACTAATTTCCCGAGACTAAATGCACTAAAACCAGCGTTTTAATACTTTAGGGCGTGCGTATGTGATATTTGTTATGAACAACGGTAACTTTATGACTTTGCTATGTAACCAATGTTTTGTCATCAACTTGAAATAGTATAGCAGCAGATTTTAACAGCTACAATATAATAGTAACTGCTGTATAAGCAAAGAGTGTCTGCAGTATAAAACTAAGTACATTAATAAATCGCAAAGCACAGAATATAAATATTTTAATAACAGTTAATATACCTACCTACATGTTGGGTTCTCCTCTCATATTTTACTAAAATCTCTGTGAATAATTTTACTGATACAACAAGAACAATAGGTATAAGTGTAGGATTTAGGTTTCCAGCTATTTAATAATTAGATACCTGAAAAGGTTCAAGGCATTCAGCTATCATGTTATTATAAAATTATTATATTAATTTATATTCCATTTGCTTTAGTTTTAGACAAAACATAAAAGTAGAGTTGCACAACATTGAATTTTCGGAATGAGTTCAATTTTTTAAATAAACACATAATTGTTTCAATATAACATTTTAACAACTCCTAACGATAACAAACTGAAAACAAAACAATAATATAGCAGCTAAATAATGAAAATCGGATATAATTAACGATTTCATTTCGTTTATTTCAAATATTGAAGTGTCAATAAATGTCATCTTAACAACTAATAAGCATTTTTAATTTATGATTCACATAGAATACTAAAACTATAGAACAAGACACATTAATGAATTAGTCTTCTATTTTTCAAGTGATATGAGTGTATGCTGTAGGAAACTGAGGAGTTAGCCCGGGCTAAAGTTTAATCTTCATTGAAAGTTCCCTGTTCTGTCTGTTATGAAGGTGGGCGAACTTATAATGTGATCAAATAACACAAACTAGTCTTAGAACAACAGAGGTTGAGAATTAAGGAACCGAATATTTAAAGTCGATAAAGCTCTGCATGTTTAGATTGAAAACCTGTTTTAGGATTAGAAATCATGACAGTTGGCTCTGTGACATCAAATTTAAGCATGTCTGTTTTTGAACTTCTGGTAAATTAAACGCATAGATTGAATACAGATGTTTTTATGTCACGCTTTAACGTCGCCTTCAATGAGGAAAGATAAAAACTTTAAATCGTAACCTGATAGCAAAGTCGCCATTTAAAAAATAACATGTAATATTAAAGCCTTTTTTATTTCAAGTAAAAATCCTTAAAAATCTATTTATGTGTTAGTTTATTCAAAGTGATATAATTTTCTTACTTAGTATATAGGGGCCATGCTTAATATTATTTGTATCTTATGTAATATATAATATTTATAGTTGTGCAATTTTAATTACATATTCAGCTCATAATGTTTCCACTACTGGGCCATCGGCCTCCTCTCGGTGAGAGGGAAGAAAATTTTTAATTAATTTGCCGGAACCCCAGAATGGCCTCCAGTGACGCCCATTTGTCTCTGTCTTCAGCTGTTTTTTTCCAGTTTTGCCCAACTATTGCTTTAGTATAGTCTTCCCATCTTGTAATTGGTCTACCTTTTGAACTTTTTGCTAGTGGGCCGTTCTAGAAAGTTACTATTTTAGTCCATTTATAATCAGTTAGCCGGGCAATCTGTCCTGCCCACTTCCATTTCAATTTTTGTGCGTAGATTAAAGCGTTTGTTACTTTGGTTAGTTTTCTTATTTTTGTATTATCAATTTATCCAATTTCCTTATCTTTAGCATATTTTGTTCGAGTCCTCTCTGGGAGACTGTTATACTATATTGTTTCTTGTTTCAGCAGTGAATTTTCACGTTTGGCGACTCTGTGTCAGACATGGCAGGAGGTTCGAGTTTTCGTCATTCAAATACCTTTCATTATTATTGAACAGATGACCTTCGGTTCGATAGTTACACTTTGAACTTGAGTTGGCCTAGCATAGTACGAAGTTTCCGTTAAATAAGAGACCTGCTTATACTAGCTTTGTTACTTTTGATGTGCGATCAGAACAAAGAAATATACTTACGCACAATTCAATAGTGCAGTATATTTCTATAGCCTTTCATTAATTTCAGGAATATGATTCCAGTATTGAACTATTTAATAAATAGCGCAGGTATTTAATTATTCTACACTAACATTATGAAGAGGTAAAGTTTATAAGTTTGAGAATGTTCATGGTAGAACAGTATATGAGGTTTCGTACTGAAGGAACGCGAGCTCTTAGTACCTACCTTCAATAACTAATTAATTATATTAGTATAAGAGTTGCAGGTGCATGACTATGCAGCCGCTCGCCTTATTCGGAACAAGATATTGAATTAAAATGGGTTAAAGGTAAGTATAAACTATGTAGTGTGTTTGATTGGATTGTGCTAATACTTAGTGTTAGTTTTCAGAGTTCATGTAACCATAACAGACAAAGTGTGTTTTGTCTGCGTAATACAAGTAGGAGCATATTTTTAAAACGAAATGAAAAGATATGTTTTAAAAGTAAGATGCTGAGGGCTAAAATAAATTAAGTTTTAGCCAATCTCGTTCAAACACGGCGGGCTGTGCCGTGTTGGCTGTTGCAGGTGCAGAAAATATTCCAACTTTATTGCGAGTTATAAGTATGTTCGAGCCCTTGGGGGTTGGAACACTAGAGTCTTGGGGGTCCGAGTGCCCACTTGGTTTCTCGAGATCGCCAAGCGGTTGGTCGACTCTTCACGTGATCAAGGGTCCTGGCCTATTTTTTGTCCAATGAATCAGCATTGCGTTACAAGTTTTAGGCTATTTTTCCCGCTGACACGACGCTGTCGAACTTTTTGATGCCCTTATGATTCTTATCCTTGTTTTGTTTTATATATTACTAGCTTTCCGCCCGCGGCTCCGCCCGCGTGGAGTTCGGTTATATCGCGCTTTTTAGATTTCCCTCGGGAACATGAAATTTTTCCGGGATAAAAAGTAGCCTATGTTCTTTCTCAGGGTCTAAAGATTGTCTGTGCCAAATTTCATCAAAATCGGTTGAGAGGTTTAAGCGGGAAAGCGTAACAGACAGACAGACAGACAGACAGACAGACAGACAGACAGACAGACAGAGTTACTTTCGCATTTATAATATTAGTATGGATGTATTTACGTATAATAATAACCGTCGTCCTTCGTGGCGCAGCGGTCAACACGCCTGTCTGCAACGTGGAGGCCCCGGGTTCGATCCCCGGGCAGGTCATGATGGAAAACGATTTTTTCCTGATTGGCCTGGGTCTTGGATGTTTATCTTTATATGTATCTATTATAAATATAGTATCGTTGAGTTAGTATCCCATAACACAAGTCTCGAACTTACTTTGGGGCTAGCTCAATCTGTGTGATTTGTCCGTATATATTTATTTATTATAATATCAACTTTGTCAGCTTTTATATCGTGTAACGAAAATTGGTGTATAAATACCAAGGGCATCGCATCTTTGTATGATATCAATTGATATTGTACGAAGTATATTATTCTACTTCATCCATACTAATATTATAAATGCGAAAGTAACTCTGTCTGTCTGTCTGTCTGTCTGTCTGTCTGTCTGTTACGCTTTCACGCTTAAACCTCTCAACCGATTTTGATGAAATTTGGCACAGACAATCTTTAGACCCTGAGAAAGAACATAGGCTACCTTTTATCCCGGAAAAATTTGATGTTCCCGAGGGAAATCTAAAAAGCGCGATATAACCGAACTCCACGCGGGCGAAGCCGCGGGCGGAAAGCTAGTACTTTTATAAAGGCGTAAGTTTATGAGGATGAATGTATGAATGAATGGATGTTTGCTTTTCGTTCACGAAAAAATTTATGTACGGATTTAGATGAAATTTGGGACAAAAATAGTTTGTAATAAGGAGTAATATATAGCATAGTTTTTATTCTGGTTCGAAAGTTACGTGGGTGAACCCGAGGGGCGCATCGAGTTAAGGGCGCATAACTATGGAGTGACGTCACAGCTTATAAGTACGCTCGCCGCCTATTGGGAACGTCTCCTGTTCGTTTGACCGAGATGGTACGGTATTTTACAGCATCATTTATTTTGCTTCTTCCGTTTATTAAATTACTAGCTTTCCAACCGCGGCTTCGCCCGCGTGGTGTTCGGTTATATCGCGCTTTTTTGGTTTCCCTGGGGAATACCAATTTTTTCCGGGATAAAAACCCTATTATTTAATCCGGACTTCTAACTTTACGTCTAAAAAAATTCAAAGCAATCGTTTCAGTAGTTACGGCGTGAAAGTGGAACAAACAAACAAACTCACTTAATAATATTATTAATGTACACGCACTTGTTATATGAAAATAGAAGTAATCTTGTTACTTGTAATAAAGTGTCGGCAGCTACATAAAATGGCATGTAAAGTTTAGTTTCATTTCTTACTAACTGTGCCCCGCGGTTTCACTCACATGAGTTTGATTCCCTGGGAATCGGGATAAAAATTATCCTATATATTATTCCTGGTTATAAATGAATAAAATAAATATGTACGGACAAATCACACAGATTGAGCTAGCCCCAAAGTAAGTTCGAGACTTGTGAGGGATACTAACTCAACGATACTATATTTATAATAGATACATACATAGATAAACATCCAAGACCCAGGCTGTTGCATTAAAACATATTTAATATTTCCGTAGTTTTAATCTTATAGTTATTCAGTGACAGCGAATGACAAGAGAGTTTTTCAAAATCTGTTCTAACATAAAGGCCGGAACATAATATCTAGTAAAAGGGTAAATAAAGCCAGATATACAATATACATAATACTACACAGGCCAATCAGGAAAAGATCGTTTTCCATCATGACCTGGCCGGGGATCGAACCCGGGGCCTCCACGTCGCAGGCAGGCGTGTTAACCGCTGCGCCACGGAGGACAACAAAGGTTATAAACCCTCTGTGTGCCAAATTTTATCCAAATCTGTTCTGTAGTTTGTGCGTGTAAGTGGAACAAACAAACACACTCACTTTCACATTTATAATAGTAGTGAGGATTAGTGATGGGATTAGGCGTGAGATTGAAGAGGCCTATAGCAGTGGACTTCTATAGGTTGGTAATGATGATGATGAAGGATTAGTAAGGATATATACCTAATTTATACCGCGTACATCGAGGGACTGGAACAATTTGCCAGCGACAGTGTTTCCGTCACACTACAATTTGAGTGTCTTCAAGGCTAGAGTGAGTAGGCTCTTAATAAACTAGCGCGCTTTACCATCAACGATCGCATCACTGCTTACTATCAGGCGGAATTACGGTCAAGCGCTAGATAATAATTTTTAAAAAAAACAATTTACGCCTTCTCTACGCCATGCTGGTAGGCAGAACAAGGCCGGCTACGAACCTCACATACTACTTTTGCTCCGTCTACGTTAGTATAATATGGATTACCATACTGTACTAACGTAGACGGAGTAAGAACAAAACCAGCGGGCGGCGGGTGTGGTCATCTACATCATCATCCCTTTAGTTGGTGGTCGGCCGATCATTTGGAGCACTACGCACCTGAAATTTCTGAATATCATCATCAATAAGGCAACAGTACACTATATGGCCGTAGTATAGCAAATAATCGTTGGAGAAAGACTCCCTACTTGTCTGCTGTAATAGAGACTTAAGTAACACTAACATATCACGAAGATGATCAAACGTCTTGTACACATGCAGAGGACGTTATTTGCAGGACATTTAATTGTCTTAAGCTGGTCGATGTTCTCCAGTGACAAACCAAAACAGCACGCCTTTATTACTCGAAAGGCGTGCTGCCCATTTTTCATCAGATATGCTTAGCTCCCATGTAATAGAGGGCAGGCGCTGCCGGTATATAGTCAATATGGTAGATACAACTAGGAGCTTATTATAATGATAGTGAGGAGTATACAATATCAATATCGCCCAACAAGCAGAATCTATAATGATCATTGAAGCAGGCAGTGGGAGCCCAGTACGCGGCAAAAGACGTTTCCCATTATAATAAAAGGGGTGGATCGAAAAGTTAAAAACAAACACAATTTTCTCTCTAAACAAGTTAAACAAGTAAGATTATTTTTAATTTTATTACAAGCATTTAGTAAAACTTGAATCCTTAACAAATATATTTAACGATAAGCAATAATAATGATGTAATTCATGATGTCATTTTAATGATTTACCGAAGGTAGTGTGTGGTTTAGTCACGTTTACATGCAATATGTGTTATGTATTTTGCAGAAACGTTTCTAGATTACCATTAATCAAAAGATAACGGTCCCAGTTATTAGTCGATAGAAAGTTAAAATGATACCTGAATTAAAATTTAATCGAGAAAAGGAAATACTCAGAAATATAGGTCTGCTAATTGCTGTTCGTGTTTAATCAAAGTATATCAGTAGCTTTGGTATCGGTTGGTTAATCTAGACATCTCGAGTTTGAAAACCAGTGAATGCACTACTAGTGATCGCATTCCTGGCGCAGACACGATCAAGTTAAATAGGGAAACATTTTGAAACTGTTTACCAGTTCAGACTTGATTAGCGTACCTAGTAACCCAGTACATATGTAGGTAACTACACACAGGAAGGCAGGGATATCGTAGCGGAAACTTAGCGCATGATTCTACACCGTAGAAATATTTGGACAGTTATACAATAAATATCTTATCAAAGTTAAGATTTGTTTGAGTTAGAACTCAGGATAAGTTAAAACAAAATTAATTAATTTAGTTCAAGACAATACGCCATTCTTCTAACCATTTCTACAAAAATGTATTAAACAAAAACACGGCTAAAGCTAAAAGTATAAATTAACCCCGAAATATCTGTTACGCAAATGTTTGTAAGCTGGGGTTGTTTGTCTTTGTAGACGCAGTAATTTGTTAGGAAGACAATCAAACCACGTATTAGATATCGTGTTGTTTAGTGAGATAATATTTTTTCTTCAGAATATTTTGAACAAGATACTATTATATTGGGATCCGTATTGTATGATTGACCCGCATGGCGATGCCGGGTCCCACTAGAGACTGATAACGCAATAATGAGGGTCTGTTTCGCAGTCCACTGAGTCTATGACGCGAGTTATAACTACTCCATTGTCCTCAAGGCTTCGATCCCGGCGTAATGTCGGGTGAAGCTGAAAAGAATTCCGAAAATATTTCTACGTTGTACACGTGACAACAAAGATGTCTGTTAAAAGGGTGTGTCTCAGATTTATTCTCTGAGCTTCACCTTCTTCCTAATAGCTTAAAGTCCGGTACACACTTTGCAGAAAGTCACATTGTGTTCAGTCGGATGTGTAGCCACACGAGGAGAAGTGTATGCCGCTGAATCTAAACATCAACAACTATATAATGAAGTTTGTACTTGCGTGTGTACTGCACAAATGTTCAGTAGCCTAACTACTTGAAGAGTTCGTTGCTCGTTTACGATATAGACTACATAAAATTATTGTTGGGTTGTGAATCCGGAAATGTAAATGAAGTGATAACACCATTAGAATGCATTAAAGCATTCCACTTCGCAAAGCTTTATAAACAAAGTGACGCAAAATAGGCGTTAAAACCGGAACACCAAATAGACTTTATTATAGACTAGATTTGTTTTTTCTTTTATTTATACAATTATCGTACAATTGTGAGAAGTTGTTTATAAGCTTCGTATAATATACACGGAGCCTTAACCCTAAACGTTTGTTCGTAGGTGAACGAAGCAAACTTACTATATAATTTTTTCTTTATTTTTTGGTTGAATATTCTTTTGTTGTTTTCGTATATTCGTAGCATAATTCCTTTTTGTGATTTCGATTCGTTTTGCTCTGTCAGCAGGTTTATATAAAGAAATTTTAATTTCGCAAATTTTATGAATGTCAATATTTTGTTGAATGTGATGCTTCGAAATGTAATCAATATTCTTATTAGTTTTTTCGATTTCTATCAAAAAACTGAAATGAACGACGTCCTTGTTTCTTTAAAGGAGCAAAAAACCAAAAATAGTCGTCGGTCCTTATTTATCGAGTAATTTGGTAATCAATTGAACAATTTTTGCGCTAGTGGTTTTGTATTGTACTGAGGACACATGGACGGAGGTAGTATAACATAGGTAGGTTCGATATGGTTGAGCTGAATGATGCTGATCCATACGTCATGTTCGTGAACGGACGCCGTCAGAGGGGACTGGTCATCTCTTAGCTGCCTCTAGTAGCGGCGTATTTTAATTTCTGAATTGTTGTTCTCTTTTTTTTGTGTGTTTTTTATTATGGACGCTCTTAGCGTACAATATATTTCTGCATCGTTCTCACGGTTGATTTCAAAACGAATGATGTAATCAAATATTTGTATCAATAGCTTGACAATTTAAAAGAGTGTCCATGTAGTTTCTTGCCCGTTCTTCTCCATAGGTACGAATGGGCGACTAGCTTCACCTTACTGACTGACCAACCTTTTGACAATTGCGTGTCTGTAACTGGTTTATTTGAAATAAATGCTTTGATTTGATTTGAAGTAAATATTTTATTTAACCCCGAGTTTCGTGCACGTTAAACTTTGACGAGAAATCGTAATGTGTGTATGTACGAAATGTGGTTCTGATATAACTTTTCATTCGGTAGTTATTTATTAACGCTCGGATTCGGCAAGCTATCCCGCATTTAGTTTGCCGTATCTATATTTTGAATCGTTATAGCGTTGAAACAGATATCATTGGAATCATTTGTGTACGAAAGGAGATGTTTCAGAAATGTATGGAGCCTGGGCACATTGTACACTGAATGCTAGGTATAATTACGCTATAGTTAACTGTTTTTAATGTTAATTTCCTATATTTTGGCTTAATTTTTATACAGATTCAATTTAACTCGGCCAAGGAGTGCAACACAACTACTAATAAATATGGTGGTCAGCAATAAGCGAAATAAGATATTGACAGTGACATTTGATTGGCGTGTCATGTATCTAAGGCTATCGTATCTATGTTATCTACCATATACTGCAAAAAAAAACAAAACATGATTTCCGAACATACGGCCCATTAAATAAACAAAATCAACTCAAATCAACACTCGATATGAACACAACGGGAAAATAGAACTCTCAAAGTCGCCAATCAAACGTCATAATCACTGTCATGGCTACCTTAATAAAGGGTTATCTCACTAAAAACGTTTCAAATTATTAATTACATATACTTGTATTTCTATTCAAATTAATTTAGTAGTATTTTTATGAAAATCTTTTACTTTTTTCCTTTTTATTTATATAGCGTACATAGTGGTGGCCAAAAATGAAACATCTCCTTTATACACTTCAGTTTGGTTACTTTAGTATCACCGTCACGCTCCTGTGAAAAATTGAATTTGTTAAAATATTTTACTGAATAAAGTTTACGAGTTGTTTTAAAAACTATCTTGTTAAACGGCCTCACTCTATACAGTGATAATAGCCTATTGAGAATTGATCAACTGACAGCTGTCACTACAAAAAAAAAAAAAAACTAACCCAAACTTTATGCTTTGTTTTGTATCGAGTCAAGGTTGGCAATTATGTAAAATTGTCTATTGTCCTATGATTAGGTTGGCATTGCAATACACATTCATGCATCTTTTTGTATGGCGAATTGGTAATTGTGCTCCAATTTTCTTTATCTAATTAACAAAATTTATGATACAATCCGTCCAATGATTGTTGCATAGTGATTCTATCTATCAAAACAAAAGTGACTGTAAACATCAAAGGTATGATGATTCTATATCAACGAATATTGTATTTTTCTATCTAAAACTTGTCGTCATGTGCCACTTTATTTTTTGCACTGCTATTGTTGTAGTAATAAAACCTGTAAATAATTACACCATATTATACCAGGTACAGTCGACAGCACATCAAGCTACTACAATCTGTTTGATTTCTTTATTAGGTTTTCAACTTTATCTCTAAAGCATTAAGGCTCGAGTTTGATTGGGAATATTTTACAGTTTGGGGTAGCTTGACCTGCTGTCGTCCGTACCTTTTGATAACTGTGAGCAATAAAGCTAAATTCATCTTAAACCTGGATACAAATTTATTTGGCCAACAACCCTATCCACTTACAAAATAACAACATAGCCTAATTACTTCAATGACTTCACCGAATTCTTATACGTAACGTCTTCTGAATTAACTCACTCGGCAAATTGTTTAACACACTTGTCGACCCTCGTCAGTCAACAATAAACTGTATCTACTGGTAAGTTTCATTTCGTATCGACACAGTTCGAAAAGGACGACCTCGAATCAATACATCACGCAAAATTGCTTCCCTGACGATTACCTGCCTAAATGGAATTGACTTCGTAATTCGTATTACCGGTATACCGATTGTATTATTGTGCCAGATTTACGAGGATAAAGGGATATGCCAGAGAATCTCGCCTACATATCAATGTTCATATTTGTACACGCAAAATCAATATACCTATTTATAATTTGATTTGCATCTTGTTCGGATTTCCATTTTTGTGTGAAAAAAGCTTCAACCGATTTTGTGGTTGTTAATATCGGCGGGTTTTACTTTGTTCCTAAAAATATTCTTACACAAACGGATGCGCAAAAATAAATAATTATTACAGACTTATAATTAGAGACCGGATATTGCGGCGCTTATATACCTAGACTTGAACAAAATTCCGACGAATGAATAATATGGATACGCCTTTTAACTAACGATTGTGTAAAATATTTTAGTTTTGTATATTTATATATTTTTTTATTAAAAATGCAAAATACCTTGTTATGCACCATCTGGTGGTATTTTTAAATATATTTATAAAGAAAACCTATAGTGGCATACATATATTAACTACGTGTACCTAAAGGCATATCCATATCTTTCTTTCATCAAATCAAGTTTAGGTATATAAGCGCCGGAATATTCGATCTCTACTTATAATGCACTGATCATTGTTCAAAAATCGATGCGTAGCGCTTCGCTACAGCGGTCGCTGCGCAGGAAATATGTTACTATAAAAAAATATCCGATCTCTACTTATAATGGACTGTTCATTGTTCAAAAATCGATGCGTAGCATTAGCTACGCCAGCGTAGCGCTTCGCTACGGCGGTCGCTGCACAGGATTTATGTTACTTTTTAAAAATGTCCGATCTCTACTTATAATGCACTGTTCATTGTTCAAAAATCGATGCGTAGCATTTGCTACGCCAGCGTAGCGCTTCGGTACGGCGGTCGCTGCACAAGATATATGTCACTTTTTAAAAATATCCGATTTCTACTTATAAAGCCCTGTTCATTGTTCAAAAATCGATGCTTAGCATTTGCTATGCCAGCGTAGCGTCTCGCTACGGCGGTCACAGTGCAGGAAATATGTTATTTTTTTTAAACAATATATTTTTAAAAAATACAGCTAAGGTCATTAGTATATGTCATCTCACAGTCTAGCGTCCGTACCTACCTCAAAGATCAACTAAATATAATTTTAATATTATATCATGATCAGCTTTGAGTCCATCGCCGGCGGCGAGATTGGAGGCTCATCAAAGTCAATCCAATGATTGAGCTCAATTACAAAGGCTAATATAACTATATCAAATTACAGGGTTAAATTTGATTGAGCCCCGCTAGGGTTGTTTTGTAATGATTTAAATTGTTTGATTGTTATAAATGTTGTTGTAGCGGTAGCGAACGCGGCCACTGCGTAGGAGGCGCGGGTTCGATCCCCGCCAAGCGCAAATATTTGTATGCATGAAAATGAATATTTGTACTGGTTTCGTCGTGCCTCGGAAAGCACGTGAAGTCGTTGGTACTGGTTGCCATACGATCATCTAATGGCAGTCATTATAGGTTGCTAAAGCCCTCAAAAGTCCAACAATTGGTCTAACTGCAATACTTCAATATCCCCTTCAGGTTGTGGAGATCAGAAGGCAGGAGCTTCACGGAAAATATCGAAGTATAGCCAAAATCAGCAGTTAGATTGGCAAGGCCCCAGACTCCAAAGCTAAAAAGCTTCGGATGCGACTGGGATTAACGCTGAGATTATGATGATGAAGATTGTTATAAAATGCTTTCTCAAAAGGATTGTATCAGAAAATGAAAGACGATAAAGTCAGCTTCATTTGCAACAAGAAGCCGTTTAACTGAGTGCAGATTATAAATATTGCACGGGATTTAGGGAGCTGCAAGCAAATGTTAAAATTACATTTAGATGTTATGATAAATGCGATTTGAGCGCAGCACAAAGAGGTCTTTATGTTTAAATTCGCATGTGGTTTGGCCTGACTCGGTTAATCTGGCTCGGCTTAGTGCCTGTACTCGCTGTGACTCACTATAAATTATTGTCTGTGCCTCACTTGTATAAGAGAGGATAAACTTACTACTTTCGCCTTTAGTGAACCCCTCGGAGCTCGAGTGGCTAATAATACTACTGCTTTAGTGCGCTCGTTTCGGGAACTACACAGTAACGGTGATGGTGTACTGTTTACTTGTGCAGCTACTGTTAGCGCAACTAATGTAGATTTATTAACACTTAACGAAAAATCATAATTATTGAGCGAAATATTTTATTGACATTTAATTCAGAGTAATCACAAAGAGATAATCACAGTGTTATTCTTTAAAAAACAACACTGCGATTTTCGCTTCTCTCTTTAACACTTAGCTTTTATTATAAAATTAAGTTTTTATGTATTTAATGAGCTCAACAGAATTCTCACTAGGTACCTACAACGTCGAACAGCCGAACAATAGATCGATATAAAATTGAAAATAGTTTTTTTTTACCATGACTGAAGGTGAAGGAAAACATCTTGAGGAAACCTGGACTTTATAAGTCTGAAATCGCCAACTCGCATTGAGCAAGCGTGGTGATTATGCTCAATCCTTCTCTGTATGAGAGGTGACCTGTGCCCAGCAGTGGGAGGATAAAAAGGTTGATGATGATGATGACCATTACTGACACTAACCCAGGTTAACGACCCATAAATTAGTGAGCCCTTTAATCGGAGGATTAAATATTTAACAGTTAACCTATGGTTACCTGTAACGCTTGACGGCGCTAGATGAATTACGGGATTAACGCTTAGCTGTAAAGTCCAAGCTATTTAGGACTAGCGGCCGCCAGCGACTTCGTTCGCGTTGAGTTAGTTAAGCTCCGCTCCTATTAGTCGCAGCGTGATGTTATATAGCCTAAAGCCGTCCTGGATTAATGGGCTATCCAACGCAAAAAGATTTTTCTAATCGGACCCGTAGTTCTTGAGATTAGGGCGTTCAAACAAACAAACAAACTCTTCAGCTTTATGTATTAGTATAGATTCCAAAAAAGACAATATGGAATAATTTCTTATTCACCATATTTTTTGCTTTGACCGTACATGTAATTGTAAACTGACATTATTACAAGGGAGACTGAGAACAGTGATGACCTAGTGGTAACGACCTCGACTTGCAAGTTGAATGTCATGGGTTTAAACCCTGGAATTACTTTACTTTGTGTAACTGCATAATTTCATCCCCACTGCTTTCAAAACGGCGAAGGAAAACCTGAGGATACCTATTTTACAATACAACATTTAAGATATGTGACATCTCTACACTGGGCCTGGATTACAATCTACCAACGCTCACAGAGAGAAAGAGAACCAATATGGACAGGAAGTGGACTGGTTTGTGAGGAGCTGTGCTTTGTACCAGGAGCAAACAATCCAATTAAATAGCCCCAATACATCATCATCATCATCATCATCATCATCATCATCTCAGCGTTTATTCCAGTCGCATCCGAAGCTTTTTCAGCTTTGGAGTCTGAGGTCCGCTTTTACCAGTCTAACTGCTGATATGGCAAAACTTCGACATTTTCCGTGAAACGACTGCCGTCTGACCTCCACAACCCGAAGGCGACGTCGAAGCATTGCAGCTGACCAATTGTTGGACTTTTTAGGGCTCCAACAACCCTTTAACGACTGCCACTAGATGTTTGTATGGCAACTGGGACCAACAGCTTAACGTGCTTTCCGAGGCTCGACCAGACCTGTGCAAATATTCATATTCATGTATTCAAATATTTGCACTGTGCGGGGATCGAACCCGCGCCACCTTGCGCAGCGGCCGCGTCCGCTATCGCTACGCCACGGAGGCACCCAAGCCCATCTAATGGAAAAATAGGAATCGATTTGTTAATTTATTTTAGTACGTCATTGAGTAGCTTTACCATCAACGATTTCATTAATGCTTCCTATTAGGCTGAATCAAAAATGACGTTTTCACGGCGTAACATCTAAATTGTATCAAATGACCTAAATCGTTAAAAGATGTAATTAAACGGCACGTGAATGCTATCCATGTACTACATATGTCTCTACTATATACATATATAATACCAGTTAACAGTGAATTGTTTAATTTATGAAATTAAAATTCTAGTAATTAAGATTTTTACCTTATATATTGGTGAATGCGAGAGGACCTCTATTTCGTACCGACATGAGTGTTAACAACAATAATCGTGACCGCATAAATGATTATGCAGAGCGACATGTATATTATCATTATTATGTTCTCATAAATCTATACTTAATATATAAAGCTGAAGAGTTTGTTTGTTTGTGCGCGCTAATCTCGGGAACTACTTGTCCGATTTGGAAAATTCTTTTATTTGCGTTGGATAGCCCATTAATCCAGGAAGGCTTTAGGCTATATAACATCACGCTGCGACCAATAGGAGCGGAGCATCGGTCTAGGTCATCATTAGCTTCATCTTATTGACTGACCGACCTTCTGACAATTCAAAAGTGCCTGTAACTGGTTTATTTGAAATAAATGATTTGATATGATTTGCATAACTGAACCACACGAACGAAGTCACTGGCGGCCGCTAGTTGTGTAATAAATGACATAGAAGAATCAGAAATAAAGCAGAAAACTAACATAAAATAAGAAGCCCAAAGTTGTGAGTTTTGCACCTATTCAATTGGTTTTGGGATGGGCACTCTTGTTTTCAGAGGGAAACCTTCAAAAGTCATCTGATCTATGGGGACTGAGGTCGAGGAGTCTGGGATTTTTACCTCACTAAAATCACCCTGGTCATCACCATCCGCATATGGGCGTGGTCCAGGTTTTGCACCTATTCAAATGGTTTGGGGATATGCACGGTTTTTTGTTTCGGGGGGAATTCTTCAAAAGGCACCCGATCTTTGGAAATCTAGATCGGGGAGTGTGAGATTCTTACCTCATTAAAACCAGCCCTGTGATCACCATAAAATACAATACAGCACAGTACAGTACAATATAATACAGCAGATTATACAAGGGCTCATATGTAAGACAATTATCTAAAGTACATTACGCAGGTGCATAGCTTCTTCCCAACTATGTTGGAGTTGGTTTTCAGTCCAACCGGATTAAGCTGAAAACAAGTATTTTACATGAAGCCACTGCCTCCAACTCACTGTCAAAGACTCCAACTGTTTGTTTATTAAAGTCAATGCTAGTGTAGTCAAATATATCTACATATGTAGGTACGCAAATAGACGTTGTGACAATATTATTATTATTAGTATCTATTACTCTCTTCAGAACATTGTGTAATTTTCCATCATTGAAAGAGACTGGTGCCTGAAGTAGGTTTTTGAAGAAGCTTGTGTTACAGGTCACTAATATGATCTTAAAGGAATCGTGCCAATGTTTGATTCATCTGGATAGAGAATATGATGCTTCTTTATTAATTACTCGAAGAAAATGTGACCCACTACATGCTGAGAAAAGCTGTCTAGAAAGGCAAGGCCAAGGCTAACGACGTGGTTCAACCAGTGGTCCCTGCAAAGGATGATGATTCGAAGGAAGTGTCCAATCAAGAATGAACAGGAGCGGGAAAATAACGATCCAGGTCAGTCCTGCCCTTTTATTAATATTTTAGCTATGTTTCAGAGCACGGGGATAAGCATATTAATCATGATGTGGTTTATAAAAATATCGTAGTTGATTTAATGTGCTTGAAACTGTGGGCTTGGCAGTTTTTCTCTGGCAAACTTCACTAGCTCAGAAAGAAGCTTATAAAATATTTGTGGGCAGTATCAAAGTCAAAGCATTTGTTTCAAATAAACAGAAGTAGAAGCTACTCTGGAGAAGAACGGGCAAGAAACTTACATGGACAGATTGTACCTTCTGGTTTTTACGTTTTTTCTTTGTTAACCGTATAACAAAGCGCTTATGTAGAAAGTCAATAAAAGATGAGTAGAAAAGCCGTAAAATCTATGTTTATCTTGCGAACAAAGGCTCAAGTGGGTCGCTACTAGCTAGTTACAAACAGTTAACTGCAGGAGTTAAACGTGATCTAAAATTTAGCACCTTAGACTCATAAGAGCGAATGGCAGGAGTTCGCAATGTTATCATGATTAATTCATGTAGCAAAGCCTCACCAACGACTCACCAACCAACTTGCGTCTGACGGTTCAAGTGTTTGTATTGTTAGTAAAGTAAGACCACCAGAGAATGATGTAAGATCTGAATAAGACTCCAAATTCGTCAAGACTAAAGTACACGCCACTTAGGAAATATGAGAAGGCCATAACTCCAGTAAATGAAGGACGGACGGATCAGAATGACCTCCCGCGTCGGAAACGTAATAGAAGTGACAAGGGTTCCTCAAAATGATAGAAGAATTTCGGAGGGTTGAGCTGAAGAGGTGCGTTTTATGAGTTCCCACTGAAGATATGTATCAGTCGCTCAGTCGCTGCTCGCATCGATATCTGCAATGTTTATATCCATCAAAATGAGCTACGAGACGAATGATCACAATCGCTTTGAATTTCGCTTTTTAGTAATCTTTACGACCCATCTCACTGGACTAGTTCAACATTTTAGGTATGTGACACTTACTTAACTACTGTCAATATTCTTGAAATGGATTATACATATTTTATGTACTATTACTATTATTAGTACATTCATAAACGCCAGTTATTGCTGCCAGGTGATCACAGTATTTCGTAATTGTACGAAATATTAGAAGAATGTTAGCGTCTTAAATATTAAGATATTAAAATGTCAAAAACACACTATTTATTTTGTCATTACGGTCGCATGTCACTGCACTTCTGGGAAACCGTAGCTTCATTACCCACTTCTACCTACCTTCATTGTTTACTTTGAAACGATAATAGCTGCTTCAAGTTACTCCATTCCATTAAAACTTAACTCTAATAGTAAAACAGATTTCCAGTAGTTTGTGTATCGTCGCTACAAAATAAATACTTACTTATTGTAGTCCACGAAAAGTAATTATTTCGTTGTGTTCAACCCGTTAATCCTATAGCCGTAGTTTGTGTCTACGCCTAAGGGAAGGAATAAATGAGCCCATTGTCCCAGGCTCGAGCCCAACCCATTTAAAGATAGACAATACCCATTGTCGTACAGTCAAATAATCCTAAATTTGTTGGGATGTCTTTCTCCGCTTCAAAGTTTCCAGACAAACCGAGCAATGAACAATTCAACGCACATCCTCACGAGTTTATGTTTTTATGATTAGTCAATGGCCATGTTAATTAAGTTATAATATAGTTAAGCTATTTCATTGAAAACGTTGGTATTTAATGTATTTGTGAGTATTTATTAAATTGAATGACAAAATAAAAGTGTTCATCTGATAAAACCGGAAACGACACATCAAAAAGTAACATTAAGAGTGTGAATTGTGTGAGATCGTTGTGATACTATGAACTAACACGTAAAGACGATTTTATAGCGCAGCTGAAACTGCGCTCGTAAAGTTGAAAAGACGCGCACTACACGACGCCTAAGTGAATGTTCGGGGGTCAAATCTCGCTCAAAGTACTCAACTTTAACTTCCAGTTAATAACGGTGAGCGCTGTTAGATCTGAATTTCAGATGAGTTGTATTAAAAATTCGTTTCGGTGACAAAGAAAAAATACACAACAAATAGCTAAGAGGAAACTTTTACGTACGTCTTCAGACCGACGACGTTCTCATTTCTGAAAGTAAGCAGCAGATTGGACGTCAACTTTTCCTCTTTTTCCTCTCGTGACAGACAGTAGGTATACAAAGAACTCGTATCTTTCGATGAACAGAACTTTACCCAGCTTCAATATTAAAATTTTACTTACGTTGATAAAGCTAGTATACAAAAGTAGCGGACGCAAATATGTTTCTGTAGCTACTTGCTATTTGTTTCACAATGTGTTTACTTTATCTGAAATAGATGAATCCGCCTAATGTGATTGGACGAGCTGTTGCAACCGACCTGGAAGGAGGTATACTACCTACTACTGCCTTTCTATGCGCTGTTAATTGATTAACTCTCCTGTAGTTACTTGTGGAGTTCGGAACATAAATGCATATAGGTGTATCAGCACAGATGTTCGGCAAAAGCATTTCGTGAACTGTGTAGGTGCAGTAATAAGATAAAATTACACCCTTCACAAAATTGCCAATAAAACGGAGATGAAATGTACTAGATGTTCATTTTGCGACAATTTGAACATGGACGGTCATTTTCCATAATGGATTGCGCCAATTTTCAACACTGTTAAATTTTAATGGTAGTATTATTACTCGAATTTGTGCTATTACATTCATTTTGTATTAATGACAGTTGCAGTGAGAAAAAGCTTTTGAAACAAAATGAACAATGAGTATACAGAAGCCCGTGGCAATTGACTCTGATGTCATGTCCAGAAGATTCGCCCGAGGCGATGCGTTGGACCAGTACTGAACACGTTGCACTCGTAGCAGGCATAGATTTAAAATGAAATTCTCAGTGCAATTGAATTTTTAAAAACTGACTTTATATTAATTTTTGATACTAAGTGTTCTGAAGTTTAGATCTAGATAAGCATGGACCGTACTCATCATACTGTAGATTTACATTTCTATGCAATATGGAGACTACTTCAAGTACTTTATTGTTCCATACAGTACATTCCAACAAATACGTACACGACAACAGCCTGATAAAACTAAGAAGATATCTGAGCATCTCCGAAATAAGAACAGCTTTTTGGCACAGGTAAACGTAACATAAGAAACTATAAACTTGACAACAATGCCTTTGTTAAACTTCATCTGAGCCTGGCAGACGGCAAATTATTGACAAGTGAATTTTGTGGCAAGTGGAGGCGCAAAGACTCCGCGGCGGCGGCGGCATGAGATCTCAAGGCGCCTCGACACGAGGCGCGCGTGCGGCGGCATAAGCCCGAGGCGCACCTCGCGCCACCTCACATTGCCTCCCGCTGACACTCGACACGATGTCTATAAGCCCCGCACGATGATATTGCGATGGAACCTTGTCACAATAACAGCTTTGTGACGTCATCTGTCACACAAAAGGACAGCTAGCAAAAGAATGTTTAACGTAAAATTAATATTAGGGTTAAGGGTTTATTTCTATTTTATAATTTTATTATACATACACTCTTTATACCTACTCACCCATATTCTGACAAATAAACTTTCATTATTAAAATTTTCAAGGAAATAATTCTTGTAGACGTAAAAAAAATATACTTATTCGTATATCTTTCTTACATGTATACTAATTTTTTCTAACTACATTTCTGTTAATTTGCGAGCGGGAATTGAATCAGAGTCCACTGTGTAGCAGTCATGATGTGTTAATTACTACCTACATCTATCAGATCAATACATAGTATAAAACAAAGTCGCTTTCGCTGTATGTCTGTATGTATGCTTAGATCTTTAAAACTACGCAACGGATTTTGACGCGGTTTTTTTTAATAGATAGTGATTCTTAAGGAAGGTTTGTATGTATAATAAATGCATAATATAGTAGAGAAACACTGAGAAATCTAAAAAGCGCGATAAAACCGAACTCCACGCGGGCGAAGCCGCGGGCGAAAAGCTTTACAAATAAAACCAGGATAGTATGTAAAAAAATGTTTATATAATATAATTCAATATAATCTTACCCTATTTATTCAATTCCACTCATATAGTCTTCCGAATCAGAACTGCTTTATGTGTCTGTCGTTTCCGATTCACTGTCGTCTGCCGTATTTATGACAAATAACTCGTCAGTTATTAGATCTTTATTCCAATATTTCCTCTTCAAGCCGTTTAACATGATTGATTGAGTTATTGACGCCAACGCCTCCAACGTCAGACCTTCAATGCGACTTTCCAACTGCTCCACATTCTTTTCTGAGATCCTCATCTTTACCAGGTTCCAGATGTACTCAATGGGGTTGAGGTCGCCGTTGTAGGGTGGTAATCTAACGACCTCATGGCCATTGCCAGCTAATAAATTGTTAATTTTATAATTTTTCGGCGGTCTGTGCCGTTTCATTAATAAATACAGTTCAGGTTTTGTACTGTTGTTAGGAAAGTCGATGTTGTGAGCTTGTAGTCACTCAACCATCAACTGTTTTTATTGTTCATACTTGGTGGCCTATTCTCTTCCCTACTATGATAAGGGGCGTTGTCCATCACGATTATGGATTTGCGTGGTAATTTGAGTACTAATTTTTCTGTAAGTAAGCCACTTGGTGAAATTCTCAGCATTCATTTGATCATGGTAATCCCCCATTTTAGTGTCTGCTTTAAACATTAAAAGGGCATTGTCAAATGTCAACAAAACTGCTTTCACTTCCCGCGTGAACTATAATCCATCGTCGGCCAGGGCTGTCGTTCCGTCTCACTCCGACATCGGTTGCTGTTTGCCAACATTTTTTTATCGTGTAGTGTGCGTGTATCCATGTTTCGTCGAAATAAATAACGGGTCTTTTGTTATTACAAAGCGAGTCATTTTCTTTCATACGTCGTAAATATTTAGCCCTCCACGCTTGAATTTGGGGTCTTTCAATTATAGCCAGTCTTTTTGGTAGCATCGTTTAAATTGGTAGCCTAAATCACATTTAATTATTTTTCTTAATGTAGTTTCACTACCAGTATAATTAAGGTCTACTTTGAAGCCGCCAAGACTTTGCGCATTGTGGGTATTTCTCTCCTCACCGTATACATTGAATGTAATATTTCTTAAAGCTGTTTAGGAAAATCCGTCGAAATATTCCTTCTTTTGTCGTTTTCCTTTAGTAGGAGTTCTCATTTTGCTGGCTGTTGCTGGATCATGCCCTCGTCGCAATTTCGTCACAGCATTTTTTGCAACGCCCGTGGTACATGCCACACGCTCCGTGACTTTCGTAGAATTTTTCCAAATATTTTTAATAACTATTAGCAGTTGCTTCGGTATTAAAATTTCCTCAGTAGTGTCCGAAGCACTTTTTAAAGCACGGTTTATAATTTCAAGAACTAACTTACAGTCCTCTTTCTCTTTAACAAAATAATTGTCCGCTTTAATTATAATTTCACGAGCACGACTGTTAATTAATTTCTTACTCATTTTAACGAGTAACAAAACAAAACTAAACAACAAAACTCAAAAACAACAATAAAACAGGATAACAAAAACAAAAAGCTAACAAAAATATTCGATGTGCGTAAGTGGGTAAGCGCGGACTGAACATGCGAACGGTACCGACGGTGCGAGTTCGGCTACGTCATCAAGATGGCCGCCAGTCGCAATATCATCGTGCGGGGCTTATACGTGACCGCGCAGACAGTTGCACTAATCTCGTTCCCGACATGTGTAAGAGCCGTGATAAATACGGTTATATGTAGTTCCGAATACGACCTACATTTAGTTAAAACATTGATGTTTCGTCTACATTACAGCGATAATACTTACAGAAACATAAAAAGTAGTCTAAGTGAGAACATGTGGTCGCTAGTTATTTATAGAAGTTAAGCGCCCCTTTTTATTTCTAATAACCGAAACATACTCGAAGGCTCAAATACTAAATTTGTTAAAGGCCGGTAGAAAGCAATTTTTTTTGGTAAACGAATTTCGCTCCTGGTCACGTTCGAAAACACGCTAATATACGAGTTCAACTTTTTCAGTGCCCTTTTATCGATAGCAAAAAGACCAGCTGAAGTGAGAAATAAATGGTGTTGGAATGCCGTAGCATGCTATTTTTGAATTCAAACTTCGTCACTAAATCAAGAACTATTTTTTTGTACAGTAAAGGTCAAGATATACGTGTGATATGATTAGTTCCAATAACTCTTTACCGCAAGGCGCAATAAAATGTCTTATTTCTAAACATAACAAAATATTCGTGGTAACACCGGAGTATTTATTGAGGTACCTTTCACAAGTCAGGCGTGGCTTCCGGGTGATAAATGATAAATATACAATCATATTCTGTATGAACGATTGACCCCTTATTTGTGTTGACGAGCTGCTAATACAAAATGTACGTACATGCTACTCCAAACCGTATTATCGTGAATATATGTGCATATACCTTCATTAATTTATCTTCATTAGTTTATTCTTTACCTCATAATCAGTCCTGAAATAACACCACAGATCAAACTGTTTAAAGCACTAAAGAAGCAATATTTACCTACGTGCTAAAGTTCCGACAGTTAGTAGATATAATGGCGTGTCAACTGTAAGTAAACCAGCTACAATGAATTAGTTTACCCTTCATTAAATTACTTTGTGCTAATAGTCATTATGACTTGAACAAGTTTCATAATTGGATATGAGGGAAAACTTGTTTAATTTATTTGGAAGCCTCAAAATATAAAGTAACATCATATAGGACCGAAAGAACATATAAAATTACTTTTCTTGTAACGTGTGCTGTTTTCCAGCGATTCTTGCTGTTTTCCAGCGGACGACCCGTCGTACGGCTGGTTTCCACCCTTACGTTGTTAACACCGCTACGATCCGGACGAAGCGTTTCGCCTCCTCCTTTATACCGCGTACATCGAGGGACTGGAACTATTTGCCAGCGGCGGTGTTTCCGTCGGACTACAATTTGAGTGTCTTCAAGGCTAGAGTGAATAGGCTCTTAATAAACTAGTGCGCTTTACTATCAACGATTGCGTCACTGCTTACCATCAGGCAGGATTGCGGTCAAGCGCTGGTTTATAATATGTAAAAAAAAGCTTCTTCTTGTTCGTTTGTTTTGATATTATTTGATCCACACTTATTTTATAAATAAAATAAGCGGTGTATAATATGATTGATTCTTTAAAAATTACCATAGGTACGTTGTAAAATAATATAGCTTAAAATTAAAGTTAGAATTTTATGTTCCTGACCAGATCTCTCTCTATGCTCTAAGTATAGTCTTCGTCGTGTCATGCTGCGTTCGATGAACCACATGCGATAAATGGCGCCGGAATCGATCACACACTTTACGATCTACCGACAGCTGCACCTGAACAATGTTATTTCATTTCTACGACAATATAAAATATGCGATGACTGAACAAAAATCTTGTTACATTGTCTCCAGGATTTACAGATTTACAGCATAAAGACGGAACTGTTTTCTTTTTATATTAGAATGTCTTGAACTCCCGGGTCACGAAATCTGATTTTAAGTAACACAAAGTATTTTTTACTTAGTTCCCACAAATTGGGAGCTTAATGTTTCCGTGGGCGTCCTAGGGAGGCGACTTAAAGATTTTATCGCTTCGGTGGGCAACAAAATTTAGGAACTGATAAAAAATAAAATTGCCTGATTGTTTTGGTTAAGCAAGTACGCCTGCCAAACATGGCGTCTGCTGATTTATTGTGAGGCTGGCTTGTAATGAGATTTTTTATTTTTGGGGAGTTTTTAGTAACTACGTACGAGATAAAGACTAGTCTTTATCTCTATACGTTGGGACCTATGTTGGGAAAGGGTTAGTCGGTTGTATTGTATACGATGAAAAGGCGTTACCGGTTCTCGACACCTAACTCTGGTTTCCTCGTACATAACAAAGAAAACCCGGCCAACTAGGTGTAAGACCGCGCACAGGCAAGGGTTCCGTAGTTGGGATGAATTTATCCGAAGAACAAACAAAACATCGAACTTAGTTGAAAAACATTTTGTCCAATACAGTCCGACTAGTAATGTAAGTTCGTGCGCACAATGTTCAGAGATTTATCATGTAGTTTTAAGATAAGAGAGTTCTTGTAGTGTTTCCTAGAATCTATAATTATAAAAAAAACACAATTTCTTTTCGAAATGTTTCTCAAACTCAAATAACTTTGAATTCATACAACTCTCATTTGGTAGTACAGTGTTTTTTTATAATTATAAGCTAGAGCTTGGCCGCAATCCCGCCTGATGGTAAGCAGTGATGCGATCGTTGATGGCATAGCGCGCTAGTTTATTAAGAGACTATTCACTCAAGAAAAAAAAAAATAACTGAGTCAATATGAAGGAATATAATAGGAAGGATGACGGCAGTTGAGCGAGGTGATACAATGTTAAACCCAACAACACGACCAACAATGTTGCGCTAGAGGAAGATTGATCAGCAGACATTCCGCGACCAAACTCCCGACTCAACATTTGGCGCATCTTACTCGGCACACGTCGCAATACAGCTGCTCAAACCCCTCCTACGTAAGGCTTCCGCAGACATCAGGAACACGTCGAATCGCTTGGCGGCAAGACTGTTTGGTGGGTGGTATCTTCTGCCGGCACCGATGTTATAGTCTACCACCGAGAAAAGTTGCAGTTTTCTTTGTTATTTTCCTTAAAAAGTCACCCCAAACGTAACGTCAGTAACATCCGTCAAGAAATGCATATTTCTAAAATTTAAACTTCTAAAATTTAAAAACTCATTCGATTCGGAGCAAATTGACTTTCAGACAAACAGACACGCGAGTGATCTTCAGTCTCCTTTCTGTTTGATTGTCCGGGCTTCATATTTTCTTTCAAACGTTGGCTAAGAATCCTAAAAAGTCATATACCTAAACATATTCTAGAAAGTCGCCGGGCATTTTAATTAAACGAATAGTTCTCTATTATAATTAAAAGTCGTGTATATCCGATTCAAAGGGCTTCTTTACAATCGAGGGCTTTGTGCAATTGCCTCAATGACTTTCAGAGAAGGAATTTTATCTTTGAACGAGAAAAAGTGTTTGAATATTAATATGAATGGAATTTAATATTTGAGAGTAGGGCAAGAATACAGGTTGGATTTTCATGTGTATTATGTACTAGCGTTCCGCCCGCGGCTTCGCCCGCGTGGAGTTCGGTTATTTCGCGTTTCCAAGAGAACTCTTCAGAAGTCCGGAATCAAAACTATCGTATGTTATTTCTCAAGGTCAACTCTATCTTTGTACCAAATTTCAATAAAATTAGTTCAGTGGTTTAGACGTGAAAGTGTAACAGATAGACAGACAGACAAACAGAGTTACTTTAGTATTTGTAATATTAGTAGGGATTATGTTGTGGTGTGCATGGAGAGGTTCTGCTAGCATTATTTGCTCTAAGGTAACAAGTTGACAATTTGGCGGGACATTCAGCTTATATCCTGCTTACTACCCAGTAAGTAATTTTTAACCGACTTCAAAAAAGGAGGTTATCAACTCGACCCGTATGTATGTAAGCCAAATTTCAAGTGTATGTACGTATGTCTTTATGTTTGTGCGCACATATTTCCAGAACTATAAATGCGATTTAAGTAATTCGTTTTTTGTTGTACTATGTATTGCTCAACTTAGGGAATACTACAAGTTTAATCAATATCGGTTTAGTAGTTTTTGTGATAGGAATTTTTTTTGGATTGATGAGAACTTATTCTAACATGGGTTATGGCTGCCACTATTGTGATGTTTTTTTTTTTGAAGTCGGTTTCTATTTTTTTGTAAAAAGTTTATATTTCATGCTTTTTAGTGTCTTAGTCGAAATTCGAGAATTACTTTTTTCACTTAATAACAATAGTGGCACCCATAACCCATGTTATAATAAGTTCTCAATAATATCAAAAAAATCTCTATCTCAAAAACATTCGAGTATCTATCTTTTTGTAAAAAAAAAAAATATATATACAACGTGTAACAAAAAGGGTATATACATACCAAGGGCATGGCATCTTTAGATGATATCAAACGATATCGGAAGGGTTTCAACTCAAAATAAAATACTCAAAAAATTGGTACCAAATTTTCGGTTTCGTGTGTTTCTTAAAATTAAATCATAACAAACGTGGCAGCACACTACATACGTTAATAACTACTCGTTGCCCGTCACGTTACTTGCCAAAATCCGATAAATGTCTTCAATATCTCTGTGCCACTAGTATGATAGTAGTCTATCACAGGCGGTGTTTTTCCTCATAACTTCCTAACTGTAGTGGACTGTATTAGTTTTCGTGGGTTGTGGTGCTCTTCAATAAAACACCTTCGTACTCTTCGATCTTTATTGACCCTTCACAATATCTCCATAGGTGGCTTGCTCACTGGTTGACTCGGTATCCTTCTTGTTTAGGAGACTATTCCGATCACTGATCACTTTTGACTACGATTTTTGCTCGTGCTCGTGGTCCTCTCTGCGACCCCGAGTTGGGGGCGCGAGGAGACGGTTTGGGGGCTCCTTGATGGCCCCATGACCGTGGGTTCGGTCTCTCGGCCTCCAAAAATGGAGACCCGTCCTTGGGGTGCACCCTAGGGGTGCTACTCTTCATTCTTCGCACACCTAAGTCGACGCCGCGAGGGTGTGCCTTCCCTCCGGCGGTGGACGGTGTGCTTTGTTGTGTGTGGCTGTAGGAGCGCCTGAAGTGTTTCACGACGCCCGTGCGATCAGACCCCTACCAGGTTGGATCACGGGTTGCCCCCGTGAAGGCCCAGCAAGAGTCGATCAGCGGCCGGGCGTCGGCTTTGGTTGGCGCTCTGCTACAGCGGGTGATTACCCCGACCCCCTAACAGCTCAACCAGCTATGTACGGTAGGCTGCGAGGGTGCGGGGGGTAGTGTGTGTTACGAGCGGTTTGTAGGTGTGTATTCACCGCTCGTGTGGTATTCTGAGTGTGTACCTGCATGTGGAGTAGTGCATGTGTGTTCGTCGTGCGCATAGCGCCTATATAAATACAGTCCGCAAATGCGCACGGCGGCGTCGTGTTGCGAGTGAATAGTGTCTATCCTTGTCTGAGTAGGTCACGTGTATTTGTGTTTGTGACCTACCCGGGTGTCAAGTCCGGTAGCGCGACGTCTGCTATGAGGTCGCGCGGGTATCTCTTCTTATCGGGAGGCCTCGCGTGCCAGGGCGCGATGTCTTGGATGTGCTGGAGCTCGGAGTTGCTGGCACGCGAGAACATCCCCTTCGCCAGTCGGATAGCGAAGTCGTCGATGCTCTCGACTCGCAGGTCCCTGTTGATTACCGAGTTCCTCACGTACCGGGGAGCTTTGACGATTTGACGCAGCGTGATGTTCTGCTGCGTCCGGAGCTTCTTCCTGTGCGTCTCGGCCGTGAGGGCGAGCCAAGCCGGGGCAGCGTAAGTGAGCTGCGGCCGCACGTAGGTTTTGTAGATCCCCAGCTTGACTCGCGTGGAGAGGCGTGACGAGAGCACCGGGCGTAATAGGTTTCGGCTTACCTTAACCCGCGCGACGGTGTCGCAGACGTGCGGGCCCATGGTGAGCCGGCTGTCGAGTGTGACCCCCAGGTATTTGGCGGTCTTGGTCCACTCGACCTCGGTCCCCATGAGCCGAAGGTTCGGTGGATGACGTCCGCCTCGTGCCGTGACGATTATAGCCTGCGTCTTACCTGCGTTCACCGACAGTCTCCACTTGCTGAGCCAGTCGGGGAGGTCGTCCAGAACGCGCTGCATTTTGATGGCCGCGTGGTCAGCCGACAGCGACGTGGTGATGTACGCGGCGTCATCTGCGTACAGCGCGAGGGTTGCAGTGTGCGTGGCGGGGATGTCGTCGGTGTATACCGAGTACAACGCAGGCGAGACGCAGCTTCCCTGCGGCACGCCCGCTCCAATGGGGCGCGCGCTCGATGTCACGTTCTCCACCGAAACCTTGAAAGTCCTGTCTTTCAGGAAGGAGGAGACCACCTGTATCAAGCGACGAGGCGCGGTGGACTTGGTCAGCTTGTAAATAAGGCCGGCGTGCCAGACCCGGTCGAAAGCCTTTTCCATGTCGAGGAATACTGCAGCGGCGTACTCCCTCTTATTCATGGCCGCGGTGAGTGTGTGCAGTACCCTCGACAACTGGAGCGTCGTACTGTGTTCCGCCCGGAAACCAAATTGTTCCGGGCGGGGCGTGGTGTGCGGCAGCAGGTGTTGCAGCAGCAGTGCCTCAAACACCTTGGAGGTTGTGGGGAGGAGCGTGATCGGCCGGTAGCTTTCCGGCTTTGAGACGTTCTTCCCGGGCTTGGGCAACATGATCACCTTCCCCTGCTTCCAGCAGCTGGGGAAGGTTCCGGTGCGGAGTATGCCGTTATATAGGCGCGCTATTGCCGCCACCGATTTCGGTGGCAGGTGTCGGAGGGCGGTGTTTGTAATTCCGTCCGCACCGGGTGCCTTTCTGGGCTTGGTGTTCCTTATTGCCCCCAGTACTTGGCCCGGGGAGAAAACTACGGGGTCTTCGTCTGGAGCTACCGGCGTCTTGAAGTACTCTCCAAGGTGTTGCTCCACTGCTGCGACATGGTCCAGGGCGTCTGTCGGGTTCGGCGTGAACTGACGCTCCAGGTGCTCGGCGAATATTTCGGCCCGGTCGGCCGCCGTGTAGCGTAGCGCCCCGTCGCTGTTGCGTAGCGGGCGCACCGGGGCTGGGGTATTCTTTAGGCGTCGGCACAGCCGGTGTACCGACGCCCAGTCGCCGTCTGCCGAGTCTATAATGTACTCCCAGCTCTCCGATGCGTGCGCGTGTAGCTCGGCCTTAACCTTGTCCGTGACACGGTTGAGCTGGTTCTTGATGGTGGGGCATCTTGTTTGTTGCCACCGCCTGCGCAGACGCCTCTTGTCGGCGATCATGTTGGCGATGTGAGCGGGGAGCTTCTGGTAGCGCCCCTGTGACGCGGTGGATGTGCATGTCGCCGCTTCCAAGGCGCTCTTGATGCAGGCGGTGAGTCCCTCAGCCAACTCGTTCACGTCCAAGGCGTCGGCGACGGGCCGAGTGGGCGTGGTGGCCTCCATTACCTTCCTGAATTTGTCCCAATCCGTGTGTCGACGTGGCGCCGGATGGGCAACTCTGGTGGTGTGGTCAGTCAGGCGGACGAGCACTGGCTGGTGGTCGGACTTCGGCTCGTCGTCCAGCACCTCCTGCGCGATCTGGCAGGTGAGGCCCTTGTGTACGACGATGTCCAGCACGTCGGGTGAGTGTGCTATGTTGTCTGGGTAGCGGGTCGGCGTCTCCGGTCCGGACACGTCGTACCCTTTGGCCTCCGCGTCGGCGAAGAGTCGTCGGCCCCCCTGGTTGATGGTTCCGCTGTTCCACGCCGGGTGCTTACAGTTAAGGTCGCCGGCGATGATGGTGGGATGTGGTGAGGCTAGCAGCGTGTGTATGTCGCTAGTGTTGAGTGGTTTCTGAGGCTGCTTGTATGCTGCGTACATACACACGTGCCTACCGGCGACATGCAGCTGCACACCCAGCGCTGAGATGCTGCTGAGTGTTGGGGGCGGTAGCTCCTGGTGGACGACTCTTCGCTTCACCAGCACCACCAGGCCTTGGGAGATCCGGTGTCGCTGGCTATTGGTTTCATTGTATTGCCCATCCTTTTGGTAGACGTGATAACCTGGGAACTTGACCGTGTCCCCAGGTCTCAGGAGCGTCTCGCTGATGAGCGCCACGTCGATGTCCTGTTCCTGTAGGAGAGGACGGAGGAGCACGACCTTCTCCCTGAGATTTTTGTGAGCAACCCACCTTCTTAAGTACATTTCTACCTGGGTACAAGTTGTGCTAGGGGCGCGACATGGAGCATTTTGATCAGCCAATCCTGATTCGGCTTTGATCACGCGATGTTTTTATCCCTTTCTAGTCCTTGTCGCACCTCTTTACAGCCAATCACAATACGTTTTATTAACCAATTAAATCAAAGTTTACATTTTAATACTTATTCTACTTATTCAATCTACTTATTGGTATTTTACATGTTTTATTTAATCAACGCGATGTCGTCCGTAACAGTTCTCCCCCCGGCGTAGCTCGCGAAGCCTCTTCTTCTTTCACGAGGACGACGAGCTTACTCGCTGGTCGCCGGAAGAGTCCCGTCTTGGTCCGCACCTCCACTACGCGGGTGCTGCCATCTGCTGCAGGATACGTGCGCTCTACAATCCCCATTGGCCATGTGTTCCGGGGTAGCGTGCTGTCCACTATTAAAACCACGTCGCCGGCCTGCAGTGGCCGCGCGCTGTTCTTCGGTTCGCCCCGTGGCGCCAAGGTCGGCAAGTATTCCCGCAGCCAACGCCGCCAGAAATGATCGGCGAGCGCTTGGCTTGCTCTCCAGGTCCTTCTATCGTCCTGGCTGCAGGGCCCCGTTGTGGGCATACCGTCCGAGGACCCCAACAAGAAATGATTTGGAGTCAGGGCCTCTGGGTCTCGAGGGTCCACACTCACGTGCGTCAGGGGTCGTGCGTTCACGGCGAACTCTGTGAGGAGCGTGCTTAGTACTTCCTCTGCAGGCGCCTTCTCCTTCAATGTTGCTGCCAGTGCCGTTTTGACGGAACGCACCATTCTCTCCCACGCACCGCCCTGATTGGGTGCGCCTGGGGGTATGAAGTTCCACTTCATACGATGTCGTAGGCCTTCGTCGCCTAATGCAGGCAACCATTCGACGTAAGCGGCTCGGAGCTCCTGATCGGCTCCCCGGAAGTTGGTCGCGTTGTCGGAGTACATCACGGCCGGCCAACCTCTACGTGCTGCCATTCTTCTCATTGCCATTATGGCGGAATCCGTTGACAGGGATGAGACTAGTTCCAGGTGTATGGCGCGTGACGTGAGGCAGGTAAATAGGGCCCCCCATCTCTTCTCGCGCCGACGCCCTATCTTGACTGTCATCGGCCCGAAGTAATCCACCCCGCAGTTTGTGAACGGGCGATGGAACGGGTCCAGGCGGGCGCGCGGTAGGTCTCCTGTAGCGGGTACTTGCGGCGTCCCTTTCCTCCTCTTGCAGTACGCGCAGCTTCGTTCAATAGCACGTACCGTGGGCCGCAGGTGTATTACCCAATACCGCTGCCGTAGGTCATTGGTGACGCGCTCACGGTTTGCATGGCCCGCGGCGCAGTGCTCTCTTAGCACTAAGAGCTTGGTGATCCTGTGTCCGACCGTCCAATATAATCGGTCGCTTTATTTCACCGGGTGCTGTCGCTGCTTCAATGCGACCTCGCACTCTCAAGAGTCCGTCCTCCAATACGGGGTCCAACCCGTATAGACGGCTCGTCTTCGAGAGGGGACGAGAGGACTGTATCTTCTTCATGTCTTCTCCGAAACTTTCCTGCTGCGCTCGTCGCAGGAGCTCCCTCTCGGCTCGTATCACATGTCGGTGCTCGACTCTTACTGCTGCGCGACGGCACATATCAATGAAGGCCAGCACTCTTGCCGCCGCTCGCACCAGTGTCTCGTACTTGGAGAAGCGGGCAGGGTCGGGTAGCCAGCTTTCTCCCTCTTTCTTCGTTATGTGAAGGACTTCAAGTTCCTCGTCTTCACAAGGCGTAGTTGTCCCAGGCCATTGCTCCTGTGGCAGGTACAGGAAGCTAGGCCCCTGGAACCACCGATTATTTTTGTCGATCGGTGTATCGGTCAGCCGGGTGGCGTCGTCCGCGACGTTGTGCCCTGTTGGCAGCCAGCGCCACTCCTCTTTCGAGGTGAGCTCGGCGATCTCCCCCAGTCGATGCGCGACGAACGGTGTGTATCGCCGGGTGTCGTGTTTCACCCAGTGTACAACGGTAGAGGAGTCCGTCCAGTATGTTGTCTTGCTGACCTCTAGCCGGTGTTCCTTCTTTATCGTGTCAGCGAGCCTGGCTCCTAGAACCGCCGCTTGCAGTTCCAGTCTTGGGATGGTCTGCGCCTTCCGTGGTGCCACCTTAGCCTTGGCGGCGCTCAGCACCACGTTCACGGTGCCGTCATGGTTCACCACCCTCCAGTAAGCCACTGTCGCGTAGGCTTGCTCGCTGGCGTCGCATAGCACGTGTAACTCCACATCCTCGTGTCTCTTCACTGTGTAGCTCCTGGGTACTAGCTTCGGAGCTGTGCGACGTCGGTGAGTTGGGCGAGCCACGCAGCGAAGTGCTCGTTCTCTTGCTCTGGTATCGGCTCGTCCCATGATAACTGCAGTCGCCACAAACTCTGCAGTATAATCTTGGCCCTTATTGTGTAATGGCTCAACAGCCCTAAGGGATCATATATGGACATAACTGCGCTGAGTGCTTCTCTTTTTGTCGGAGCACGTCTTCTATCTCGTACTGGAACGGGTACTCGGCTCATTGTAGTATTAAAGCCGAGCTCGTCTCGTTCTGCGTCCCAGTACAGCCCCAATATTTTGTTCGCGGGCATCTCACCCCCCAGTTGTGTGGGTGTCGTGGCGCGCAGCTCTTGCGGTATGTCGCGTAGCACCGTCTCGTTGTTGGTGCTCCATCCACGCAGCGTGAATCCAGCGACTGTGTGCACCTGTCTTATTTGTTCAATGGCTTGCAGAGCTTCTTCCTGGTCATCATAACTGACCACCAAGTCGTCCATGTAGTGACTGTTCTTGATTGCATCCAGCGCCAGCGGGTATTCTTGTCCGTGCATGTCCGTGTTGTGGTTCCGTACATGATGCGCCATATACGGGGAGCTGGCGGCACCAAAGATCATGCTGGTCATCTTGTAGTGCCGTGGAGGTCCCGTCCGATCGCTGCCTCTCCACAGGAACTGTTGTGCCGGCTGGTCCTCTGGTCGGATTTTAATGCGCAGGAACATTTCTTGAATGTCTGCTGTTACCGCTATGGCTTTCTCCCGGAAACGGAATATAATCCCGGGTAGCGATAACAGCAGATCTGGCCCTTCTAGGAGTCCGTCATTTAGACTCACGCCATAGCTCTTTGCAGCCGCGTCGAATACCAGCCTCTGCTTGCCAGGCTTGTTTGGGTTCTGCACGGCAAAGTGAGGCAGGTACCAGCAGACAGCGCTCTTACTCTCGGTGCCGTCACATGGCACCGCGTATCCCTTCTGGAATAAGTTGTCCATTTGTGCACTGTACTGCTCGGCAAAGTCTGAATTTGCGTCCATTTTCATTTCAAGTTTCTTCAGTCGGCGAAGCGCTGCCCCGTAGCTTGGCGGCATATTTATATCGTCGCGTCGCCATGGTAGTCCGACTTCGTAGCCCCCGTCGATCTTCTTTGTGGTGCCTTCCACGATTGCTATCGCGCGCTGGTTGGCTTCACTTACGCGCGGTTCTCGCGCTACGCCTAGCGCTTCGATCTTAAAGTGGGCTTCTACTTGGTCATGAAGTCTCTGACAGTCGTGTTGCTGCTTGTCAGTTTCGTACACGTGTAGTACGTTGTCTTCACTCACGATGACGCTCCGTGGCGCGGTTCCGTGGATCACCCAGCCGAGCCGCGTTAGGGATGCGGCCGGTTGGTCGGGAGCGCCGACTCGGAGTCTTCTAGATACGATGCATTCCCAGTGATCTGTGCCCACTAGGATGCCAGGTCGTGTCGGTTCGTAACACACCTCTTCGGTCGGTAGGTCACGTAAGTGCTCGTACTCCAGCAGGGTCTCTGGTATAGACTGCTGGTGAAGCTTCAGATCCTTCACGGTTCTGGCCCTGAGCTTGTGCGGTGCGCTGGTCTGGCTGACACCACTCACTTTCACAGTGACGAGCTTGCTATCCTGCACTTGTGATGACATGTTTACACCACAGATGTGTAATGGCTGCGTCGTTCCCTCCGCTCCGATCTTCGCGGCCAGGTCCGCGTCAATGAGGGTAATGGTGGCCCCTTCATCCAGGAGCGCGTGCGTTCTCACCTCCCCCCGTGGACCGGTGACGACGACAGGACACATCTTCAAAAGCACTGTTCTCGGGCCGGCGGCTAGTCGGGTAGCCACCGACATGACTGCTTCTTCTGTCGGTTCTTCTGTAACATGCTGCTCAGTCGCGTGTTTTATGTCAGGCGATTCTCTGGGTTCCCTGTGCAGTGTAGCATGGTGTGGTCGGCGGCACTGATTAACTCCGCATGACCTTGCCTTGCACGTGGCGCGCCTGTGCTTCTTCTGTGCGCACTTGAAGCACAGCTTGTGCTGCTTCACCATCTCCCAGCGCTGATCGATGGTCATCGCTCTGAACTGCGGGCACTTGGTTAGCACGTGACACTGTTTACAGCTGGGACACTGGTCTTCGTCGGCGTCTTCCGTAGCATACACTGCGTTACGCTTTCTATTCAGGGTCACGGCCGGTCTTATTTCCTTCTTCACGGCCGTGGCACTTGTCGGTGGGGCGTATGTGTACCGTAACGCCCTATCCGCTTCACGCATTAGAAAGCGAGATAACATCACTAACTCAGGTTCCGGTGAACCTTCGTTATCACTCGCGAAGTCACACCACCGCGATCGTAGGTGGGGACTCAATTTGTCCAACACTTCACGGGTCAGCAAGGGATTATATAAGTACCCCTTGCGATCGATTGTCTTTAACACACACACTGTGTTCTGGATCTTAATCGCAAAACTGTTCAAGTCACTAGCACTAGCACTGGGTTTCGGCATCCTCTTCAAATCTTCTAGCGTCTTATCTATTATAACTTCTGGTCGCCCGAAGCATTGTTCCAGAGTCTTCATTATGACGTCTGGGTCGGTGGCCGTATGTAGTAAGGCCACTACGACGTCTCGTGCTTCGTTCCTGAGGCAACTTCTAAGCCGCTGGAGGTTCTCTGCCGGTGACACGTTGTACATGCTGGTCGTGTCGTAGTACGATGCCTTGAAGGGTAACCACTCGCTGACTGCGCCGGAGAAAACGGGTAGATCCGTGTGTCGTAGTCTTGGTCTCGCCATCTTTTCCAGCGTCGCAGCCAATTGTTCGATGCTGTTTCTGGCTTTCGTTGGCGTCGGTGACCGACCACGTGGCACCTGTTTTCTATCTTCTCTCGCATCTGTGCCTCTACCCTCCTCCCCCCGTAGGTCGTTGGGGTTGTTGCGCAACCACTGATCCACTTTCTGGTGTGGGTGTCCTTCCGCATCTTCGTGGACGCTCTCCTGTTCGTCCTGGATTATTGACGTCTCGGCGGCTAATCTTTTCCTTACTAGATCCGCCTCTATTTCTAATTCTTTTCTTCTAATTGCTGCTAGCCTTTCAGCTGCTTCTAGCTCCGCTAGCTTAATCCGCGTCGTCGCACTCGTCGTTGATCTCACTGACCGCGGCGGTGATACCATCTGTCTGCGTTCTGACGATGGCCCCGCGGTCGCGACGTCCGCTGTGGTAGCGCGTCCCTCCACTTGAGGTGACGCTGGAGGATCCAATGACAGTCTCCTTGCCCGTTCTTGCTCGATGATTTCCAACTCCCGGCGCCGTCCCGCCGTCTCTGCTGCGTCGATCTGGCTACGTGTCACGACCATGGCTGAGCCTCTTGTGGCACCTCGACGTATCAGGCGATCCGGTTTCGTAGGATTCAACGATGTAATCCGGCTTCTGAAGGACCAGACGATGTAATCCGGCTCTCGAAGGACCAGACGATGTAGCGGACTGTAGTTAATTTCGTGGGTTGTGGTGCTCTTCAATAAAACACCTTCGTACTCTTCGATCTTTATTGACCCTTCACAATATCTCCATAGGTGGCTTGCTCACTGGTTGACTCGGTATCCTTCTTGTTTAGGAGACTATTCCGATCACTGATCACTTTTGACTACGATTTTTGCGTTCGGGAAATCGCGACGTCCCCGTCAGGGGGCGTGGCGAGCAGACCCAGGGCTATGCCCCCCGGCCGCAGAGTCATTGTAGTCGGCCCGTGACTACGGGCCCTTCGTTGGGTCGGCAACAAAGGCCTGACGAAGTATGTTACGCGCGTGAGTTGCGCGCGTCTGTGTAAGTGGTTGTTCTGTGTTATTCTGTAGGCGCGCCACAGGGCCCACTCACGACCCTGCTTTCTTCACGGCACTCCGGCGGTCAGTCCCTGCCAGGTGAGACCCCCAGTTGCCCTGGGGGAAGCCCAGCAGAGGACGACCAGCGACAGGTGGTGCCGGCTCGACGCTCCTACAGAGTTACGGATGTAACATGTAACCCCCGCCCGTCCTGAGAAACCATCTATGTACGGTAACCACTTCAGGCTAAGGGGTCGTGATGTATGTGTGGGCGGTATTGAATTGTAGAGTAACACCGCCCAGTGATTACGCGTACCGCGGCCCACGCTACGCGTACGCGTGTATGTGTATGGCGTCTGTTTTGTGATGGTTGTCTGCCGCCGCGTATGCGTACCTATATTAACCTAGCACACGCTACGCGACGAGTGTATGTAGAGGGTGCAGTATTATTGGGTCAGGTGAGCCGCGTGTAACCTGGGTGCGACTCACCTGTGAAGGTCAATCCGGTGGAGTGGGGTCACAGGTCCGCTACCAGGTCGCGGGGGAAGGGTTTCGCGTCAGGGGGGCGCGCGTGCCAGGGCGCGATGTCCTTGACATGCGTCAAGTCGGACGCGTCGGCACGCGCGAACATACCCTTCGCGAGGTGCCGCACAAACTCATCCAGGCTCTCAAGCCTGAGGTCCCTCCGGATGACATCGTTCCTCACGTAGCGAGGAGCGGCAACTATTGTCCGCAGCGCAAGATTTTCTTGCGCGCGGAGCGTCTTGCGGTGCGCCTCACTAGTGAGGGCGAACCATGCCGGAGCGGCGTACGTCAGTAGTGGCCGTATGTACAACTTGTACACGGCCAGTTTGACGCGCGCTGGGATGCAGGATGAGAGCACTGGTTTGAGCAGGTGGCGGGCAACCCTGCCCCGTGCGGCGACCGAGCGGACGTGTGGCCCCATGGTGAGCCGGCGGTCGATCGTCACCCCCAGGTACTTCACCCGGGGGGACCACTCGACGGCGGCTCCCAGGAGTCTCAGGGGTGGTGGGACGGACGCACGCCCGAATACGATCGCCTGCGTTTTTCCCACGTTCACCGACAGCCGCCACTTGGAGAGCCACTCGGGAAGGAGCTCGAGCACACGCTGCATCTTGACGGCCGCGTACTTCGCGTTAAGCGATGTAGTGATGTACGCGGCGTCGTCAGCGTAGAGCGCGAGCATCGCTTCCGAGGTAGTGGGGATGTCGTCGGTGTAACGTGAGTAGCACGCAGGCGATAAGCAGCTGCCCTGCGGTACACCCGCGAGCACAGGGCGGGGGGCGGATAGCGTCCCGTCAACCACCACCCGGAAAGTCCTGTCGGAGAGGAAGGTAGAGACCACCTTTACTACGCGACGGGGCGCGCCTGAAGTTGCCAGTTTGTATCTCAGGCCGTCGTGCCATACGCGGTCGAAGGCCTTCTCCATGTCGAGGAGTACTGCAACAGCGCGCTCTTTCTTGTTAAGGGCGGCTGTGACGTGGTGCAGCACCCTCGACAGCTGGAGCGTCGTGCTGTGCTCCGCCCGGAACCCGAATTGCTCGGGCCGCGGCGCGATGTGCGGCTGGAGATGTCGCAGCAGGAGTGCTTCGAACACCTTGGAGACTGTCGGCAGCAAGGTGATTGGCCGATAGCTCTCCGGCTTCAGTACATTCTTTCCCGCCTTGGGCAGCATGATGATACATACGGAACATACGGGGCATACGGTACGGCAGATGGCGCAGCGCTGTGTTGGTGATACCGTCAGCACCGGGAGCCTTCTTTGGTTTAGTGCGTAGGATGGCGCGTCTGACTGCGCCGGCGAGAAAAATACAGGCTCTTCTTCGGGAGCTATCGGCACTGCGAAGTAGTCTCCCAGGTGTTTCTCCACTGCTGCGACATGTTCGACGTCGCTGGTCGGGTTGGGGCGGAACTGACGCTCCAGGTGCTCGGCGAAGACCTCCGCCCGGTCCTCCGCGGCATATTTAAAAGCCCCGTCGCTAGTAAGCAGCGGTCGTACCGGGGCTGGGGTGCTCTTGAGTTGGCGGCACAACTTATGCAGGGAGGGCCAACTCTCCGTGGTGGCCTCAATTCTTTCTTCCCAGCCCGCGGCGGTATGCGCCTTCAGCTCGGCCTTTACCTTCTCCGCGAGACGGTTTAGCTGCGTTTTCAGCGTCGGACATCTTAGCTGCTGCCACTGCTTGCGTAGTCGCCTCTTCTCGGCGATTAGTCTGTGGAGCCGCGCCGGCAGGGGCGGCAACAGCACTCTCCCCTGCGGCTGTGTGCTGGTCGCCGAGTATAAGGCGCTCTGTATGCAAGCAGTGACGTTGTCCGCCATCGAGTCAACGTCCGCGGCGGTAGCAATGGGCCGAGCCGGCGTGGTGGCCTCTACTTCCTCTGCGAACTTTGTCCAGTCAATGCGTCGACGTGGCGCTAGGGGTTTCAGGCGGGTCGGCATGCCAGACAGGACGACGAGCACAGGCTGATGGTCTGACTGTAGCTCGTCGTCTATCACCTGTTGGGTGATCTGACAGCGCAGCCCTCGGTGTACTACGATGTCCAGCACGTCCGGCATGAGCACCTGGGCGTCTGGGTAGTGGGTGGGGGTCTCCGGGCCGGACACCGAGTACCCGAAGGCTTCCGCGTCCGCGAAGAGTCGCCTGCCGCCCGTGTTAGTGCGCGCCGAGTTCCACGCCGGGTGCTTGCAGTTCATGTCGCCCGCGAGGACAGTGGCACGCGGTGAGCCGCACAGCAGGCCCCTCAACTCTGTCACGTCGAGGGGGACATTGGGCGGCCTATAGCAGGCGTACATGTCGATGTCCTCGCCGGCCACATGCAGTTGGACACCCAGCGCGTAGAAGGTGCCCAGCGACGGCACGGGGAGCTCTTGGTGGACGACCCTTCGCCTCACCAGCACCGCCAGACCACGGTACCGGGAGTGGGCATCCGACCGTTCGTCTTTCCGATAAACGAGATACCCTGGGAAGTTGGCCTTATCTTCTGGTCCCAGGTGAGTCTCGTTTATTAGCGCCACGTCGATGTCTTGTTCCCGAAGGAGATGGCGGAGGGGGGCGACCTTATCCCTAAGGCCGCGGGCGTTCCAGTGGATCACCCTCAGTGGCCTAGCCACGGTAAAGTTTCAGCAGTGCGGATAGGCCATCGAGGATGACCGTCTCCACATCCTGTCCCTGCCTTATCGCTCTGATGAGCTCCATCAATAATTTGATGGCACAGGTCGTGAATTCATTCTTCTCGGGTTGGTCTGTTCTTATTTTAGTTGATTTTGTTGTTGTGCCGGGGGTGCCGCGGCTTGCTTTCGGAGCCTCTTGTTGCGCTCCTGCGTCCTGCCGCGGCACTGTGCCGGCACCGGATGTTTGTGTATCCTTCACGACCTGCACCTTCTTTAAGGCAGGGGCGGCCGCAGGGATATCTTCTTCGGTCGGTGGGGGCATGGACTTCTTGCCTTTCTTGCCCCCACGCCTGTTTTTCCTCCGCCCGGAGGAGGAGGCTTGGGTCTTCTCAGAGGGCCCGTTGGCCGCCGCCATAAGGGTTGGGGCGTCCTTCTCTGCTTCCACCATTTGCGGCCTTTCTGCGGCCGCTCTGGCCTGGCGCGCGGTGGTGGTAATGGCGGCGGTCCCCGCTCGCCTGGTCTTCATTTCTTTTATATAGGCGGGGCACTTTGTGTTGCACGCGGGGTGCGGCCCCCCGCAATTGGCGCAGGTGGCCGGTTCTTCCCGCGGGCGTGGGCAGTCTCGTGCCGCGTGCTCGCCTCCGCATCTCACACAGGCGAGCGGGCGGTGGCACATGTGCGAGCTGTGTCGGAACCGCTGGCACCTGTGGCACTGAGCGGGCCCTTTCTTCCCCCGCCAAGCCTCTATTTTGACACCACGCATGTACATAAACACCGTGGTGTCAAATATGGCCCGGACGTCTGGCGTTCTCTTCAAAATCGCGTGAAATACGCAGCCGGGTCTTCCCTGTGCGCCCTTAATGTGGCGCACGTACTCCGGCTGGTATCCCAACGTCCGGAGCTCCTCCTCAATCTCCTTCGGGTCGGTGTCTGCTGGTAGCCCCCTAATGGCCACCTTCAGGCTCTTGTCCGCCGGCAGGGAGTAGGCGAACCAAGACAATCCCTCTTCTTTCTCCAGGCCCGTCAGATATCGCTGGACCAGCCTGTACTCGTCCTCGGTGTCGGGGGTGAACCTCACCCCCGTCCCGTAGGGGCGAGCATTTGGGGGCCGGCCCAACTTAGCACTGAGGGCCCGGAAATGGGTCGCCCAATTCGGCAACTTCTCCACTACCAGCGGAGGATATCTAAGCTTCTTCCCCGGTTTGTTCTTCGAAGCGTCGCCGGGGAGGGCATCGTGTTGTGCCTGAGGTGCCATGGGGGCTGGGGGTAGTGCAGCGGCACTTACTCCTGAGGTCGAAGGCACTGGGGAGCGCGGCGGCGTCGACATAGGCGACGGCGTGGGTGAGCGCGGCGGCGTGCGGCTCACTGTCTGGGCGAAGGTCGGCGAGGCGGGCATTTTCCCACCGCGCGGCGCGCAGGTGCGCTGAGGCCGCGGCGAGTCGGGACAGTAGCGCTTCGCCTCTATGGATCCACCCGAGCTTCTGCGCCGTCGCTGTGGTCGAGCCTCGAGTGCGAGCTCGAATCGTAGCGGCGTTGGTAAGGCCGGCGACTGCCGGCCTGATTGGCCTCGTCCCACGGTGGGCCGAGGTCCGGATCGCGGGGACGTGTCTCGAGACACGCCCTCCTGACCAGACCCGGCCGAGTCCCCCGACGCCAGTGACATGCTGGAGGAGCATGCCGATAGTACTGCGGGGGAGTCGTAGGCCGAGAACCTCGGCGGTGCCGGCGATTCAGTCGCCGGTGGCGCCATCTGCGCTGGTCTGCTGGTGCCGCCCACTCTGGTCGGCCGCTCAGGGTCCGCCCTCGCCGGGCCTGCCAGCAAGCTGGGGGGGCTGGGTGAGGCGGTGCCCGAAGCTGGCACAGCTTGGGCCGAAGCTGGCTCAGCTTGAGTGGGCGGTGTTGTAAGCTGGGTCGGCGACGCAGCTGGACGCGGCGGGGGCGCGTGGGTAGACGCGGGCGTCGCGGGGGTTTGCACCGGCGGTGCGCGCCGCGCGGGCTGCGCGACGTCGCGCGCTAGCGCCGCGGGCCGCGCGGCGGGCGCAGCCGGGCGCGCGGATGTGGATCCGCGAAGTGGTTTCGTGGGCGCCCGCGCTTGTTGCGGGCGTCCTTGTGTAGGGACCGGTCCCGGTGCCTGTATAGGCACCGGCCGGAATGCGGCTGGGCGGACAGGTACCGCGTGCTGCCGGCTCGTCGACGGCGCCGGCGCAACGCGCGCAGGCGCCGGTGTCGTCGGAGGGCCGACCGCCGGCACGGCACTAGTGCCGCCCTCTTTGCTCCGGACAGTACGGGTGGTTTGTCCGGCCGGTGTCGGAGCGGACGGCGTGTTGCCCGTTCTGGGCAGTGACGCAGAAACTGCGCTGCCCATTTCGGGCAGCGATGCCGCCCGGTCCATCACCGGACGAGCATCTTCGGACCCAGTGTCGCGGCCTAGAGAGCCGCGTACGCCGGGCTTCTTCGGCATTTCTGCCGGATAAAACTCACGCACACACAAACAGACACTCACTAAAAGTTAAAAAGTTAAAATCAATTGTTTTTAAAAATAAAAGTTCTCTCTTTGTAGGAAAATGAATTAAAAATTTGTCCGTGGTAGCCGCGATCGCAACGGCGGCGGCGGGCCGCCGGGTGGCGGGGGCGAGGGCTCCCGCCTGTGCCCGTGCCGGTCAGGACTCGGCACCGGCACAGACGAGTAGCTAACAAGACGATCCGCGCGGCTTAGCAGGTCTCGGTGAGCACCCGGGAGCTCCAAACCGGACGACTGCTGTGGACCACTGGCTGATCCACGATTTTTGTGAGCAACCCACCTTCTTAAGTACATTTCTACCTGGGTACAAGTTGTGCTAGGGGCGCGACATGGAGCATTTTGATCAGCCAATCCTGATTCGGCTTTGATCACGCGATGTTTTTATCCCTTTCTAGTCCTTGTCGCACCTCTTTACAGCCAATCACAATACGTTTTATTAACCAATTAAATCAAAGTTTACATTTTAATACTTATTCTACTTATTCAATCTACTTATTGGTATTTTACATGTTTTTATTTAATCAACGCGATGTCGTCCGTAACACTAACATAAAGAGATAGGATTAAAAAACCCTTCCAATATCGTTTGATATCATGTAAAGATGCCATGCCTTTGTTATGTATATACCCTTTATGTTACACGTTGTATACAATAAGTAAAGAAAAACCTGTCCGATCCGTGAAGGTATTGTTAGGTATCGATAACTGATTCAAATAATGCCCACAAAGACAGGCCAAAACTTAAAAAAAAAAATCCCCCTAAAAAAAAATTGGTTGCCTGTAAAGTCGGTATACGGGCGAAAGTTTTACGTGACAACGACTTTAGAGTGGTAAAATAATTTTAATGTGAATATTCATTCGTATAGTAGGAAGAAGGATGAAATAATAGTAACAATTTAAAACATTTATTTATACAAAGAATTATATTTAAAACATTAATTTATACAAAGAATCTCGCACTGAATTTCATATTAACAAAATTTTATTTTTACACGAAACTACCTTCACATTATCCTTAGTCATTTATTTCATCATGTGATATTATTAGTCTGAAATTATTTACCTTTGCTGTTTGAATTGTTGCGATGGACGAAACTACCTTCACATTATCAGTACACAATTGTTTTACAATTAACTGGCAACGTGTAAACTTGTATGCAGGCGCCTAAGCGAAATAGAAGCGCAACACATGAACCAGTGTGTATGCCTATCTCTCTCACTCTCTCTCTCTCGCTCTGTCTCTCTCGCTCTTAGGCGGGCTAACTGTGCTCGAGTGGAAGGGACGCGTGCCTTTCACTTTTTATTTATGTCTGTCTCTCTCGCTCTTAGGCGGGCTAACGTCTTAAAATAAATATTATTTTAAAGAGGTAACTTAATACATGTGCGGTAAGCAACCCCATTCCGCGGGCGGCGGGGGGCAGGGCACGCGGTACCTGTGATGTGGTCGCGTCGCTATTCGCTTATAATATACTAATAATACCAGTGTTGTCACTTTTTTAAAAATTACCAAATTTCGGGGAAATTGGAATTAATTCCCGGGGAAAAAGGATTATTTCAAAATTCATTAGTATTGTTACTATGATGATTATGTAAAATTTTATATTATATTTGGTCAAGTGTTTACCTAACCTTTATTATCCTTATGGGTCGGACAGGGTTTTTTTTTAACATATTGTATATATAACAACATCTTATAACCTATCATATGTCATGGTTCCCTTAAAATGAAGCCGAAGAAGAATTCAATATTTATGCTTTTGCGCTCAACTATACAAACAATAAATATGGAAGTTGAAGTATGTTGCTGGAGAGCGGTATTCTAGCTCTTAACACAACAGGTGAGGCTATTCTTTACTCAAGTATCTACCTAACCTTTTATACGTACGTGGCCGCCATTCGTTCTTATTACACCTCGCCATACATTTGCCCATCCGGGAAAACTTTAAAATTCTGTACGTATATATGTGGAGTTTGAAAACGAAACACAACTTCTGATTTTCTGTTGATGTGAACAGAGGGAATGTGTTGAGAAGTTGGCGAGTTCTCGCTTCACAACGTAAGATATCATATTAATTTCACGTTTGCAACTTTGTTAGGAATGTAAACAGTACTGTAGCCCGAAGACTCCGACAACAAACCATTAGTGTGCTCGTTTCTCATCGCAAAGTGCGGAGGACATTAACTGGTGAGTGTAAGTGGCAATGCTGGTGCGTCTCAACCAAATCGCTCGCTCTCTAATTTACGTACCAACTTTGGTGACACGTGTATTCTATTGATTTGGTCTACTCGCCCGGAGTCGGGTTATGTGCGTAGCTTTTTGATTGTCATCCAATTTTGGATGTGATCTAGAGAATATTTTTTTTTGAATAAGTACCACGCGTTTGGGATTGTTTGTGATCCGTATATATATATATACACGTTAGATTAAATTCTAAGTTATTATTTGTAGCTTTTTTTTATCGAAAACTCATAAAAGTTGATGAAACAATTTGGATTTAATATATTCTTATATATTATGTATAAAGCTGTGGTATTTCATCCCATTTTGTTATACAAGTATCCTTTCATGTCATGAAGTCCTCGGAAAGATAGTCGATTCGCGTCGATCTAAGGACATGGAGCGGTTAACATATTTTGGTGAGGGTGACTGATTCTAGCAGCTTATGTATATGAATATGGATATTCTTTCATCTCGGCAAGCTATTTCCCCGAGCAACAAATCATAAACATCTTGTTTTTTTTTTTATAAAAAATAAAATGAAATTAGACTGCATATGATAAGTTTCTTAACTTGCCTGTGCACTAGGGCCCCGGTTTATTTTTTCAACAACCCGCAACCCTGACTCGGGTGGCAGCGGTCTTCGTGGACCTTATCACGATGTGCTGACATCTCTTTGAGGTGCGCGTGAAACACAACGCGCCGTCGACTCGGGCCTGCCTCCTAATCGTCGAACACATTTTTGTCAAATGATTGCGACTAGATCGTTTGGATCGAACGGACCAATGGGCGGTCCGAACGATCGCAACTGATACCAACTAGTCGCAATCATTTGACAAAAATGTGTTCGCCGATGGGGCTGGTCCATACCGGGCGGTGAGCTGTCCACTGCTAACCGCCCGCAGGCCCGCGCCAATGGTGGCCGGGAGGTCGATGTTGTCTCCCGGCCATGGACTCAATCAGGCCTTAAATCCTTGTCATCAAAATCGCACTAGATGTATGATATTCTGTTTAGAAATACATCAGAAGTTAATTTGCATAACTTTTAGTGATCCACTAATACTTAGTTCAACCAATTCTGGAAAAAAAGAGCAGAGTTCAGTGCTGAACAGCAGCGAATCCAATTAAATAAATACATTTCCATTAACATTTCTCATCAAGAGAAACTAATAACCTTTTTGACCCCATCCAGTAAGTTAGGTGTCGTGCAGGCAATGAATTACCAGAGGGAGCAGAAAAACTGTGGGTACCTATCGAACCGCCAGCATCCAATCAACATGGAGTACATTTAGCTACGGACTTAGAAATTAAATTGCTCCTCATGTGAATGTTTTAATTATGAGTAATTAGCTAAGTAGACGAGTAAATATATATAAATTGGGAGTTTCTCAGGAACTTTTGAAGATATATGTGGATTGTATGATGCTTATTATTGTTAAACGCGTCTCGTAATACATAATTGGGTAATGTAACATCATATTACAAGAACAATATTACAACATCATAATACATCAAGACAACTGAGACTGAAATTATGCTACATTATATAAATTACTTCTTTAGAATTAATAAAAATATTTGTGATCTTTTTTCATTTCTATTGTTTTTGATGATTCCTTAAAAGTTTTTATAATTACTTTACTAATTTCCTCTGCATATGAATCTCATCAATCCCATTGCTAGACAAAATTCATCTATTTAAACAGCATCCTGCACCCTTTCACTGGATCAGCAAACTCTGAAAACCTACCTAACCTATATGTGGGAATGGAATGTATCCGAATATTTGATAGATTGAGTGAGTGATGTTTCAGATGTGTATCCAAACGACGCGAGTGAGAGGATGGATGTGACTGATGTGAGAGTGAGAAAGGAGACGAATGGCGAGATTGGCACGACGAGGAACACGACGCGAAGACGTACCTATTTTTATAATTTTCCCAAGTTATTGTGTGTTGACTTTGTTTTTTTATTTTAATAAACCGCTCAAAGTCGTTGTGCTGTATTTTTAAACCCCACACATATATAGGTACTGAGATAATCTAGTATTTCAATTTGGCATAATCTTTCATCAGTATAACACCGTAGCGGGACTAAGTATACCTCGTGCAAATATGTTTGCATTTTATTTGTAGGAAATTAAGATTCGCGGCGTACCGCCCCTCGTGCACCGTGCACCCGGTACCTCAACAACGCGCTGCAATTTCCATCCGCTGCAGATAAGCAAAGCAATATTTCACATTACATATGACGTTACTATTTCCCGAGATAAATTGTACAAGCTTCTGTACGTTTCATAAATGGTCATTAACTATATTTACTACCGTTTCGTTTCTGTGTTTGGGTTCTCGATTGCAAACAAAAGACGGTTGTTACTTTGTACTAGGAATTTTGGACTGATATTTCTTTAAGAGGGAACTCTAGTGGTGCTTTCTCTATACAAACGTATTCCGCTGTTTTCTTCGTGGATAATGCTTTTGGAGCAATTATTTTCTTTCGACAATTTTACACCGTGATTATAAGAGCATTTGATTTCTTCCGAAAGTTAATTAATAAAAGAAATATTGAGATTTCCTCGAACCTTAACTTTGGGCGGTTCATTGAGTCCAAGGCCAAGGTGGCTGCCAGGAAACTTGGCGTTATCGCAAAGGTCCGGCAGTACTTCACACCTTGGCAGCTTCTAATGTTATACAAAGCACAGGTCCGTTCGTGTGTGGAGTACTGCAGCCACATTTGGGCTGGTGCTGCCAAGTGTCACCTGGCCACTTTGGATTCAGTGGAGAGACGTGCAAAGAGGCTGATTGGTGACCCTGATCTAACTCGAGTTGGTTTCCAAAGCCTAGAGCACAGGCGTAGAGTAGCCAGCCTTTTGGTGTTCTATAGGATGCATTTCGGGGAGTGTGCGAGGGAATTGCATGATTTAATTCCCCCATCTCCGTTCCACCAGCAGACGACCCGTCGTACGGCTGGTTTCCACCCTTACGTTGTTAACACTACTACGACCCGGACGAAGCGTTTCGCTTCCTCCTTTATACCGCGTACATCGACGGACTGGAACAATTTGCCAGCGGCGGTTTTTCCGTCGGACTACAATTTGAGTGTCTTCAAGGCTAGAGTGAATAGGCTCTTAATAAACTAGTGCGCTTTACCATCAACGATTGCGTCACTGCTTACCATCAGGCAGGATTGCGGTCAAGCGCTAGTTTATAATATATATATAAAAAAAAAGAAATATTATACTTCAAAATCGCGAAAAATAACCCATTTTTACCGCGATGTTCAGATGACTATTAGACAAACGTGATAAAATTTTGACAAAAAAGAAAGTAATAGAAGCATAGGTATACTTTTCCTCTAAATTATGATATATGATAATAATTATGATAAAAATAATTGACATTTGTCGTGTTTTGGAAAAGAAAACAGAAAGGAAAACAGCGGAATACGAAACGTCTTTTGGTCAACATTTTTGTTGGTAAAATCAGCCTGAGCTGCAACTGTCCTTTTCGCACTTTACCAGGAGGGGTTGGAAGCAGCGCGACGGCAATAGTTTCCTCACATACCTATTTTCCAAATTCCTCGGCACTAGAGTCCTCTCTTAATGGTGGATAGTAAGGGTAGTAATACAGCCTCCATGGCGTAGCGGTAGCGGACGCGACCGCTGCGCAAGGTGGCGCGGGTTCGATCCCCGCACAGTGCAAGTATTTGTATGCATGAATATGAATATTTGTACTGGTCTGGTCGTGCCTCGGAAAGCACGTTAAGTCGTTGGTCCCGGTTGCTATACGAACATCTAGTGGCAGTCGTTACGGGTTCTTGGAGCCCTCCAAAGTTCAACAATTGGTCTAACTGCAATACTTCGATGTCGCCTTCGGGTTGTGGAGGTCAGATGGTAGTCGCTTCACGGAAAATATCGAAGTTTAGCCATATCAGCAGTTGGACTGGTAAAGCGAACCCCAGACTCCAAAGCTGAAAGGGCTTCGGATGCGACTGGGATTAACGCTGTGATGATGATGATGAGTAAGGGTAGTAATACTGGTGTTCGGGACGGTACGATTAGACATAACCGCCCGGCTATATCTGGCAGGCTAGAATATATACTGTCGCCCGGATAGTGTTATTTGTTTCTTTTTTTAAACGGACAACACGTGACGGACGTGCAGCATACCTCAGGAACTAAATGAAGAAGACTTTTATTTGACATAAAGTACACACTAGCCCTAAGCAGCGTGGCCATTACCAGTCGAGAGATTATCTACACCAAAACACTATAAACTATTTTCTCGGTAGAATGTCGTCAGTTTTCCTGCATGGCCGTTGCTTTAATATAAAAGACAATCAGCAGTGGTATCTGTTACGTGACAGAAGGAAGTAAAAAAAGCTCAAAATGATTCATTGTTGTCGCCTTATTTGAATTCATGCGGAAAAGATTTTCATGTTTTAGCAAACCGTCTTTGTTATCATGAAAAACGGTTGACTTTTTATTCAAAAACTTATTAGACTTACGGTTCTATGAGCTTTTGAAAAGAATTCCATAACAAACGTCGAGCTGGAAATATACTTTGCCTGGATTCATTAAATGTTACGTCATACCAACCTTCATCATCAACCTTTTTATCGTCCCACTGCTGGCCACAGGTCTCCCCTCATACAGAGAAGGATTGAGCGTAATCACCACGCTTGCTCAATGTGGGTTGACGATTTCAGACTTAAAGTCCAGGTTTCGTCAAGATGTTTTCCTTTACCTTCAGTCATTGGTGTCCAAGATATACTTAGAAAATACATACCAACCTTACAATTGCGTAAATAATCCTATATCACTTATTAAATACAACATAATAAAACAACATCTGAGGTGATAGAATGGAATTGTTTAGATAAAAGTTAACATGTTTTGTTCGCCTTTTATGATCTAGTGGTGTCAAGCCAAATATTGATTCGGGGCAAAATCCAATATTTGGTTCGGAAGAATGGTTGTAATTACCGCCCCGGGAAGACCAACGTATATTTTAGCCATATTAATAAGGAAAAACGGTCTAACATAGTAGACAAATAACTTCAGCGACTTCGAAAGATAGTCATGTATAAACAATTTATGAAATATGAACGTCGTGTACTCTACGTGCTCGTATTTTGTGGTCCTTATATGTCTCATCGATCAATATTAATTTAATCTAGACCCTGTCTACGTACGTGAAACTTATCATCATCTTCATCATCATTAACCTTTTTTTATCTGCTGGTCACAGGTCTCCTCTTATACAAGAAGCATTGAGCGTAATCACCACGCTTACTCAATGCGGGTTGGCGATTTCAGACTTAAAGCCCAGGTTTCCACAAGATGTTTTCCTTCACCTTTTAATCAGTCATTTGTGTCCAAGATATGCTTAGAAAGTAGGCAAGTACCAATGTAACTTATTAAAGTTACATTAGTACTTGTCTGACTTGGAATAAAACCCACACACTCATACTCAGAGGCTGGGGTTTGAACCCCTAGGCCACCACGACTGTGACACGTGGAACTTAGGGTGTATTTAACTATACAAAATATATATGCGCTACGCAACTATTTTCGTCGCCCATACCCCAATTTTTGAAGACAAAAATCTTCAACCAGTGCGTCCTACTCATCATGACTTACGGAGCCGAAACGTGGACACTAACGGTCAGACTAGTCCATAAGTTTAAAGTCGCTCAGCGAGCTATGGAGCGGGCTATGTTGGGCGTCTCTCTGAAGGACCGCATCAAAAATGAGGTGATCCGACAGAGGAGCAGAATCACCGATATAGCTGAGAGGATTAGCAAGCTGAAGTGGCAATGGGCTGGTCACATATGCCGCAGGACCGACAACCGTTGGGGTAAGCGAGTCCTCGAGTAGAGACCGCGTCTCGGCAAACGTAGCGTGGGACGCCCTTGGGTGAGATGGAGCGACGACATCAAAAAGGTGGCTGGTAGTGGCTGGCGGAGAACTGCTCAGGATCGAGCTTGTTGGCGTGCCATGAAGGAGGCCTATGTCCAGCAGTGGACGAGTAGGGGCTGATGATGATGATGTTGACGCAACTGTATCGAAAGTAAACACTCGTTGAAAAGATAAACAGCCTTGCAGTTTTATCCCAAAATGTGAAACAACTAGGTACTATGAAAATAGAAGAGATTCCAAAGCAAGTTTCGCGTGATTATAACAATTAGGATAAAGTATATAAGCCTTCGAGTTTCATAATGGAATTCTGAATCAAATTCTAAGAATAAGCCTTCGTTCTGTTCACATTTTTTAAATTAATTATGGGGCCATCTTTGTTCATTTATTCAGTAGTTAGCAGTAGTTTCATAATTGATTATCTATGATTTTGACACTAATAACTGTATCAGTTTAACCCCTTTACGGGTGAGATACATAATACATATCTGAATTGACGCCAATTTAGCCCAGCTTAGCCACTAGGACTAAGCTACCCTCGAGGGAACTGACCTCCATGAAAAGCATCTATTTTTAAAGACATATCACTAACATACTTTGATGAGTAAATTGGGTTCTAATTAGATTTCAAGGTTGTTACGTTATAATAGGTATGTAACATTGGGAACGTGTGTCTAACTTTCAAATAGAAACGGATGAAAATTTATTGAATTCATGTTTACAGAATATATAAAAGTACCTATGGCGCGGGCAACAGCTAGCTGTTTGTTGGACTCCGTCCGCATGAACTTCAGTTTATAAGCGCCTGTTAAAATAATGGGAGCAATATGTACGTCTGCGTTCGCTCCCCTTTTTTTGAAACATTTTTTTTCTGTTACTGCTCTGCTTCTATTGGTCATAGATTGATGTTATATAGTCTATGTCCTTTCTCAGGCTCTAGATTATCTGTGTACCAAATTTCATTACAATCGGTTCAGTAGTTTTGGCGTGAAAGCCGGACAGACATACAGACAGACAGAGATACTTTCGCATTTATAATATTAGTATGGATTAGCATGGATGGTAGTGATATTGACGTGTAAACTAAAAGCCTCGGCCAAAATGTGATATTCTTTTTTATTTATTACCGACAAAAACATTCACAGTGGGATTCAGAAGAAAATAAAAAAAAAAACAAAATTATTTAATTCAAGTATCACTGACTCATATAGAAATAATACACTCATAGTCATATTACAAATACAACATTCAGTCATACATTCATAAAAGTTTTTATAAATATTACTAAACAACAAATTATTTATTTATTTATTCATTTAATTCAAGCCACTAGGGCCCATAGAAAATACAATACAAACGATAACTTAGAAATAATTGTAAATTAATATTTAAAAAATATCACAACAAATACAATACTATACTATTAAAACTTGAAAATCCTATAAATACATGTAACATAACAACTAAAACTAAAAAAAGAAATATCAAAAAATTAAAATCATACATTTAACTAATAATTATCTAAACAATTAAATAAAAAAATCATCTACAAAAACAATAATACACATAATTAAAATCTCCCTTTAGTCACATCAGCCCATCACGTGCCGCTCTCAACAGTGGGAGATACTGGAGCAGTCAACCCTTCCCGCAAGCACGACCAGCATGCTGTTTGCGCTCCCCCACACTCTCCGCACCAGCGACGCACTTCTCTTGCGCATAGTAACGTGGCCTCAGTAGCAGGTTAGCATCGATGTCTCTGGAACCCTCTGTATATCTTATCAAAGTAGATTTCAGATAATGGCCTCGAATCCCTTGTTCACAAACTAAATTAAGTTTAAGTTCAGTACATCTTTTTCTTTCTATTTCGTTAAGAGAAGGACAGAAGATAAAATGTTAGTTTAGACCTGTCAAATTAGTCCGCTCCTGACGTAAATTGACGTTATGTTGGTCGCCATGTTATAAATGTTATAACCTAAACTAGTTCGGGTCTAAACTAGTTCCATAGACATATGGAGGAGTTTTTGACGGGAAAGCCAAGATGAGTGTCACGCGCATTTTTCACAGGACTTTTAAAATTATTTATAGTGTTGTTTACTAAATAAAAGCGCGTGATTTATGTAGTAAAAACTGCATTCAGTGAATAATTCATAAATGACATTGAAATATCGCAGCATAGTGGCCACATCATGACTTTGCATCAAATCTCCCTCATAGACGGCTCATGCGGCCGTTTTATCAATTGTCATTGGCGATATCCGCCATTATTGTGAAATAAAAATTTATATAATTGTTACACGTGTTTTTGGCAACATTATGGTATCTATTCTTGAAAAAAGATGAAGATGATGACATATGTCGAGATGTACCTATCTTAATTTGACAGGATTAAAGTAAAATGTTATCTTCTATCCTTTTCTTAATGAAAGAGAAAGATGCACATAAAACTAGTTTAGTTTGTGACCGTTACTATGCGCAAGAGAAGTGCGTCGCTGGTGCGGCGAGTGTGGGCGAGCGCAAACAGCGTGCTGGTCGTACTTGCGGGAAGGATTGACTGCTCCAGTATCTCCCACTGTTGCGAGCGGCACGTGATGGGCTGTTGTGACTAAAGGGAGATTTTAATTATGTGTATTATTGTTTTTGTAGATGACTTTTTTTATTTAATTGTTTAGATAATTATTATTTAAATGTACGATTTTAATTTTTTGTTTAGTAATATTTATAATAACTTTTACGAATGTATGATTGAGTGTTGTATTAGTAATGCGACTATGAGAATCAGCGCCTTTAACTAGGTAATATTGCTAAGTACACAGGGACAGCAAACAGTTTTAATTGAACGAATATCCAGGCTTTTGGTAATAATATTCGCAAACGTTATTTTAAACCATTATGTCCGTAATTAAATTCGCATATTTTAGGAGCACGGCGTTATTATGGCATGTCTCGACATTCATACATTAAATAATTTAAACCACTGTTTTTAATTTACACTGTTTTATATTTGCATTAAACACATAATAGGATTGTAACTTTATACTGGATTTTCTATTAGCGTTAGACCTTGTCCGAATAACTTTGATGGGAGCTCCGTTTTAGTACAGTACACACCTATTTATTCATAAAAGCTCTGTTCTAGATACGAATCTTTTTTTTTGGGATGGAAAATCATCAAATGACTTCACCCGCTCTGGGCGGAACTGAAGGGCGTGTCAGGCTATTACTGACTAAAACCCACCCGTGTTTCTTCACTTGTCTGTGCCATGGCCAGGACCACGGTTTCTTTTGTAACCAACCCGCAAACCTGACCAGAGGAGGGAGGGAGGCATCGGTCTTCGTGGACCCCGTCACGATGTGCTGACATCTCTTTGAGGCGCGCGTGAAACATAACGCGTCGTCGTCTCGGGCCTGGTCCTTACCGGGCGTCGAGCTGAGCACTGCTCACCGCCCACGAATTTTAACACACCATTTTAACATCTCACGAAAATTCAATTCATTTCAGAGAGAAGGTTAACCAGTATATTACTTCGTTATTGTTTTTAGTTGAAAACAAAGCATTTATAAAATTAAACAGTGCATGCACAATTCGGATTAATGCTGCGTCAATTACACAAGAGCTCGCGGCGTTACGAAATGTGAAAAATTATTGGGTAATGGGCCGCAGTCACGAAATATGAATTTGTTTCACTTCGCGATACACGATTACATTACTGTGAAGCTTGTAAGCAAGTACCGAAAACGGTGTTGTTATTTTAAATAAATTTTGCATTATTTCATCATTATACTTATTTATATTACTGCCCGTGACTTTGTTGGCGTTAAATTTCTTCATCCGCTGAGCCACCCCGTCGCATCGTCTTCCCCCGCTTGAAGTGATATGCTTGATGTTATATTTAAGAGGCAACATACACAACACAAGCATGTTTTATTTTTCAGGCTATTGCCTAAAACCTTCATAAAGAATTGATCAAATGCATAAAGAATTCTTCAAATGTGACTGGCTGTTTTCGAGATTAGCGCACCAAACATAACTTTTAGCTTTATTATTACCAGTGGACATGAACTGAAGTCGCTTTTCATGTTTGACAGTGTGACCCTTGTGACCGCAAAACCACGCGACGGCTTTTGATGCGATATTCCCCATCCAGAGAATTTATTCTCAAAAGTTTAGGTAGGCAATGCATTAATATTAACTTTTATATAATAAGGAACATCAACTATATTATGTCAAGTTATAAAAATACTTTATAACAAAAAAAAAAAAAAAGAACCAACTTCCAAAAACACAATACTAAGTGAAAAGTAACCAATTTCGAAAGTCGTCTTTAGTTTTTGTACGTTTGTGTTTGACACCGACTTCTGAAATTGGTTATTTTAGTGCTTTAAAATACTTAATGATTTAACTTAGAAATGTTTCCACAGCCACTACGATTTTTCAAAGTTCTCCTTGATTTCTCTGGTTTTCTATTATCAGATCCTATCCTGATCCTATGGGACCACCTGGGAAGTATACCCTATCAAATAAAACAGGAATTTCGCAAATCGGTTCAGCCGGAGTAGTCGGTGAACAAATATAAAAAAAATGATTCCGACGAATTGAGAACCTTTTTTTTGAGGTCGGTTAAAAACATTGCGGACCAGCGAGGGTCACCAGATTTTTTATGAAAAGGGGAACTCTATTGGTAGCGCTTGCGACCAATAGATCAACGAGGCAGGTCCAGTAGTTGCAAGCGCTGCTGAGCATGAGTTCCTAGTTTCAAATACCAGGACGGTCAAGGTGTTACTGTGTTTTTCTATTCGGAATATTTCAGTAGCAGCCCGGAGTCTGGATTCGTGCCTGGATGATGGCAATACGCTCGCTCCCTAGGAAATACATCAAACTTAAGAGTAACCGGCAAATTGTGGCTGATACTACTGATAGGTGCGTCTCTGCCTAACTCCTTGAAGAGAGAGTTATGTCGGTATATAATTCTGATGTTTTGATTAATTTACCGATTCTCATGTTGATGAGTGTCGTTTTTCATTCCGTCAGTCATACAGTCAGATGCTAAACTGTTTTATAATTATTTGCGTTTTGGTGTTCGCATGTTCGTGATCATATTGGACGCCTTGCATAGAATGTCATAGCAAACAACCCCTGTTTGTTGTGACATGACATCTGTCGTTGTTATTCCGATCCTGTCAGGTACCGACTATTCTAATCGGTTACAGTTGTGATGTTTCTCTTAGTTATCTCATTTAGTTAACGTTAAAATAAATCCCAAAAAATACAGCTATTTTAAAAGTCTGGTACTTATAAAGTCTAATCTGCTGATATTTACAGAAAAGGTTTCGAGTCATGAGTTCAATAAAACATTCTCCATTTTATTTGGCACTTGTGTAGTCACAAACGCGATAGCTGATGAATACCTATCTTCGTCAACTGGGTGGGGAGTAATCAACTGCTGAATGAATGAATAAATTAATGGTTCCCCATTTTATACGACATAATAATAATACAATTGAAATCTAATTACATTTATCTGTATAAGGAGTGTTTGCTTTGGATACCTTCAGAAAATTTAGTGTCGACCATAAACTAGAGTAGTTAATGAATGAATAAGATATAGTTTTATTATTCTAGCGCAGACCGTAACTCCTTAGCGATAACGAGACCTCTGTCTCATCGCTATGTTATTTACGCACTTGATTGATAGTGATGAATATTCTGACGGGCGGCGCGTCGACAAATCCCGCTGTTTTGTCTATAGTGCTCTGTTTTACTCACACCTTCTGGGATTGGTACATAAATCTTTGTCGAAAATGGATACTTTGCTTCGCATCATTGCCCTTGTAGTCATAAATAATACCTTGTAACAGTATTACGCTGGCCGGATTAATCATTAATCTCCCGCCTTAGTGATGCCGGTCCGGACAGATGGCGTTGGTGTTTAATTGTATTTTCGAATTGCCAATATACGAAGTCGACCACTTTTTATTTCGATTTATTTGCGTCGTTTATTGTACTGATTTGTTATTCTTTTATTTAGATTTTAATCTGGGAATTGAAGAAAACAGATTGTCAGTACTGATTGCTTTCCATTTCGCATCTCAGTTTTCCGTATCTGGAAATAAGCGAGTGCCAGTTATGTGTGACATGTTAAGCTGGACACAATGACACAACTAGCACAATATCTACCGGTACCAATGAACTACATTGATGGGTCTCTTGTTTGAATCGTGCGATGGACGTAATTCGAGCACCATTGCCTACCATCGTGCACCATTGCGCACCGTTACGTAGAGGCAACGTAACGTAATTCAGCGTATAATGCCATGCAAATTGTTCGCTTGCACTGCGATAAGGGCCGTACATTTAATGTTTGCACCAAACTTGCGCTGACCATCAGCTGGTTTTGTGGATACAAAATGGCGAATGTAACTTCATTTCGTTTACGCCTTTTATTAAGGGATATTCGAACGAAACGGGAGCTTATCTTTGTAGTGGTTTACTTTTCGAATTATTTAAGCGAAATGAATTAGGTATTCTGTTTTAATTTTATTTTAAAACAGTCAATATACTCTTTCATCTAAAATATTATGTAGCTCTTGAATAAATATTAGGTAGTAACATAAAACATACATATTCCAATTCGTGTCATTTTTAAAGTGTATATCCAAACAAATGTATACGGAATACATACGTGTTGAATTGTTCATCGATGCGGGTGACGTCGAAATACTTCTTTTGAGAAGTATTTCGACTGAATCCACATTCGAATATCGTACCTAAATTCACAAGCTACAGTCACCTTGCACTATATCCTCGGCATTTAGTTCACTGTCAGGCCGAGCTCATAAATTTACTCTGGAGAGACTAGAGAACGTTGGCAAGGACTGCACTTGGAAACATACCAAAATTTAAATATCTTTTCCGAAATCATAAAGATCACATTACGTATGAAAAAGCATACTTAATCGTCTACTTTAGACTAATGACTCATTACACCAAAACAGCATCAGGAAAATTAAAAACAACTTGTTAGTAAACAACTTTTGCGCAACAGACTGAAGCCAGCAAGTTCACCCTAACTACATCGTTGCATGTACATTTTATGTGTCCACAGTAAATTACCGTTGCGAGTTTAGAAAATATTCTCAGTAAGTAAGTTGAATGGTCATTCAGTGCAGACAATACCGTGTCTTGGGATCCCAAACTCGGTTTAGAAGTACACTCCAAATGCAAAATACGGCAACAAGAGATTGGAGGCAGCCTTTGCGGTTTAAGGCGTTTTCTCATAACGTTTTATGTCGACAATTTACCGAGGTTTAGCCGGGGGGATCTGCACAACAATTTGTTTGAACTCCCGCTTTCTAGGCATCGTAAATAAGCCCCAATATAGAACGACGCAAAACTATCTAACACGTACATTCGGTGCAGCAGTGCTGTAATAAAATATTTTATTAGAATTTTATATTCAGTTGGTATTACAGTGCCTTGTAAAGCAACTTTCTCATTAGGTAATATTTTGTGTTTCGAGAACGTGGTTGGGTAATACAAAAAGGAATGCCTAGTTTTATACCTATCATAAAATATCTCATCGAGAGTGTTGGTGTATTTTGTTTTTGCATGACAGCACCTGATTCCTTGCGTTTGCGTCCACCTATATGTCTATAGAAAGTGCATGTTTATCTGTTATTCGTACAATAAAGTAATGGTGTTAATAGGTTTTCATGGTGATTGTGGATAATACGTGTTCCGACTTGTCGCCATCCCAAATGCACCATTGGGAGTGGTGCGGTCTGTGAACTTCGGGAGTATATTTCTATCTTGTGAAGTCAATCCAATTTGCGGTGACAGCTGAGTGGCCGCTACACCGCCGGCTTGATTTGTTCAACATGTTTCTCTCTGAATGAACCAAGAGAGTCAATATTGTCAACTCTCCACTGTATTATATCTAAAGCAATTTAACGCTACAAGTTATCAAGTTACTGTGATAGGTTGGTGTATGTTACGTCGCAGACAAATAAATGTCCCAAATTGTTTCCAAACTTGGAAACAAATTACGATAACTCTCGACTTGAAAACCATAAAATTAGAATTCGTGCTTGTAACTCCAGTGATAGGCACCTAGCGAGTTTCATTACAATCCCTTGTATTTTCATTAACTTTATGAAGAAACGCTGTTGGCGTTTGTCTTTGTGAATTTTGTTTTGTCTTCCTAAAGTTGAGATTCTAGTTATTTGAAAAGACAAATTAATCACGATTATTATTTCGCAAGAATTTAGAGAGCATTGTTGTGATGGCCCAGTGGTAACGGTCCTGACTTACTAGTCGTAGGTTAAGGGTTGGAATCCAGGCAGGCACTTTGTGTAAATAATTTCACCACCAATGCTTCCAAAATGGAAAAGACCATGTGCTAAAACTAAAAAAATTAAGACGTAGGTATGACATCCAACCCACACTGAGCGCGCATTATGGCTTACAGGCCACTCCCCTCTGACCGAGATGAAGCTTGTGTCCTGTGTATTATTACGTTATAGATCATGCTATTTATTTGGGCCCATTGAATTGTTTTCTCACTAATTGTAATGCTAGCTGCACTCGCTTGCGTTTCTGTTTTGTTGGTGTATCCGAACACACTCGGAACACGGGCACCCTCACTCAGAGCTGTCAACAATGACAGTTGACAACTATCGTCGCGTCCATAGATACTATAACTGTCGCGTCGATCCCGAACGGCCAGGCCCCCGCGCTCGCGAGCTCCCGCCTTTAGAAGTTCAGGGGTACTCCAGAACCCGATTGTTGGTGCATCATAGGATTTCCGAGACGATGGAACCCGGGTGCACTGGCTTCTTTTGGTGAGAGATAGTTTTATGGGATCCGCTGTCAGTCAAGAATCTTCGAAATATATTTGAACAAAAATCTAAAATTACAGTCCATTCTACTAAAGAAGAGCCATTCTGATCCTTATGGCGCATTCACTATTATTTGAAATTTAATAATATCCTGGTCTAATGATATGAATTTGTAAGTTATTTTTTAACGTACAAATTCGTTTTTATGTATGTTATTTGCTTCGCTTTGTTCAAAAATAAATTACCCTATATCTATTTACATATCCTGAAGTATTTTATTAAATTTCTTTATAATACTAACTCCTTTAGTCAGGTTTTCCAATTAAGTAAAAGGCTGATGTAATTTGCAGGTTTTGGCTGCGTTATAATTTTGTTTGGGCGCAACCTATTACAGAATTGTTAAGATAAATAATGTTGTATTTTCTTACTTATTTATTGTACTTTATAATAATAAATTTACCCTTGCGAACAGAAAATTACAAAAAACAACATAATGTTTTTCCTTGTAAAATAAACAGCAAATAAGGATAATAAACTCATATTTTTAAATTAAATCTCGATCTGGGCGAAGTGAAGGTAGTTAAAAAGTTTTATCTTGGAAGTAAAGAGTTCAGAATCGTCTTCTACGAGGCTGGGTGGCTGGCACGCATCTCTGGGGACCGCTTCCAGATCGGCACCACTTTTGAAAGCTATCCGGACAAAATTGCACTTTCTTGCAAATTGTGTAGTTAATACATTTAAACTGTACTTTCATGTAGCGGTTATGACTTTTGTCCATAGGACCTTTGTCATAACGCCCTTGCGCTAATAGATCCATGGAACAAAAAACGTTCCGCCATGCCCGGGGGCTAATGATATGACAAAATCTACCAGGTTATCTTAGAAAATTGTCATTTTATGCGGTATATGCAATTCAAACTTTCTTCTCTTGTTCAGATTTTTGGTTTCTCAATCTCGTGTCCCGGTTTTTGCGGTACGCATCTGTGTCTAACCTTTCTTATATTACAAGAATATATAAAAGTTGTCTCGGCCTATAAATATACTCTATCATCTATTGAATGAAAAATCGATTTCTATCAACATTCTCATTCTATTTGTACGAGAGAAAGGCGAGTTATTACTTGCTCACAGAAATATTTTCAATATAGACAAAAAATGTGGGTAGGAGGTTGGTCAGTAACATAGAGCATTAAAACACATAGAAGAGCCTTTTATTTTCCACCAGTTTCTGTCGCCGGCTTCACCCACGTGGATTGTGTTCATCTCACGGAAACGTGCTACTGGGACAAACAGTTGAGAAATTCTTTGCCCAGGATACATTTATCTTCTTGCCAAATTTTATCAAAATCGGTTCAATAGTGTAGGGGTTAAAGGTAATAAACGGGCAGAGTTACTTTCTAATGTACCTACCTAACAATAATATATTATTAGTATGGATGGAATTAAATCCTTGTCGATTTATTATAACACTTCGAATGTATAATAAATTACCTAGTGTAATAACCGCATATAATGCATGACTTATTGGTATTTATTTTTTAATAATGCTACTGTACTTAGATGGCATAAGAATCATCATCAACAACCTTTTAACGTCCCACTGCTGGGCACAGGTCCCCTCTCATACAGAGAAGGAATTATACATACAGAGAAGAAGTGGTAGAAAATTTAATAGCTACGTACTTTCGCTGCCAATTTTGCCACCTAGGTACGCACAGTTTACACGAAAACGTTTAATTAAAAAATTAACGCTGGAATCATAAATTCATAATTATCATTTTCATTAATTTGTAGTCTGAAAGCGAACAATGAAGAGCAGTCCCGCTGTTCCAATTATAACAATAATCACGTACGGAATACAGGCACGGTTCTGTGACGAACCGTTCTCAAAATTTCATTCGACAGCACCATAGATAGTGGATTCTTTATGATAATTATTTATTATAATGTTTATATAACACTAGCGGCCGCCAGCGACTTCGTTCGCGTGGTTTAGTTCTGCTCCGCTCCTATTGGTCGCAGCGTGATGTTATATAGCCTACTGCCTTCCTGGATTAATGGGCTATCCAACCCAAAAAGAATTTTTCAAATCTGACCCGTAGTTCCCGAGATTAGCGCGAACAAACAAACAAACTTTTCAGCTTTTATATATTAGTATAGAGTATAGATGTTGTGCGCAAGTTTCTTGGCATTCGAATTATGCATCAACTAAGTAAAATGGTTCTTATTTTTAACTACATGATACTGATTCGTGTCATTTACATTCGAGAACCAATCAATTACATTTCAATTTATTAAATGGGAAACTGAATTCCTAACTCAAAAGAATTGTCAACGGGCAATGGAGCATAGAAGTCGTAGTGGCCTAGTCAAGTATGAGTGTGCGGGTTCGATTCCACAGGTCGGGCATGTACCAATGTAACTTATCTAAGTTAAATGTACTTTCTAAGTATATCTTCGACACCAATGACTGATTACAAGGTGAAGGAAAACATCTTGAGGAAACCTAGATTTTAAGTCTGAAATCGCCAACCTGCATTGACCAAGCTTGGTGATTACGCTCAGTCCTTCTCTGTATGGGAGGAGGCCTGTGCCCAGCAGTGGGATGATAAAAAAATTTGATGATGATGATGATGGAGTGTAACATAATAGGTGTTCAGTGTACTAACAGATCGAGTTAAAACCACCAAGCTGCACGTCTTAAATAAAGCAGCGGGTAGAGAAGCATAAAAAGCAGGCTAAAGTGGAAAGATCGCGATTCATTAGACGTCTGAGGACATGGAAATTTTTTTCAGGGCCAATAAGGCCGGATATCGCTCGAGGCAGGGAAGGTTTTTGAAGAAATTAGGATAAGCCTTTCCCAGTAGTGCAGGGTAAGAAAAAATAGATACCTATACACCGGGCAAATTTAGTCGTCTTATAAAGTGTTACGAAGTGTTAGGCATAAGGTTCAATATTGCGTGAAATGCGGTACGTGACTTTTAAGCCCTATACCTCGAGACTTAGGCATTGTAGAGGTACAATATAAAAACGCATTGCTAGACCTAGGATGGTCTATCGAATGGTACAGGTTTTATCAATATTGTCAACAAAGTGTCGACGTCGAAATTTCCAGAAAGTCGTCTCCCTTAAAGTACCGTACGTACCGGGAAAGTAAGTAAGTAAGTAGTATAGATACATATTGAACGTACTCAAAATTATGCGCTATTATTATTGATTCCGGACGGATCTGGAATGTTCGATCACCTGATCTATATAAAGCCCCGTGACGCCAGCCTTGAGCCAGTCTGCATTCGACTACCGAAGCGGAAACAAGCGACAGTTAAGAAGCGATGGAGATCTACAACGACAACCCAACGAAAACTTTGAGGACTACGTGAAGTAACGTCTGTAGTGTTATTTTGTGTGTACGACACGAACTTCGTGGACGTAAGGAAAGACTTCGGTGCGACATCAGCATTTAATTCCCCCATCTCCGTTCCACCATCGGACGCCCCGTCGTACGGCGACTTTCCACCCTTACGTTGTTGACACCACTACGATCCCGACGAAGCGTTTCGCTTCTTCTATTATACCGCGTACATCGAGGGACTGGAACAATTTGCCGGCGGCGGTGATTCCGTCACACTACAATTTGAGTGTCTTCAAGGCTAGAGTGAATAGGCTCTTAATAAACTAGCACGCTTTACCATTCTCAATCGCATCACTGCTTACCATCAGGTGGGATTGCGGTCAAGCACTATCATTTTAAACATTAATTTTTCATTACTTAATTCATGTTATTGAACTTACATTGTGAAAAATAATAAAACTATGGGTTCTCAAAATCAGCAGTCAACATAAATTAATTAAGTTCAAATAGAAGGCAGCTACTGTAAATCGTTGAGGAGTTCCTTGAACTGTCCTTTGACTTCATCATAAGACCCCTAATAACAATAAGTATCCTGAAGCTCTAATCAATACAAATTAATCAAGCGCAAACACAAGGTAGCTGCTGTGACTCGTTGAGGAGTTCCCTCGCCTGTCTCCCGGCTTCATCATCAAATCTACTGCAAACCTTCATTATAACCCATACGGATGCAAAGTTCTGAATAAATAAATGAGTTGAACCCAAACACAAGGTAATTACTGTAAATCGTTGAGGAGTTCCCAGACCTGACCTTTGTCTTCATCATCAGCTCTCTAATGACAGTCACAACCCATCAGTCAGTCAGGTGTATGGTTCTTTTCAATACAAATTTATCAAGCACAAACACAAGGTAGCTGCTGTGAATCGTTGAGGAGTTCCCTCACTTACTTCAGACTTTTATTAAATTAGAGGTAGCGCTTTAAAATATCTAATGAAAAAACTTACGAATGCACTAGTTGCCCCTACAATTTTTGAAAGTTCCCCTTGATTTCTCTGGTGTTCCACCAATAAACCCTGATATCCTTATCATGGGGCCACATTGGAAATATATTCTTTCCAACAAAAAAGAATTATCAAAATCGGTTAATAAACGACGAAGTTTCCGCGGACAACATAGAAAAAACCATATATATGGTCGAATTGAGTGACCTCCTTCGTTTTTAACCGACTATGTTTATAACGTAGTACAGTTTTACTACGAAGACATTTCATCGTAAATACTAAGTTGAGTGATTATGATCTACAACATTCTTTTTGATTTCTTTTTGTATATTCAAAATATATATCAAATTATTTACAGCAGTTTTCATATTTACATTACGTGAAATAAAAAACAAAATAACAGAAACATTATATTTCATAAGGATAAATAACAGAAAATAGCTTAATAGTACATTACGATATTAGTGCGTAATGATGGTTATAACATGCGAGGCGGAATTTCAGCCCGAGCCGAAGGCGAGGGGGTAATTGAGCCGAGCATGTTATAACCAATACGCACGTATATCGTACGACATTTTTTAACACACTTGCGAGGAAACAGAAAAAAAAGTATTTTATATTTTGTTCATTTTAAATAAACTCAATCTGTGAATGCACACTGTTGCTTTCCCGCCATTAGTATTATTATTTGCCATTTCAAATATGGAACAGCGCGCAGCGCGAGTCGTGCGGCGGCGATCAGTTCCATATTTACTTGAAATGGAAAATAATGCTGTTATGGAATTTGTATGGACTATAACTTAACTATTTGCTTTGATAACACACGCGTTTGTTATAGCCCGCTTTACATATTTAAAACCGGTGGAATTACATCAGCTTTACGAGCAAGGGTGTTAAAAATAAAAATTAAAGATGTACCTGGAAAATTGTGAATGACATTTGTCATTGTCACCTCTACACCGATACGCAAATAATTATGAGAATAATAAAAGAAATGTATATATGAAGAATAGATGTTGACACGATCTGCCGCTCGATGTGCACGCCCACCACCTCCGGACTCGTCGCTCAGCTCCGCCTCGCCGCCGCCGGTCTCTAGCTCCACTGTGAACGCTGTGATGACACCGGCCGCGGTAGTTGCGTCGAGCTCGAGCGACGAGTATTTCTCTCCGCTAACGACGCCACCACCTGCTCGCCGACGGGGAGGACGCCGGCCGCCGGGCCGCTTAGGACCTCGAGGCCCATCGGCTTCTGACAGGGTCCCAGCTCCCGGCGGAAGTGTGCAGCGCATGAGATGGACACAATCCATCAACGAAAATGTCATGCGCTCATACTATGGGGCTACAGAGGGAGGGAACAACCTGACCGAGTACCGTGTTCGAATGCTCTCTCTGTTTCAGGTGCTTGAGCCAGCTGTCAACGTGTCGGCGCAACGACTGTCGGATCAGGTGCGGGTCATCCAGCGTAACCATATGCTGGATAATGTGGTACTTGATCGCCTACGCCTCGAGTCACGGAATAGTCATGTTACGCCTGCTTCGTCACTGGTCGCGGTACAACTTAACAGTGTTTCACCGCGACCCAACCACGTTGATGAAGAGGATGATGATAGGGCTATATCCGTGAGTCCCCAGTGCAATGAAAAATTGAGGAGCGCTTTGGAGGATGCTTTTCGTGAGTACCGCTCTATTCCGCCTGAACTTAGACCACGTTTGCCTCGATTGCCTATGCATAAAAAAAACAAGGCGCTGATGTGTGCTCTAGACTCTCAGCTGTCTAATTATTTAAAGGACAGCAAAGATCCGAATGATACACATTCAATCTTGTTCTGTAGAGCTGTTGCGATATGTCGTGTGGCTCATGTCAAATTCCCAGACAGTGACAGAGCCACACGACCAAAATCAGCTGTACCAGCTTGGCAGTGCAGGATTGAGCGTCGTATCGGAGAGACTAGAGCACTCATTGGCAAGCTTATTAGTTTCAGGGAGGGCAATACACGCCCTAGAGTGATGCGCTTTGTGAGGCGGGCGTTCTCGGGGACTGATATTAGTACCCGAGACTATTTGTTCCGCGTCACAGAGCGCATCGACTTTCTTAAACAGAAGATTTATGCATGGGCAAACCGTATTCGTACAAGCGAAGAGTGGAGCGGTATTCTCAGAATCGCAATTTCCATAGCGATGAAAGGCGGGTCTATAGAGCTTGGGAGCGATCAGACCAAGGTGTCACTGACACGTGCCTACCGGATGATGATGCCACGTGCTCATTCTGGCGCAATATCTGGTCGGTGCCTGTCAGTCACACCGCAGGTGTTTAGACTCGGGATGTTGAGCGAGCCTGCGATCCAATACCAGAAATGGGGGCTATTACCATCTGCCCCCAAGATGTAGCTCGTGCAGTCCGTCCGTTGCCTAATTGGAAGTCTCCAGGGCCGGACGGGCTGCATAACTTTTGGATTAAATGGTTTTCCAGGTCGCACGCTCTCTTGGCATCTCAATTCCAGACTGCTTTAGAGTCTGGTTCGCTACCCCAGTTTCTAACAACTGGAGTAACCCACCTGCTCCATAAATCAGGTAGCACCGCGGAACCCAAAAATTATAGGCCGATCACGTGTTTACCGACGGTCTATAAAGTTCTTACATCCATTTTGAAATCTAAAATTAACACGCATATTGACAGCAACTCCATCATGTCTGCCTCTCAAAATGGATGTAGGAGCGGGTCCCGCGGTACTAAGGAGCTACTCCTCATTGATATGGCCATTAGCCAACAGGTTCGTCGTTCCCGAAAGGATCTGTCGACATGTTGGATAGATTATAAGAAGGCCTATGACTCAGTGCCACATACATGGCTCATGCGGGTGCTGGAGTTGTATAAAGTGGATGCAACTCTACGCACCTTCCTGATGATATGTATGAGGACATGGAGGACAGTCCTTCGCTATCCAGGATGTCGAAATATTCAGAGGAATAGCGAACCGATATTAATGTTAATAATTTACTCTTAAACGAGAAAAAAACCAAATGCATTAAGTTTACTCTACCTCACGTGAGGCAGGTGGAAACTAAAGTGTTGATAAGAGGCGAAGAATTGAAATCTGACGACAGCACAGTGTTCTTGGGTATAACTCTGGATGCTAAGCTTCAATGGGGTTCACATATAGAAAAATTGTCAAAAAAGCTAAGTTCTGCTGCATACGCAGTTAGAACAATTCGTAATTTGACTGATGTTGAGACGGCCCGTTTAGTGTACTTTGGCTATTTCCACAGCGTAATGTCGTACGGCATTCTGTTGTGGGGAAATGCCGCCGATATTCAAACAATATTTGTTTTGCAGAAACGAGCTGTTCGTGCAATTTATAAATTAAGTCCGAGACACTCTCTCAGAGAAAAATTTAAAGAGATTAATGTACTGACCGTGCCGTCTCAATATATTTATGAAAATCTTTTGTATGCTCATAAAAATATAAAATTGTTTAAAAAATACAGTGATGTCCATGATATAAATACTAGGAACAGGCACAAATTTATTGTACCTACAACAAGGCTCAAGAAAATAGGTGGCTCTTTCAGATGCCAATGTATACATTTTTACAATGGACTTCCAGAGGTGGTTCAAGATCTGAGCCTGAATAAATTCAAATCCTTCATTAAACGTAAGTTGTGTCAGAAAGCATTTTATAGTGTGAAGGATTATATTGAGGACAAAAAGGCTTGGGCTTGAGCTGCGTCCGATTTCTATACAATGATTGTTCTTTGATTTTTCCTCTTGTAGTTTTAATATGTAATTGTTTATGTTATTTATTCAAAGCCTGTATTACACATATGTAGCCAAGCATATTGTACGTTACGGAATTGTATCGCTGACAGAGGTGTTCGGCACTTGTACAGCTACACAGGAGCTAAACTTTCCACAGATTCGGGAACACTGTTGGAGCTGCTGAACCTTGGACAAAACTATCTTAGCATTGTGTAGATTCAATTTCTTAGTATTGTATAATTGCATGGCAAACGTGTGAGCACAATGTACGTATGTGCTGTAAGGCATTTATTTGTTGGGTTAGTCTTTTTTATTGACTTAATTGTGCTCTGGCTGTTGAGAGTATGTCATGCTCACTCAAATGTCTCGCTGATGGTGGCGTGTGTTTTGGGTCATTGGGTTCCCTTCGATATGGTTGAGCTGAATGAAGCTGATCCATACGTCATGTTCGTGAACGGACGCCGTCAGAGGGGACTGGTCATCTCTTAGCTGCCACGGCGTATTTTAATTTCTGAACTGATTTTTGTGTGTTTTCCATAATGGACGCTCTCGGCGCACAATATATTTCTGCATCGTTCTCACGCGGTTGATTTCAACATGAATGATGTAATCAAATATTTGTAACAATAGCTTAAAAATTTAAAAGAGTGTCCATGGAGTTTCTTGCCCGTTCTTCTCCATAGGTACCTACTCTTTGGAATGGGCGACTAGCTTCATCTTCGACTGACCGACGTTCTGACAATTCAAAAGTGCCTGTAACTGGTTTATTTGAAATAAATGATTTGATTTGATTTGATAAGGATCGAGCGAGGTATATTTCAGGGCGATAGTTTGAGTCCACTTTGGTTTTGCTTAGCACTGAATCCTCTAAGCACACTATTGGAGGATTCAGGTCTAGGCTATCGGTTGAGGAGAGGTGGTCAGGTTATATCGCACCTCCTCTACATGGATGACCTGAAACTTTTTTCTCACACCGATTCACAACTGAAGGAGCTACTGAAAATTACTGAAACTTTCAGTAGCTCCATCAGGATGGAATTTGGTGTGGACAAATGTGCGGTCATGCATGTAAAGCGAGGAGAGATTATGGAATCCGTGGGAACCCAACTCACGAGTTCCATAAACCTTAGAGCCCTCTCCGCATCCGAAACCTATAAGTATTTGGGTATGTTTGAAGCGTTGGGTATCAATGTTACTGACATGAAGCAATCGTTGAAGGAACGCTTCTTTGGCCGCCTGAAAAAAGTACTTAATAGTCTTCTATCAGGTGGAAACAAGGTGCGCGCTTTCAACGGTTGGGTCATGCCGGTATTGATGTATTCTTTCGGCATACTCAAATGGACTCAAACCGAACTTGACGCCCTGGATCGGAGGGTCCGTATACTGCTGACTGCAAATCGATTGCATCACCCACGGTCATCGGTTATGAGGCTGTATATCCCGCGAAAATTTGGAGGTCGTGGCTTTTTAAACGCCAAGACCCTCCACAATCGCGAGGTATGCAGTCTCAGGGAATATTTTCTAGAAACCGATGTGGGGATGCATCGAGATGTAGTTGCGGCTGACAAGGGCCTCACTCCGCTCTCCTTGGCTAAAGAGAACTGGCGTAAACCAGTAGTGCTTGACACAAATAATCGCTTGGAGGTATGGAAGAGCAAAGAGCTTCACGGACGCTTCTTCCGAGCCCTACACGGGCCCGATGTAGATTTTCAAGCGTCCGTAGCCTGGCTACGTTTCGGTGACCTCTTTGGAGAAACCGAAGGTTTTGTCTTTGCAATTATGGACGAAGTTATGATGACGAACAATTACCGGAGATACATTGTGAAAGACGGCACAGTTGACATCTGTCGGGCATGTCACCGGCCGGGAGAATCAATTAGACACATTATTTCCGGGTGTTCTCGTCTAGCTAACGAAGAGTACTTGCATAGACACAACCTTGTAGCCAGAATAATTCATCAGCAACTTGCTCTTAAATACAACCTTGTGGAATCGGAGGTGCCGTACTACAGGTATATGCCCGACCCAGTTCTCGAAAATGGCCATATCACATTTACTGGGATCGATCCATCATCACTGACAGGACTATTGTTGCCAATAAGCCTGATATAGTGCTGGTGGATCGATCAGAGCGGCGTGCAATGATTGTTGACATAACCATCCCACATGATGAGAACCTCATGAAAGCTGAGAAAGATAAACAAATCAAGTATCTTGACTTGGCTCACGAGGTTGTCGACATGTAGGAAGTGGATTCAGCAATCATTGTACTGATGCCAATGGCTTAATAGCCAAGAGCCTCGACCAACACCTCAGGAGGCTCTCGTTAGGCAGCTGGATCAAGGGCTTGATTCAGAAAGCGGTACTCCTGGACACGACTCGCATCGTCAGGAAGTTCCTCTCCCTGGAGCCCTGACCGCCGGTAGCTTGGACCCTGTTCCCGATACCGGTGGGCTACTATTTTTGTATATTTTTAAATGTTTTTATGTGTTTATATAAATATTTAAAAATATCAATTATATGTATGTTAAGTGAATAAACGAAATAATAATAAAAATAATATTTATTTGCTCAAAACATGGTATAACAGGTCTTAAAGATAACAGTAGTACAAACATGTTTTGCCGAGTTTAGACTCAGCACGCAAATTTAAATACAATACAAGAACAAAAAGTACCTACTTAATATTTCGTGTCAAAAAATTGTTTCAGACTATAGAAATTATGTTGGTTTAGCCATGCACTCAATTTCCGCTTAAAACAGTACCTTGTATTTATCAACTTAAAGTCACCAGGCAATTTATTATAAATCCGTACACATATAGCTAAGCAGCCTTTGTTATACTTTGCAAGCCTAGGAACATTGCTTAGTACGAGCATATAAGGGTCTCGTCGGTTTCGAAGACATATATCATTTGCTGTTTTGAACAATTCTTTATGTTTCCACACAAACATGCACTTGCAAGTTTGTTTATCCAACAAATGTAGTCAGGAGATCATTTTAAGATGTATACAATGGTATGTGGTCACATTGTAAATTTTGTTAATACCTGTTAATCTTCATTATAGTTTAGCTTAGCTTGCACACCTAATGATACATGTACAATAATGGGAGCTTTATTTGCATAATCCTTACTTAAACGCGAAAATTATTCTGTCCATCTCACAGTCGAGTTTTCACAACTTATATAATGAACTTTTGTTGAATGTTGATGGATGGGCTGTTAGATTTGAGCCTTCAATTATTTAAAACTTCAAACTCGTGAATTAAAGTTTATCATGAAACATAAAACTATACTTAGAGCATCATAAATATTTATCAAACTAATTTGAAACGCCTTTTTAGAAAATTTTAGTACCTATGTGCTTAAGTTATTTTGTAACGATAATTTACTAACATCATGGAGTAAAGATATATTTCTCGGATCTCTTATTACATGAGCCCAAATAATGAATGTATTACCGGTGTATAAACTTGTTGACCGATGGGGTAAACGAGTCCTTGAGTGGAGACCGCGTCTCGGCAAACTTAGCGTAGGACGCCCTTGGGCGAGATGGAGCAACGACATCAAAAAGGTGGCTGGTAGTGGCTGGCGGAGAACTGCTCAGGATCGAGCTTGTTGGCGTGCCATGAAGGAGGCCTATCTCCAGCAGTGGACGAGTAGAGGCTGATGATGATGATGATGAAACTTGTTGAGAATTTAGTGAACGTAAAATAAAACTGATGATGCCGTGTTCGAACACTTCTTAGGATACAGGAGAAACAAATTATATTTACTATTTGGACACACTCTTCAGATTTATATATTAGTAATAGATTGGAAAAGTATATCAATTATTTCTATTATTTGAGTGATTGTTTGAACGCGCTAATCTCAGAAGCTGTTGATCCGATTTGAAAAATTCTTTTTGCGTTGCATCAATCCAGGAAGGCTTTATATTAGGTCCTTACACATGAAACTGGTGTTTTGTCGTACTAGCCACTATTAGCTATTTACAGCTATTTACTCATCAATTTGTGTCTCAAAAACAGTATTTCCTTTGTTTTTTTTTTCTTTTGGTTTTTCTCAACGTCATTGAGTTTACAAAATGGAAATTACTCATGGAACTGGCGTTTTGTCGTACTAGCCACTATTAGCTATTTACAGCTATTTACTCATCAATTTGTGTCTCAAAAACAGTATTTCCTTTTTTTTTTATTTTGGTTTTTCTCAACGTCATTGAGTTTACAAAATGGAAAATTTAAAATTTCGCGTTATTTACGAATATGTGTTCCGCCGTGGCACCAGTGTTGCAGATACGGCTCGAAGAATTAATGATGTGTATGGCAGTGATGTTGCTAGAGAAAGCACAGTGCGTTTTTGGTTCCAACCTTTTCGTTCTGGAAATTTCAAACTACAGAATAATCCCCGTGGACGGCCGGAGACTAAAGTCGACAAGGAAGAATTGAAGGCTATTGTGGAAGCGGATCCATCACAAACTACGTCCGAGTTAGCTACAGGCTGCGGTGTTAGTGATAAAACTGTGTTAATCCACTTGAAACAAAATGGGAAGTAAGAAAGCTCGAAGGGTGGGTACCTCATGTATTGAGTGAAGCAAACCGACAAACGCGCATTATTAACATTACTGAATCGGCACAAAAATGAAGGAATTTTAATTCGAATAATAACGAATATACCTGTGATGAAAAGTGGATACTCTACAATAATAGGAAGCTGAAGAAGTGACTAGAAAAAGTTATTGGTCAGCGTTTGTGTGACTTGTGCCCGTGTGGTGCACTACAGCTTCCTTAAATCTGACCAAACGATTACTGCAGATCTCTACTGAGAGCAGCTCCACATAATGATGGATAAACTAGCCGCTTAACAACCGAGGCTGGTCAATCGCACTTGGAATGTTTAAGACATCCACCGTACTCCCCGGACCTCGCTTCAACAGACTACCATTTTTTTTAGAAATTTTTGACAAGTTTTCGCAGGGAAAAAATTCAACTTCAATGAGACAGTCAACCGGCTTCAAAGATTTTATTGATTCCCTTCCTAATGTTTTTTTTAGAAAAGGCATAAACGAACTACCTATAAAATGGCAGAAGTGCATAGATAGTAATAGATCATACTATGATTAAATAAATATATTATATGAATATAGATTGGAGGTTCGCATAAGGAACAAGGTTCTGAGAGTATTGTGTCGTCTGGACGTGAATAAGGCTAGTGGTCCGGATGGTATACCAGCGATTGTTGCATGGCATGTGGCATGTGCGCCCGAGTTGTCTCATGTATTGACGCGCTTGTATCGCCTCTCATTTAGGACTGGTACAGTGCCCAAGTCCTGGAAGCTTGCCAACGTGCAGCCCGTGCCCAAAAAGGGTAGTTGTGCCGATCCTACCAACTATCGGCCGATTTCAATAACCTCCATACTCTGCAAGATTATGGAGCGTGTATTGAACTCGCGCCTCTTGGCTTACCTGGAAGGTAACGATCTCCTCAGTGACCGACAATACGGGTTTCGACGCAATCGGTCAACTGGGGACCTACTAATGTATGCCACTCACCTGTGGGGCGGGGCCCTCGATAAAAATGGGGAAGCGATTGCCGTCTCCCTTGATGTCTCGAAGGCCTTCGACCAGGTATGGCACGCTGGCCTTTTGAGTAAGCTTCCAGCGTACGGCATTTCCGCTGGCCTGACTGGCTGGGTAAAAGACTTCCTGACTGAACGGTCCCTCCGAGTTGTTGTCGACGGATGCTCATCGGAGCCCATGTCGACCAATGCCGGTGTTCCTCAGGGGTCTGTTCTCTCTGCAACTCTGTTTCTGCTGCATATTAATGGTCTGTTGATGCCAGGCATCTATGGGTATGCAGATGACAGCACAGTTGTGGAGAGAAACCTGCCGGAAGCTCGGGCTAGTAAGGAATCAGTCCGGTCCGAAAGAGAGGCTATGGTAGAGCGTACGAGTGCTGCACTACAGGCAGTCTCCGAATAAGGCAAAGCCAATCTTGTAGCATTCAATGTCGCCAAAACACAGGCGTGTCTTTTCACCGCCAAAAGGAGCCCGTTCGCCTTGGCTCCTACTTTTCAGAATGTGTCCTTGGAGTGCACCGACCGCCTTCAGCTTTTGGGAGTTGAGATTTCCTCGAACCTAAACTTCGGGTGGTTCATTGAGTCCAAGGCCAAGGTGGCTGCCAGAAAACTTGGCGTCATTGCAAAGGTTCGGCGGTACTTCACCCCGGGGTAGCTTCTAATGTTGTACAAAGCACAGGTCCGTTCGTGTGTGGAGTACAGCAGCCACATTTGGGCTGGTGCTGCGAAATGTCACCTGGCTACTTTGGATTCAGTGGAGAGGCGTGCGATGAGGCTAATTGGTGACCCTGATTTAACTCTAGACGGTCTACAAATCCTAGAGCACAGGCGTAGAGTAGCCAGCCTTTCGGTGTTCTATAGGCTGCATTTTGGGGAGTGTGCGAGGTAATTGCATGAGTTAATTCCCCCATCTCCGTTTCACTATCGGACGACCCATCGTACGGCGAGTTTCCACCCTTATATAGTTAACACTACTACGATTCGGACGAAGCGTTTCCCCTCCTCCTTTATAGCACGTACATCAAGGGACTGGAACAACTTGCCGGCGGCGGTGTTTCCGTCGAACTACAATTTGAGTGTCTTTAAGGCTAGAGTGAATAGGCTCTCAGTAAACTAGCGCGCTTTACCATCAACGATCGCATCACTGCTTACCATCAGGCGGGATTGCGGTCAAACGCTGGTTTATAATATACAACGTGTAACAAAAAGGGTATATGCATAACAAGGGCATGTCATCTTTACACAATATCAATCGATATTGGAAGGGTTTTTTAATCCTATTTCTTTATTTTAGGAAGTTATGAGGAAAAACATCGCCTGTGGTAAGCTACTACCATACTAGACGCACAGAATAATTTAAGGCATTTATCGGATTTTACCAAGTAATGTAACGTGTAACGAGTAGAGAACGTATGTAGTGTAGTGCCGCGTTCGTTATGATTTGATTTTAAGAAACACACGAAACCGAAAATTGGTATCAATTTTTGAGTATTTTATTTTGAGTTGAAACCCTTCCCATATCGTTTGATATCATCTAAAGATGCCATGCCCTTGGTATGTATATACCCTTTATGTTACACGTTTTAAATAAAAAAAATAAATAAAAAATAAACGACTTTTATTTCTCCCATATAAAACGCCAATTTCATATGTAAGGACCTAATATAACAGCACGCTTCGACCAATAGGAGCGGAGCATATAAAAAAAACAAATATTAATAAATTAAGACTGTCGGTCGGCAATTTTTTTTAAAGACTTTTGCCTCACTTCAGGAATCCCGTGTCGTGGGCCATATAAATATTTGTTCGGTGCGGAAAACACAGTACACTAGTCGGTCATTCGCTGCGCTAACCGTTTCGTCAAGTTAGTGGTGTGATACTCCGTGCCTGGGAAACCATGTAAAGTCGTTGATCTTTCTCCTGATCTCTCTCTTGTCGCATAAGTTGGATTACCGTCACATCAGAGACAGAGTGAGGGAAGTTTCAGTACACCTGTGTTTGGCCAATAATAAAGTCAAACGTCATTTAATCAGACGAGAGACCTTTGTGATCTTGAATTTGACTTTTGATTCTTTAAAAAGCTGAAGAGATTTAGCGTAGGGTATGATTTCGCTGAATCCAGTTTTTTTGATGCAATTAATAATAATAAATAATAATTATAATAATTTATTAGTACACTTTAAAAACACACATAAGTACACAGGATCAAAAACGTCTGTACAGGGAGTCACTTTAAAAGGCGAACTGATGCCTCCTAAACTAGGAAAAAAGCCTGCGTTTTAGGAGCCAGGGTTCCTCAAGGTATGACACACAAATGGTATAAGGTGACGTGCAAGTACTTATATGAACACAAATACAGATAATGCAAATACAAAATAATAATAATAATATAAAAATAAATACACTTTAAATAAAATACAGTATTGGATTGATACTTTAAGAGACAATAGACGCCTTGATGCCGTGACGCCTTGACGCCCTGATGCCATGATGACTTGAGGCATTGACAGCTTGACGCCTTGACGCCCTGATGCCATGATGACTTGAGGCATTGACAGCTTGACGCAATGACGCCTTGACCTTGACAGATTGACGCAATGACGCCTTGATGCTTTGAGGCCTTGACGCCTTGAAACATTGACGCTTAGAACATGATCTTGACGCCTTGATGCGCTGTCGCCTTGACGCCTTGACGCCCAGACGCCATGACACCTTGACGCCTTGATACCTTGACGCGTTGACGCCCTGACACCATGACGCCTTGAGGTCTTGACAGCTTGACCCAATAACGCCTTGAACTTGACCTCGACGCCTTACCCTCGAATTTTACGCCTTGACCTTGACCTTGATGCCTTGACTATGACTTACGCCTTGACCATGACATTGACGCCTTGACCTTGACATTGACGCCTTGACCATGATCTTGACGCCTTAACGCCCTGACGTCTTGAGGACTTCGCCTTGACGCCCTAACGCCATGGCGCCTTGACGGTTTGACGCTTGATCATGAACTTGACGCCTTGACGCCCTGACGCCCTGACGCCTTGACGCCCTGACGCCATGACGCCCTGACGCCATGACGCCCTGACGCCATGACGCCTTAAGGACTTGAGGCCTTAACGCCCTGATGACATGAAGTCTTGACGCCTTTACGCTTTATCGCCTTGAGGCCTTGACGCCTTGACGCCCTGATGCCTTACCAAATTGAGGCCTTGATGGCTACATGCAATGACACCTTGACCTTGACGCTTTGAGACCTTGAAGCCTTAAAGCATTGACGATTTAACATGATCTTGACGCATTGACGGCTTGAGACTTTGACGCCTTGACGCCCTGACGCCATGACGCCTTGAGGCCTTGGCAGCTTAACGCAATGACGCGTTGACCTTGACGCCCTAACACCATGACGTCCTAACGCCATGACGCCTTGATGCCCTGACGCCTTGAAGCATTGATGCTTTGAACATAATCTTGACGCCTTGATGCCTTGACGCCGTGACTGCGTGCCGCATTGACGCTTTGACGCACTGGCGCATTGACGACTTGACGCCTTGAGGCCTTGACGCCTTGACACCATGACCGCTTCATGCCTTGAGGCCTTGACGCCATGAACTTGACTCTGACGCCATGATGCCAAGGCGCCGTAACGCCCTGACGCCTTTACGCTTTGACGCCGTAAGGCCTTGACGCTTTGCCGCCCAGACGCCTTGAAGTCTTGACGCCTTGATGACGCCGTGACGCCTTGATTCTTTGACGCCTTGATCATGACCTTGACGTCTTAACGCCGTGACGTCTTGAGGCCTTAACGCCTTGACACCCTGACGCCATGACGCCTTGACACCCTGACGCCATGACGCCTTGACGTATTGACGCTTTGGTCATGAACTTGACGCCCTGACGCCATGACGACCTGATGCTATGACGCCTTAAGGGTGTCAGGCCTTGACGCCCTGATGACATGACGCCTTGACGCCTTTACGCATTGCCGCTTTGAGGCCTTAACGCCTTGACGCCCTGACCCCATGACGGCATGACGCCTAGATGCCCTGAAGCCTTGATGGCTTGATGCAATGACACCTTGACCTTGGCGCCTTAACGGCTTGACGCATCGACGCCACAACAATCCGCATGGAGCAGCTAGTACAAATAATAAAGCTGAAGAATATGTTTATTTGAATGCTTCAATCTCTGAAATTGTGTGTCTATATTGGGTCAGTGGGTCTATATTTATATTAAGTTTATTTATTGGTTTGAACGCGCTAATCTCAGGAACTCCTCGTCGAATTTAAAAAAAAATTCTTTCATTAATTGTAATACTTTTTAAATACTTTAAGACCCTTAGTAGCCGGACAGAATAATAAAGAGCCAGGAGACACGCTAAGCAAAAACGAAGTAATAGCGCGGTCAGGCGATGCGATGCGTATTGGAAGAACAAGAAATTTTACGAGACAAAGTCGTGGGTGGAAGCTAGTCTATCATATAAAACTGATGATATGGAAAGCAAAAAAGATTATTCATTGAACAGGGCCAGAATATAAAGAAAATCGTTTTCACCGCATAAAGGGTCGTTAAGGTGCTTTAAAAAAACTGACGTAGGAAATGTGGAGGGTTTAGGGGCCATATGGTATACCATATAAGGGCTATAATGTCAATATTACACAGTAGCCTTATTACTTGGGATATTGAAGTACTGCGTAGCTATTATGTCGTTATACGGAAGCGATTGGTATTTGAGAAGAGGTTGGTCATTTCGTTAGAAGGTTTAATTTCTGATATATCTGAGAATTTGGCACGGTTTATTTGTTTCTACAATTATCAATCTGTCAAGGTAGTTTGAGAATTTATTCTTAGCCGCACATTGCATCGGCCATAAATTAGGATGCTTTAATTAAGACTCCTCAGTGGATGTTTATAGCCTGCTATGTTTGTTCGACTTACAATTTTGAATTCCTTAAAAAAAAAAAAAGAATAAAAGCAGTAAAAGGCTTTTTCCCTCTTGTACTGAGATTCTCTAAAAGCTGGCAGAATTAAATTCAAAGGTATTAATTAGCTAAGTTGAGTTACAATATGTAAGTAAAAAGTATATTGTAACTCTTAAATCGATAGCCTTTTGTTTCTCGTTTTTACATTTCCACATCATTACCACTGGTCATAGATAGTGAGGTGCCTTTGTGCAATGAATTATATGAGAACCAATATTGATTTCATAAGACAGAGGCATGACAAAATATCTAGTCAAAATAGTACGGATTTAGATATCAATCAAATTGCTCGATCAAGCCGGATTAACCAACTATAAGGCCAAGACTATTTGCTGAAACTATTAATGATATCCTTATTCGTCTCAGAATCGAATTTAGCTGTGTGTTCGCAGTTTGAGATATTGCGTAACAGGCAGTATATGTACACAAACAAACGCCAGAATTATTACGGTCCGGGCCCCCGATTTCCATAAAGTTACCTTAATACATTGTATACGATGGGCACCTGAATAATTCCATATTTGCATGGAGCTCTAATTCCTATTCCGATTGGATTTTTTTGTGAATAAATTACAGTTTTTATTTAATCTGTTCTATTTTGTTCTAAATCTGTCTATATAGGTGGCCTATTTGTTTTTATTAAGTAACTAGCTGTGCCCGCGACTTTGTTCGCGTGGACGACGAAACTTATCAATGAGTTTTTTGTATAAAGTGCTATTTGTTTAAAACATACCGGTATTCATACTTCTGTCCTGGCGCGGACACTTTATGGCTAATTACAAAATCTTTAAGACTATATTTATAGAAGTGCCCTAACACCTAGCGCCTACTAATAAATAAGCAATAACTCTAAAAATGAATATCTATACGAATGTCTAATTCTACCTAAGAGTACTAAAAGTAATCTACGTTACACACTATCAAATATACTACCTATACATGAAAATAAAATTTATGCGGTCTATGTCTTATAAACGTAAAGCTGAGTAGATACCCACCCAATTTAAAAAAATAAAAATTCTATACCAGAAAATAAAATACCTACCAACCTAAATAAACCTACTTCTGATGATAACAAATCTAAACTCAATAAATAAGCAAATTACCTAAAAATTAAATTTCTATACGAATGCCTAATCCTACCTAACAGTATTATAAAATAACGAAAATATTAAATAATAAATCCGTTTATTTTTCTATGTGTACAAACTATGTGTGTGTGTGTGTGTGGTGTGTGTGTGTGTGTGTGTGTTTGTTTTAAGTACCATTCGAGGACATCGGCATGAATACACAAGGCACATCTGAGGACATTTTCAATCCGAGGACATTTTTGTGGGTCCTCGATTTGACTTGACTACTGTATCGTATTATTCACGCAATTTTGAACATTACTGTATATATGATAAGGAAAACTCAAGAAATCCTCGGATTGGTGGTGATCATTCATGTACACATTTCGACCGTGGGTGACCACTAGACGGCGCCACTAGTGATTTTCACACACTCAATAAACACACGACTCATGTTTATAATACTATCCGAGGACCTAGTGTGTAAATGTTACACTCAAGACCTCGGAATAGTACTTGAACTAGTCAGTGTGTTGAGGTCCTCCTGTCGGGTACAATTTCAGGTTGTAGCTGAAATTACAATTGAATAAGAAAACGTTGATTTTAAGTCCGATTGTGAATGAAATAGTTATTAAATAAATCCACCAGAGAGCATTTTGTGATGCTCTCTGGTGGATTTATTTAATAACTATCGGACTTACGTCAAGTCGGCGCCCGTCGGGATCTCGCCTCTCAACACCCAGTTGTAGCCGATGTTCCATAGGAGCGGTCCCAAGACCGATCCCTGTGGAACACCGCGAGACATTTGGTGCGGACCGGCACCGTCACGTCACGATAGATGATCCCCTACTATGCGGCGGAGGCACCCGATGGTATTTCAGAGCCTCCCGAATACAGCTCCAGGGGTGTTGAATGCGTTGGAGACGTCTAAAGACACTGCGAGACACCGTAGCATCCGCCAGGGCCCTCACGCGCATGATGGCGTCTATGGTAGAGCGCCCCCGACGAAAACCGAACTGGTTGTCGTCCAGGTTCTGTCCCTCTCTGCATAAGAGGCCGACGAGGCGATCTGCGATAATACGCTCAAAAAGTTTGCCCGCCTCGTAGAGCAGCAGTATGGGCCGATACGCGGACGGCGAGTCCGCGGGGCACCCCTCCTTCCTGATCAGGACTAGCTTTCCCTCCTTCCAAACACTGGGATACTGACCCTGCTCGAGGCATGCCCTGAAGTGGTTGAACAACCTAGCCCATCCTACAAAATTGTTAGGTTAGGTATTTTTTTTTAAGTTTACTTTGTAAAGATCTAATGCGAAAATTCGTTAAAAATGTCTACAAAATTCCTTATAAATTAATCTGATGTTGCTTGTTACAGAAGAAAATCAAAAACAAAGTCCTCGGATAATACTCAAGATACGAAATGCGCATGCAGAAACTGTATTAAAATTACTAAGTATATAAATATATCTGCTATTAAATGTAGAGAAAAGTTAGGTACAGAAGCAGGTATAAGTCCTCGATTTAGACATTTGGGACTGGGTAAAACGTTCTCAGATTGTTCCTGAAAAGTATAACACAAGGTCCTCGCACTGTATATGGCTAAAGAAAATATGTGTGAAAGTGAGTCCTCAGTTTGTCATGTCTAGTCAGGTGATTGGGTCCTCGGAAAGTTCACACAAAAGTTCTCGGAAGGGTATCGCTAGGAGCATGAGCTGTGTATATTAAGGTTCTCGCATTGGTCAAGAAGAGTTTAATAACAAAATGGTACAATAGCAGAGCAGGAAGATAGCTGTCAACCGTAATTTAAAATTTTGTCTCTTTATATCTGATTAAAAAAACTGTACGATGTTGTTTTACAGGCTTTTTCGAAAGTCCTCGCATAGGTGACCTAAAATTAAAGTCCTCTAATAGGACTCCCTACAAACAGGGGTGTGTGTGTGTGTGTGTGTGTGTGTGTGTGTTCTATGTGTATAGATTAGCGCTTGACCGCAATCCTGCCTGATGGTAAGCAGTGACGCAATCGTTGATGGTAAAGCGCACTAGTTTATTAAGAGCCTATGCACTCTAGCCTTGAAGACACTCAAATTGTAGTCCGACGGAAACACCGCCGCTGGCAAATTATTCCAGTCCCTCGATGTACGCGGTATAAAGGAGGAGGCGAAACGCTTCGTCCGGATCGCAGAGTCCAAGCTACCGGTAGTTAGGGCTCCAAAGACTGGAGCCTCCTCATGATGCGGGCCGTATCGAGGAGTACTGCCTTTGGAATCAGGCCCTTGATCCAATTGCCTAACGCGAGCCTCAATAGATGTGATATCATTATTATTATCAATCTATACTAATATATAAAGCTGAAGAGTTTGTTTGTTTGTTTAAAAGCGCTAATCTCAAGAACCACGGGTCCGATATGCATTTTTTTTTTGCTTTTGATAGCCCATTAACCCAGTAAGGCTTTACGCTATATGACATCACGCCACAACCAATAGGAGCGGAGCATAATAGCTAACTATACTCGAAGTAAGTCGCGGACGGCCGCTAGTATAAAATAATAATAATTATTATCGTAGTTGTGTCCATTGAATTGTATGGCGAGCGAAATTTTATAGTAAACTAGCTTTCCGCCCGCGGCATCGCCCGCATGGAGTTCGGTTATATCGCGCTTTTTAGATTTCCCTCGAGAACATCAAATTTTTCCGGGATAAAAGGTAGCCTATGTCCTTTCTAAGGATCTAAAGATTGTCTGTGCCAAATTTCATCAAAATCGGTTGAGAGGTTTAAGCGGGAAAGCGTAACAGACAGACAGACAGTTACTTTCGTATTTATAATATTAGTATGGATAAGCCGTGTTCGGGAAGTGAACTCTCCTGCCGCTACGAGTGTGAACTGCCGGCTTGTCCACTGGTGGAGTTGACGTCTTACTCGGTGGTGAGGTGGCCGGAGCTGAGGCTGTGTTGTCAGTGAGCCTGTCTTGTGTGACGTATGCTGGTTTCAGGCGATCCAAAGATATGTTGATGCCTTTACCTCGTACCTCAACTTTAAAGAATTTAGCCTTTCTGTCCAGTACTTTGCAGGGACCAGCGTATGGTGGCTCCAATGATTTCCTCACGTGGTCTTGCCTCACAAAAACGTGTGAACAGTGTTGCAGGTCTTTGGGGATGTAAAAAGTATCCTTCCTATGCCATGCAGTCGGTTTCGGGGATAAGTTCGCCATGTGTCTTGCGAGTCGAGTAGCGAAGCTCGTGATGTCTTCAACATCGTAGTCGTGTGATGGTGACAGGAACTGGCTTGGTAAGCGCAGGGGCTCGCCATAAACTAATTCAGCTGAAGATGCTTGGATGTCATCTTTCCAGGAGCTGCGTATTCCCATCAGAACTATAGGCAAGATTTCCGTCCATTGTGTGTTATTGTGACACATGATACCAGCTTTAAGCTGGCGATGAAACCTCTCCACCAAGCCGTTCGATGCAGGATGGTACGCTGTGGTGCGAAAGTGGCGTGCGCCGAGCAGGGATGCTAGGGCCTTAAACAGGCCGGACTCGAACTGACGGCCTTGATCTGTGGTGATCTGCGATGGGCAACCGAACCTCGATATCCACCCGGATACCAAGGCGGCCGCGCAGGTATCGGCCGTGATGTCCTTGAGCGGAATAGCCTCAGGCCATCGTGTGAACCGGTCAACGATGGTGAGGCAATACCTGTAATCTGAAGATGGTATTAGTGGCCCTACAATGTCGAGATGGATATGGGAAAATCTCGACGAAATCAAGGGAAATTGGGAAAGGGGAGTAGATGTGTGACGGGTAATTTTACAACGTTGGCAATGAAGACAACATCTGCACCACTCTCTACAATCTTTGCGGATCCCTGGCCACACAAATCGCTGCGTGACTAGTCGCACGGTAGCTGTACGCCCAGGGTGACTCAGACTATGAAGAGAATCAAAGACTTGCTTCCGAAATTCAGGGGTAACATAGGGTCTCGGTGGTTGAGTGGATACGTCACAATAGAGTTTAGTGTCTGAGCCCACCTGAGTAATCATCTGCAGTTTCAGTGACGAACCTTTCTCGACAAGTGACTGGAGTTCTGGATCTGTGTTTTGAGAGCAGGCTAAAGCGTTATAATCAATTGTCGTTGTTACCTCTTCAATGCGCGACAAGGTGTCGGCAACGACATTTTCTGGTCCAGGTATGTAACGTATGTCTGTGGTAAATTGTGATATGTAGTCTAAGTACCTGTATTGACGAGGTGAGCAATTCCCTTTGGGGTTCCTGAAGGCGTAGGTAAGTGGGCGATGATCAGTGAAGACAACGAATTCCCGAGCTTCCACCATGTGTCGGAAGTATTTTATCGCCTCGTAGACAGCGAGAAGCTCGCGATCGTAGGGGCTGTATTTGCGTTGTGCTTCGTTCAATTTCTTGGAGAAAAAGGCTAGCGGTTCATATTGTGTTCCGACACGTTGCTGCAGCACTGCTCCTATGGATACATCTGATGCATCTGTAAGCATTGAAAGTTCTGCCTTTGAGCTTGGGTGTGCAAGAAGAGTTGCGTTTGATAATGTCCTTTTACATTCTTCAAATGCTTCCAGCTGCAGCTGTGACATCTGTATAGGTTGTGAGCCCTTGACCTTGCCTCCAGCCAAAATCGAGTTCAGTGGCGCGTGGCTTTTTGCTGCGTTGGGTACGAACCTTCTATAAAAGTTCAGCATGCCCATGAATCTCCGTAACTCCTTCACTGTGTTTGGTACTGGAAACTCCTGTATAGCTCGTACCTTTTCATGGAGCGGTTGGGTACCAGCAGCTGATACCTGATATCCCAGAAAGGTCACCTCGGGCTGCCCCCAGACACATTTTGCAGGATTTATGAGGACACCATATTCTTTCAGCCTTGATAACAGCTGATGCAGGTGAATTCTGTGCAGGTCTGGAGAAGGAGAATACACCAAAATATCATCGATATATCCATAACAGAAATCATCTAGACCGGTGAGTACCTCATCTATGAACCGTTGAAAGGTTTGCGCTGCGTTACGAAGTCCAAAAGTCATAAAAGGGAACTCGAATAAACCGAACGGTGTAGTTATGGCTGTTTTTGGTATGTCAGCTTCGTTTACCCTAATTTGATTGTAGGCTTTAATTAAATCGATTTTGCTGAACGTTGTGCATCCAGAAAGTCGATGTGAGAAGTCCTGAATGTGAGGTATAGGGTAGCGGTCAGGTATTGTACGGGAATTCAGGGCACGATAGTCGCCACACGGTCGCCATCCGTCATCTTTTTTCTTGACTAGGTGTAGAGCTGAAGACCATGGGCTTTCAGAACGTCTGGCAGTTCCATTGACCATCATGTCCTCAAACTCTTTTTTTGCTATTTTTAGCCTTGCAGGATCTAAACGCCTGGGCCTGCTGGAAACGGGTGGGCCAGAAGTGGTTTTAATAAAGTGCAGCGTATTGTGCTTTGGCTTGCATTGATTTACAGTACCTGCCGGGCGCGTAACCTCTGGAAATTCACGTAGCAGCTGGTGGTAGTCTGTATCCCCGAGGACTGTTTTCACCGAAGCCACATCATCAGGAATCTGCTGCGCGGACGCCGCTACGAAGAGTGAAGTGGTGCCATCTATGAGCCTGCGGTTGCGGCAATCTATAAGTAGATTATAAAAACATAGAAAATCTATGCCTATTATTGGCTTTGACACGTCGGCGACGGTAAACTTCCAAGTAAATGAACGCCGAAGTCCTAGGTTGAGGCTGAGTTGTACTGGACCGTAAGTGTTTATGACACTTCCATTGGCTGCTGTTAAACTGTACTTTGATTTAGTGCAGGGCGTCTTAATATTTGACCGTGGGTACACGCATAAATCAGAGCCAGTATCGACTAGAAATAATTTTTTTGAGTGACGGTCAGTAATAAAAAGACGGCCTGATTCTGAAGGGCAGTCGTAGGCCGCTAATTCCGGCTGCCTTTCGCGTTTTCCGCCTGCCACGAGCAAGGCTGCGTACACTTTCTTGCACGAGGACCAAAGCTAAAGTGGTACCAACAATGCGGGTGGTTTTCTGGTGGCTGACGCGGCCTAGATCTAGATCGGCCCCGCCAACTACCGCTACTTGAACGAGAATACGAACGACCACGTACCTGTTTTTTGCTTGTTTACCTGAGTAGACAATGATGTTACCTGCTTTGTAAGCTCAGATATCTGACTAGCCATTTGCTTAATGAGGGTAGACGTACTGGGGTCTGCAACGCTTGCTACTTGCAGCGGTCCGCAGGGCGCGATCTCGTTTACCGTGTCTGCCAAGTCCGCTAACTTGTCCAATGATAGGTCTGGTTGCGACGCTAAAACTGTTTGCAGGTTTGTCGGTAGCCGGCCCGACCACAAACTCTTCAAAAAATCTTCTGGAACTGCTGGACCCGCCAGGTCCCGTAAACGGCGTAGAAACTGTGATGGTTTACGATCACCTAACTCTTCGTGCGTAATTAATTGTTTTATTCTTCGTTGCCGTGACGCGGTCAATCGTTTTATTAGTTCAGTCTTTATTTTCTCGAACTTATTTGTAGCTGGTGGATTCGTGATAATATCTTTTACTTCTGTGGCGTAGCGAGGTTCCAACGCGGACACTACCTGGTAATATTTAGTTAGGTCCACGGTGACGTTCGCTAAAGCGAACTGGCACTCCATCTGAGCGAACCACATTTCTGGGTCATCTGGCCAAAACGGAGGTGGACGAACGCCTACACGCGAAGTTTCAGCACTGTAGTGGTCTTCTTTGCGCGATTCCATAGTCGGGGTCACCAATTATGTGGGTATCGTCCACAAATAAAAATCAAAAGTCCTTAGTAACAGTTATAATTTTAAGTTAAGAGTTCACAATCAACACAGAAGGGTAGAAAGTACAGTAACACTACAGATCACAGTTAGGATAGTAGAAGAATAGAATAGCACACTGAATAGCATTAGGCGGAAGAATTTTAAAGCGTGAAATGAGAATTTACAAGTATTATTATGATCGCGGCAGAGCAAATTAAAAGAAGCGAGTAAGCAAGCGAGCGCGGGAGTGCCTTGCGCAGCGGCGAACAATGGACTGGTGTGTAGGCGCGCTGCGAAACCGAACGGACCCGAGCCGCGGCGATGATGCCCGAAGATGCGCGATGGTGTAGCGGCTGAGTCGCTACAAGTACAAACTTATTATTTGCGATTAGTATAGCAATTGGATCTAGGGATCGAACCGCAAAATTTAGGTTGTTTTTTGTTGTATATACTGTTCCAGGATAAAAACTAACCCAGTGTCGTGCCCAGCAAAGGCGGTACTTTTTCCGTGACGCCTGAAAAAACAACAGACAAAAAAAATATTTCACATATTTGGCACATAAATAACACCCTCTGCCATTTATTTATTTGATATTTTCAATATACTAAAAATATACTTCTAAAGATTTATTATAAATATAGATATTATCACGTGCTTCTTCAAATTACAGAACAGTCGAGTTCTCCCAACTTAAGCTTAAATACTTTGATAATACTCAGAACTTGGAAACTACCGTTGGTATCAAAATATTATTAACACCTGCTATCCGAGAATACCTACCTTGTTTATACAAGGCGCACTCATGGTTTGTAGTCTGGGTAAATACTGTTGTTGCAGTGTAGATGTATGCATCTCCACTGCAACAATAGTAATTTACCCAGTAAGTAATTACTTATTAAGCAAATTATGGTACTTTACTTCTCTAACTTACTGCTTTATTACTCTTTTGTCACATGATGCTAATAACACAGAGTAATTCAATGCCTGTCAATGGAATATTTGGAAATAAAATTAAATCATTTAGATTATTATATAAAGCTGAAGAGTTTGTTTGTATGTTTGTTTGTTCGCGCTAATCTCGGGAACTACTGATCCGATTTGAAAAATTCTTTTTGCGTTGGATAGCCCATTAATCCAGGAAGGCTTTAGGCTATATAACACCACGCTGCGACCTATAGGAGCGGAGCATAACTAACTCCACACGAACGAAGTCGCTGGCGGCATATACCTATTAGGAATATTGATATTACAATTATGTTCCTAGGCAAAGTCAGCCTATTATATTCTTATTGCTGGGACACAGTCTGCTCCTCTGTAAGAGAAAGTGGGCCATAATCCACCTCACAGGGTTATACGGGTTGACGAATGTCACACATTTCCGAATTTTTTTTTTTTTTTTTATGTATTATAAACTAGCGCTTGACCGCAATCCTGCCTGATGGTAAGCAGTGACGCAATCGTTGATGGTAAAGCGCACTAGTTTATTAAGAGCCTATTCACTCTAGCCTTGAAGACACTCAAATTGTAGTCCGACGGAAACACCGCCGCTGGCAAACTATTCCAGTCCCTCGATGTACGCGGTATAAAGGAGGAGGCGAAACGCTTCGTCCGGATCATAGTGGTGTTAACAACGTAAGGGTGGAAACCAGCCGTACGACGGGTCGTCCGCTGGTGGAACGGAGATGGGGGAATTAAATCATGCAATTCCATCGCACACTCCCCGAAATGCATCCTATAGAACACCGAAAGGCTGGCTACTCTACGCCTGTGCTCTAGGCTTTGGAGACCGACTCGAGTTAGATCAGGGTCACCAATCAGCCTCTTTGCACGTCTCTCCACTGAATCCAAAGTGGCCAGGTGACACTTGGCAGCACCAGCCCAAATGTGGCTGCAGTACTCCACACACGAACGGACCTGTGCTTTGTATAACATTAGAAGCTGCCCAGGTGTGAAGCACTGCCGGACCTTTGCGATAACGCCAAGTTTCCTGGCAGCCACCTTAGCCTTGGACTCAATGAACCGCGATATTTGGCTTCACCGTTTTGAGAACAGTGGATGTTAAATGATTGGGCCATCAGTGCTCTGCTCGAATATTGCTATTGCTTCATGTTAATGGGTAAGGTTAACGTTAAATTGAAATATCTGTGCGTAATATACCTAATATGTAAAGGTTACATTAGACTCAAAATGCAGGCACTCTCAGCGACATTTGCAGGCGATAACGACATATAACCCACCATGGGCTGACGGCCCTAATGGTACGGAATGGTCACTTTTATGGGGCATAAAATAAAGAAGATCTCATACTTCACACTGATCCCTCATGACGCTAATAAGAAAATATAAAGATTACGTGATCCAACGCAAAACATATAAGGAAAACGTAAAATTGTTAACGTGTAATAATTGCGTTTAATAGAATCTAATTACAGTGATAAAAAGATAAAAGATTTGTTCATAGAATTCTTAGTTTAAAATGAATATTCATCTAGATTTTAGTGACAGCTGTTCTTTAGGTTATTCTGTGAGAATGCATCAGTCAATGTGTTAGGTAGTATTAAGGGACGCAGGCATTCTTTATTTTCTTAAAACGAAAAAGCTTTTGAAGGAAATTATTACTGAAGATCGACTTCAGGAGGAGCTGATTCTCACTCGAATAACTGAAATTTTAGCTACCCTTGGTGGGGTTGGTTAGTTTTCCTTAGTATTTCATGTGAGAATATAAAATGTTTCACTTATTTTGTCCAGGCGGTCTTTCTTTTAAATTCGCCTGCTCTGAACCAGTGAAACCCGTCCTTGACTAACCAGAAGGCAGTGCATAAGCTTTTAGATTTTGGGCTTATATTATTTTCTGTGTACCTAACTACCTACCCACTCACCACCACCTATGATCATGGAAAACTTCACTACACTAAAAGATTATCTATGCAGGAAGAATATATAAGGTACTAGCAGCCGCCAGCGACTTCGTTCGCGTGGAGTTAGTTATGCTCAGCTCCTATTGGTCGTAGCGTGATGTTATATAGCCTAAAGCCTTCCTGGATTAGTGGGCTATCCAACGCAAAAATATTTTTTCAAATCGGACCAGTAGTTCCCGAGATTAGCGCGAACAAACAAACAAACATACAAACAAACTCTTCAGCTTTATATATTAGTAAAGATTGTAAACATTTTCATTTTTAATGTCTGAACTTGAAAAAAGACGATGATCCCTGAGTTTGTTTCGGCTATTTCTTCTCAGAGGTAGTCAGTTAGCGAATGCCCGCTCAATCTAGTTAAAAAAAAAAACATGACGTGTAACAGTGATCTGTGATCCTACTTGCTTAATAAACGATTTCATTTCATTTCATATACATGAGGATAAATACGTTACTAAACATAGAAATGGGACTGCGCGAAACTGTTATCCCTCGTGGTCCCATTAATGGGACAAAATCCTGGGACCATGAAAAAACACTAGAAAATACCGTTATCTATCTATATACTAATATATAAAGCTGAAGAGTTTGTTTGTTTGTTTGTTCGCGCTAATCTCGGGAACTACTGGTTCGATTTGAAAAATTCCTTTTGCGTTGGATAGCCCATTAATCCAGGAAGGCTTTAGGCTATATAACATCACGCTGCGACCAATACGAGCGGAGCATAACTAAACCACGCGAACGAAGTCGCTGGCGGCTGCTAGTTGTTAATAATTAATAACGCTAGCATTACCTCTGGCCTACAGACAAAGGCGTATAGCTAAGCGTTGGTATTGTGATAAATATGCCCCTCGAAGCACAGCCTTCCTCAAAATCAATTTATCTTCCGGTTATTAAGCTGCCAATCTTTTCACTTGACGAACACATTATTAGCCGTTTTTCTCATGTGTACCTATTTTTAGCGTTTTTCTTTTCAATTTGGGGAAGCATAAAAATATGCCAAAATTTAATAATATTGGCGTGAGTATTAATAACTTCTCAAAATTGTATTTTGAAAATGAGTATAACAAAGTGAAGTGAGTCGGAAAAAATATTAAAAAAAAACGTTTAGCCGTAACCAACAAGCCTACTGAAAACATTATAAGCACTAGGAAATGGTGAAGGGCGGGCGTTTTGAGGGACTGTCTTTTGTATTTTTACCTTCAAAAAGTGCTAGTTGTCAGCCTAATTTGAATAAATAACTTTTGATTTAGATTAGTAATAATTAATTAAGTAGGTTTTTAATATATCTATCTATCTCTATAACAGATTATCGATAACTGGCATGCCAACTGATGCATAATAAGTCTGTAAGCTTTCCACTGCTGGGAGTTAGCCCTCCTTTCGGTGATAGGGAGAAGGTCTTAATACACCGCCGCCATAGGCTTAGTGCGGTTTGATAGATGTCACATGTCTACAAATGTTTGGTTCTAAGATCGAAGAGCTGGTAACTGGATATCCATTGCGGGAAATAACAATGCAAAATTTAAGCTATCTAAAAACCACTTTATTGTTATAGGTTATTACAATGTATTATATACAATGAAGTTTCAGAAATTGTAAATTATAAATATATAAGTAAACCATTGATTTCGTTTCGTGTCAAAATAAAGGCGTCCAAAGAAAGCTGGCATCGGTTACCCGTGCGAATGTGACCCGGTTAGCACTGTCCCCAATTGACGAGGATTTCGTGAAAGAAACCGGTTTACTGACCGTACTTGGCAAGCTGCTCTAGTCCGCACTTATTGCACCCGGCCGAATTAACGACACCGCCTATTCTACCGAGAAACGGAATTTAAACATTGTGTTGTAGTTGAAATGAAAAGAAAATGTATTGTAGGTAGGTATTTTGTGGAAGAGTTTTTTGAGTTACATCACTCTAGAAATGTTATAGGTTAAAATAAATACATACCTATTAGCACCAGTCAATATAACTTTCTGCCTAGGCTCGGAAAAAGTAACTAATACTAATATTTTTCAAATTGAGCCCACGAAATATCATATCGCGAATAGTTTGAATAGAAACCTACTTAAAAAATAAAGTAAATAACTACTGTATACAATATGTTAAGAAAACCCAGTCCGACCCGTGAAGGTATTGTTAGGTATCGATAACTGATTCCACTAATGCCGACAAAGCCGGACTAAAGTTTTAAAAAAAAACCCCTTTAAAAAAAATATTATTTTGCAAAAAGAGGTAACTTAATACATGTGCAGTAGGACACCCTCCCACGGGCGACGGGGGGCAGGACACGCGACGCGTGGTCGTATCGCATAAGGGTACCGTCAAAATGGTGTTGTCACTTTTTTAAAAATTACCAAATTTCGGGGAAGTTGGAATTAATTCGCGGGAAAAAAAGATTATTTTAAAATTCATTAGTATTGTTACTATGATGATTACGTAAAATTTTATATTATATTTGGTCATGTGTTTACCTAACCTTTATTATCTTTAAGGGTCGGACAGGGTTTCCTTTACATATTGTATATATTTAACCTTCGATAAGGAACCAGCCCTGTCAGTAACAATTTATAACACAAAAAAAAAACAAGTAAAGAAACCTCTGATTTGAGGTAAGACGACGGGGACAGTTCCGGAAGCGTTAGAAAGTTCATAAAGCATTTAAATCATTTCATGCAAATGGGTAATCTTGTTTTTCCTAATTATAAGCCGAAGGTGAATCTCATTATGGTACTTAGATTAATAACGACGGTCCGCCTGTCCCAACTTTGTCTGTTAGTTAACTCTCACTGAGTAAAATTAATTGAGAAAATTTCCACTAAATTTGTGTAGGCGAAACGTGATAAATTTCTGAAAGTTTGAAGCTCCTGTTTTGGACAAATATTCAACTACCTGTCGGTAAGCGGAGATATATGTGGCCGATTTATCTAAAGAGTGCGTTACGGCCACACACTGTAATGGCTAAAAATTGAAGTGTAACCCGGCGACTCAAGGACTCGTTAATATCTGATAACTCGCTCAATGCTTCGTAGTTTCGCTCATAGAAATGGAAACAGCGTAACTCGTTCGTGACGGAAGTGTCCAACTCTCACCTCGATGTAGAAATATTTGATTATTATCATTAAGTTTCCTAAATTGTGCGGCTCTCTCGGAAGTCGGATAGTCTGTTAACCAGCTCTTTTCTCGCTGTTAATTAGTTTATAAAGTCAATCAAAACAATTTCCCCGTGCCTGCAGCAGTTTTCGACAGTGTAATTACAAAGCAGATTAAAATAAAAATACAGTGTTTATTAATTATCGGCTATTCTTGCTTCCATTGATTTTCTTTCAAGTCCAGTCATATTCGTTACTTTACTGCGCTTATTTAATTGGTTCTTGCTATATAAGTTTGAAATATTATTATTTTCTTTGGCAATGTAAATTACCCAAAGAATAATATTGTGTGCAAAATACCGACCTACCTGGACGTTCATTATTGTATTAGTACAATTTTATAACGTAAACAAAATAGATATAGATACGCTGAATATTTAAGTCCATTTCAATCTGTTCGACGGACATCCGACGGATCCGATTTTAGATTTTAGGAATAGATTTGGAACGAGATTTCCACGTGAGTTGGCAGTGAGGGCGGCAATACGTCGTCTTGGGTCCTTGCAGGTGCTACCTCCGAACTTAGTCTGCCACCGACCCGAGCTTGACCTCCATGAAACATGGCGTTTTGTTGACATGTTCACGGTTCCGATTCCAAATATAATATGTAATTTTGTACACCCATTGTAAGCTTCGTTGTAGAATTCAAGAAGTTGGTTTCACTATCTAAGATGCGTTCACAAAGAAGAGCAACTAACTGACAGAAAATAGTGCTAGATTTTCTTTCCAAATCAATAAAAAAAAAATATGAATGAATACAAAACTGGCTGGTGTATTTGATTTATTTAGACTATTTTCCTGACAAAACTGACGTCCACAGTGAACATACATTTTGTATTTACCAACTGATTAGACTCATTCATACTATGCAAATAATTATGATGATATCAAAGTTTGAAAGCATAAATTTTTGCAGATGTGGATAATTGTGGATAGGCCACTTAATATATTTTATATGAGATGTGAGTGCATACCTACTGTTTAGGTTTAATAGCAAAATTCTTACGTCGAAGAAAAATGACTTGATTGCAACTGGATTTGTGTCCGACAGGTATTTGGGAAATATGCAAAGATAATCGTATGTGACGGGTTCTAGTTTATATAACACTAGCTGTTGCCCGCGACTCCGTCCGCGTGGACTTCAGTTTACAGCGCGCGGTGGTTCCGGTTTCCGTGGAAATGTTCATTCCGAATCAAAATAAAAAAAAGCTCAGTTGATATAAAATAAGCACCTGTTAAAAGAATGGGAGCATTATGTTTGCTTCCGTTTTCGCAACATATTTTGTTACTGCTCTGCTCCTATTTGTAATAGCGGGATGTTATATAGCCTATGTCCTTTCTCAGGCTCTAGACTATCTGTGTACTTTACAATCGGTTCAGTAGTTTTGGCGTGAAAGCCGGACAGACAGACAGAGATACTTTCACATTTATAATATTAGTATGGATTATGCCTACGCAAGTTGTTCTATCAAGCAGATATTACTACATACATTCATAGGGAAGTCCAGAAACTCGCCAAAGTAATATCAACGTTAATATCGAAAGCGTGTCGCAAATAGCCCTTAAAGATGTATTTAGAGTATGTAACTTTTAAAGCTATTACTCACGACCATTCAAATAAATACAAATATCGGCAGTGTAGATACGTAAAAGCTTAACGTCCCAGCAAATATGTAATTTCAGCGGAAAAATGTTATCCCCCGCGAAAATGCTCATAGCCGCTAAAACTTCTTATATTAAAAGGTTTTTTTAATCTATTCAGAGAGAATTTAGAGGGCCGTTAGTGTCAAAGCTTGCCTTCACTCCTTTCAAGTCTTTTCTTGTGATGGCGAAAATGTTATCGATATTTTTTTGGGTGTCACCACATTTCTTGCTTGATAACAATCACTTTATACAAGTACTTTGTACGAAAGATATATTAAATTTTCATAGGTTATATCGTGAACGTAAATCATCTTTAAAGTGGCCAAGATAGTGGAGACACAAGCAATATAAATATATTGTGTTTATAAAAGTTTTTCATGAGAATTGGTGAAGCACACGTTATCTATATTTGAATTCAAATATAAAGTGCCTAAATAGCAAACGTTACTTACATGTGTGTTGACAGCCTCTGTGGCGTAGCGGTAGCGAACGCGGCCGTTGCACAAGGAGGCGCGGGTTCGATCCCCGCACAGTGCAAATATTTGTATGCATGAATATGAATATTTGCACTGGTCTGGTCGTGCCTCGGAAAACACGTTAAGCCGTTGGTACCGGTTGCCATACGAACATCTAGTGGCAGTCGTTACGGGTTGTTGGAACCATCAAAAGTCTAACAATTGGTCTAACTGCAATGCTTAGATATCGCCTTCGGGTTGTGGAGGTCAGACGGCAGTCGTTTCACGGAAAATATCGAAGTTTAGCCAAACTCAGCAGTTAAACTGGTAAAGCGGACCCCAGACTCCAAAGCTGAAAGGGCTGCGGATGCGACTGGGATTAACGCTGAGATGATGATGATGATGACTTACATGTGTGTTTAGATTTTGTAAGTGGAAGGAAATCAATGTTTTTATCCAAATGCGGTCAACGGATAAAAAGGTAGAATAGTATATATTAATATCATGTAGATTTATTTATAAGCGGAGAGTTCATTACTTTAACATAACGGTATTTCGTATGTATAATATTTATTCATGTCAGCTCTTTTTCAGTAAGTACTTATTGTTTGAACAGAAAAAAAAATAACAAAATCCATTCATCATCATAATAATCCACTTACTACTGAAAACAGGGCCTCACTTTGAATATGGGGTCATGTTTTCACCAAAGCATCCAGGCACTAAATAAGTATTTTTACAGAACTTATGAACCTTTCACTATGAGTGTCTTAATGGATTAGTGCTTACATCCTAAAACTTGAATAACTACTAACAGGCCTGAAGTTTTACAAGAGAAAAATTATATTTTGTTCAGCATGTTGCCTAGCAATTAAGTTTCAAAAGTAGGTATATAGGTAAAGACGAGTGTAGATTTAATTAAACTAATAAATGACTACAGTCCGTGTGCAGGCACTTATCTATCTGCAATGTGCAAGTCCGCAAAGTGAATCCTCTTAATTGTACCCTGAAGTAATTGGAAATCTTCGCCACATAATATTGAACTGCTCTCTCAAGGAAACTAACCATAATCCGTTCATTAAGATTTTAACTCCTGATTAAATCAAAACTTCTTAAAACTTTGCTTATTATTTATTTTTTACTCTATTCTTGTTAAAGAAGTGTCTCCGCTTCACAAGAACAATTTCGATTTATCGACATTTTCTTCACGAAAGCTTGTTCAAGCCGAAAACCAATTAAATAACTTGTTGGTAACGAACTTGAAAAATAAATTTATTTCGTTTTGTGAACATTATAGTACTTAATAAACTTGAATTTATATTTTTAGAAGAGTCCATTACGTTGAAAAGGACATCTGATGCACCTTCAAATGACGGTCAGTCAAGGATATCTATTCTCAGATTTACGGTTTAAAATGGGATATCATTTATTTCGATAGCCAACAGTTTCTAGTGATGGTGTAACCGGATATCGGCTTATAAATCAGTCGAAGTGCACGCGCCAGCACGAACGCGCGGTTTTCTGCGGTACGGCGCGGTGCCGGCAAGCGGCCAGCCGTGTGTCCAACATGCTACCTGCTAGCTAACCAACTCTATGAAGCTGCACCGGAACTGTTACTACAGCATTTTTTAAAGAATAAAGACAGTATAAACATATTTCCAAATTTGAGAGCATATAAGTCCAGACTTATATGCTCTCAAATTTGGAAATATGTCAAATCTCCAGAGATTTGACATTATTTTGTGAATACTGGCCCGTATTTTATTTTTCATATTATGAACTAGTTCTTGACTGCAATCCCGCTTGATTGAAGCAATGCAATCGTTGATGGTAAATCGTGCTAGTTTATAGCCTAGTTTATTATTCTTGGAAATTCCTGTGTTCTATTTTGGAGTAGACTGAAAAACAGAGCAGTGGTGTGGCAGTGGAGTTTTAGTGCATTGATGGCTTAGAGAGTTCGATTTACGAGGCGTATGTTGTTGGTGTGAATTCAGACAGTCTCAATAATGTTGGTAAATAATTTCATACCGCTGCTGGAAAAGCGGTAACGGAAAACATGTGAAGTGACCGAGATGTTCTAGAACAAAAAAATCAAATACATAGCTATGATATTTATTAACCCGCATTAGTGTCGCGACACATCTGCGGAACGTAATGCGCCGAAAGGAAAGTTCGGCTAAATATGCTCGCAGTGTATTTCAAGTAGGTAGGTACTCTATGACACATCAACCCAAATTACGCCGCGTTCGGCGTAGGGCCTAACCTTCCTTCGGGCGGTTTTTTCAGCTAAAATATATTTAATGTATTTTGCATAGCAAGCTACACATCACGCGATGCCTTGCGCGACCGAAAGTTCGGCGGGCGTAGATGAACGTTCGGCGTGTGTTGTGCATCGCGCGCGTGGCGGTAGCGAAGAGCGGCAACGTCTTCTAAGCCCTCTATAATAGCTAACATTCTAATTAAATCCATTTTTATAGGCAATTCAGGTACGTCACAAAAACCGCATACCAAAAAGTGTCGACACAGACAGACTGACGATGACGCCACGTAATTTTCCGTCGCGTAGCGCGCTGAACACGACGCCGCGTTTTGACCGTTTGGCTTGACATAACAACTGAATATTGCGACTGACACTTCAGCCGCTGAGCTTTCGGCGCCGTACGTTCCGCAGATGTGTCCACCGTTAGGCCTTGCTCTTGAAGTAAGGAGGCCGCATTGTAGGCTGATTATGCTCATCGACGCCCAAACCAGGTTTAAATGCAACAAAATTCAAAGCATTTTCTATTTTTAGGTACAGTATTAACTATATTGTATTATATTTATCGTGATGATGTTATTTAAATTTATTATTTTCAACATAAAATGAAAAACAGCGAACCACAACGATCGAATCCCAAATATGATTGTATAAAGTTAACAGAATTGTTCACATCGAACTGATTACTTCTATTTCAATAGACCTTTTAAATGAACTTCACATTGTGCTCAGTTTAATCATAATTAGACGTTGTTCGCTTCTACCTACAAACAAGAACTCATAGATTAATTAAAAAATGGCATTAAAAGAGCTCTGTACAAAATATATTTAATTGACTTTACTGTTTATTTGACAAAGCGCAACTAGAAAAAATGGATACGGCTTCATATGTTGTGTAATGGTAAGTGAGGAATGCAAAAATAAGTTAACAAAGAAAAGCGAGCACCATGAAATATGCAGACATGCGCAACACAAATTGCGCTAACTTGAGAATGAAATGCAAAACTTGAACGTTGCGGAGGCCAAGCGCGAGTCAAGTGTGCGCTGCTCTGTAAATAGGACGGACAGACTTGGGTGAGTGCGCTGCTAACTCGGCTACAATATTATTGTGTGCTGCTAACTAACTTGTTTGTCATTTCAGACACAGGCATGACTAGTGTGCCACGGTCCGCATGGAATGCCTCGAGGAGCTATTCGGTCGGTTTACTCGTGGCCGCTATCCTTGCGGAATACAATGTAAATCACTTTGATTTATGTGCTCTAAACGGCAGCGCGACGAGGCAAGAGTCGCTTCTTTTCTTTGTTAGTATACCTTTTGCATTTTACTTCATTTAAGTAAAATATATCACCCTGCGCAAAGGGGATATCAGTCTTCAGATGCTCCTCAACTGGCTCTTCGCGTTAACTCTGAGACGCAAAGATTAGGTTGCTATTTTAAAACTACTTACATACTTGTCTCTAAGGCGCTTAACACACGTTACCGCGCACCATCTGGAGGTAGGCGGTAGGCGGTGAAGCGGATCTCCTGTCGCATTGATCTCTATTAAACCCGTAGATGCCTAACACAAATACACCGCCCGACCGCGCTTTCAAATGGTACTCTCGCCGCCACTGCCCCTCTGCACTGCCGTCCGCGCGGTGGAGCGGCGCCTGACACACGGGACGCCGCATAACCGCGCGGATCATCGTAGGTGCAGGACGAAAATCAGAAGATTCTTGCCAGTTTCTGTGAAGAAACTGGTCACAACCGTGTTAAATCCATCCGTGCGGACAGGCGTGTAAACCGCCTTACCGCACGGAGCACCGCTCCGAAATCTGCTTTACCGTCTCCGCCCTCCGGTGCCGTGTGTTAATCGCCTTAAGCTATGAGTACTATAATACATATTATCTAAGCAAGGCTATACAGTTCATAACTTCTTACAATAAAAGACAGCTCTCAAAAAGCGCCCGCCTCAACGGACGGATACAGACACATAATTGCAAAGTTCAAACATTTCATATCTCCATCCGTCGTCGGTCATATTTCAGCAATCTTGTTGTTCATTGTAGTGCAAGTAAATCTTTCAGATGCGGCGTGTTCTACTTTTTTAACGTTGTTGTAATGGCGTTGACTTGAGAGACTTTTATTGGAGTCCATTCGGTTAGGATTTAGGGGCTGTTAGCGTCATATAACAGCAATTTTGCCGTTCCGCGTACCGTCACCGCAATGTTTTCAAATAATGGTAATTTTACCACATTTCATGTGTTATATTATAGTCTCGCGCCCTTGTTGTTGTAGAGTTTTATTGTAATTGTTTGTTATTTTAAACAGTAGCTGGTAAGATTGCATAACACATAAACGACTCCACAAATGTGATTTCCGAACCAGTAGAACGTACTAAGTGTTGATGGTGACACAGCGGTGATGAAGATGAGTTTATAAAGAATAGCCTGACAAAACCGATGAAGGTAAACCTTGGGTAAATGAACGTCAAAAATATGTGCAAGTTAAACTCAGTGTTTGGGACTTTTCTATATCACCGCCTACCGTAAATCGGAAGTTTTGATACTTGCGTCTCTTATTTTAATTATTTAAAATATAACATTATTATTTGAAAAATAATATTATCATTATAGTCTTAATTTTATCCACATTACGTTAAATGGAACAGCTAATTCCTTTATTAATTAATAGTTTAACATTGCTATAATAGAAATGATTGGAAGTGCGCCTTGGCGAGGATTATAAGTTAATACTTAGATAAAGTAAATCAGAATCCTTATGACGGTACCTTTGTTAACTTACCTTGATCCAACAGGCCTTTTCAAGTCCTCTGTTAATTAAAAATTCTGCATCTCATTTATAATACGGTCTATCTCATACCAGGTGTACAATCCATACTAATATTATAAATGCGAAAGTAACTCTGTCTGTCTGTCTGTCGGTCTGTCTGTCTGTCTGTCTGTCTTTCTGTTACGCTTTCCCGCTTAAACCTCTCAACCGATTTTGATGAAATTTGGCATAAGACAATCTTTAGACCCTGAGAAAGAACATAGGCTACCTTTTATCCCGAAAAAATTTGATATTCCCGAGTGAAATCTAAAAAGCGCGATATAACCGAACTTCACGCGGGCGAAGCCGCGGGCGGATAGCTAGTATTAATATATGGTGTATAAGTACCTACGGGTCGGGTTAGGTATATTGCCTCACGCTGTGGTTCATCAACGCAAGTTAAAAGATGTAACCTCATGCAGAAGATGTACGCGACATTATCCAAGCGTCATATTCGGATTGTGACGTCATCCGCCCTCCGTGAAATCTCGCAGCCGTCGTCGTGCCGCTCATTGTACCCGTCCCACTTTTTAATCTGGAGACGTCGAATAAAAGCACAATACTAAGGTACATCTTGCTCGGTATTTGTTCCTCTTTTAATCAGCGAGTACTCAAATGTTTATTTCGTCAAAATATTTTGATACTAACATATTTTGTGTAATCTATCATTCCATTCGATTGTCGTAGCCGATACATGTCTAGTGAGGAGCACATAACAAATGACGTCACAAGGAAGAAAAACTACACGTCCAATATTAGCGCCGCAATATTAATCTAAGGACGATGGCAGCGTCGCTGACGACAACACATCTTCTGGTGTAGGATTGTCTGTGACGGGGGATAAATCATAGCTATATTACCAAGTCAGTATGTAGCGCCTCGTAATATATTAAGAGGCATAAAGGAGAAGGCTCGCCTCCGAGTGCTACTGGAGTTCGAGCCCATCGTTCAGACAATTGAGATCAATGTTGCAGTGACCTGGCCAACAGCTGAGCAGCTACCACCCACTTCTTCTATATTTCATTTCGTGTTCTCGCATTGTTGGTACTGTCACCAGCCTCGTTTTTCACACACGTCGATGGCAACAATTCCACAGTGACACACAGCTGAGTTATTAACATGTAAGAGGAACTACGATAGGACAAAGTTTTTGCAAAACCATCTGTATGTGAGCGAGCGCTTTGTATTAGTAACAAAGCCACACCGGGACTTGCATCGCCGGAGCTTTTAGGCGGGCAGTTATCGTGGCAGCCACAAATGCGAATTTACGCTTTGCATTTTCAAAAATTAAAAGCGACATTTTCAATGCAATTGCGAGCGTTCTTTCCGCAGTCGGCGCGGGTAATGGCCACTCCAATCCGAAATTGCGCGGTCTTTTTTGTTGCCGACGCTTTCGTAAACACTCATTTGTACCTACTATTTACAGAACTCTTCAGTTTTACTTAATCACAAGTAAATCACTCCACTTTCGAACGATTTTCAATCAATGACTGAATAATGACTCAAACGGCTGAGATTGTTTGTTATTCTAAACATAGCTTCAATTCGTACTGAATTTGTCAATGAGAGATTAGAGTTTCTTTTCTTGTAAATTTTACCTATTAATACTTATATAAACAGTGGCTGACTGCTTCGTAAATTGGCGGCTTTTTGTTATTAAAATCATTTATTCTCGTAATCAAACGGCACAAATGTACAAAGCAGTGAGCCGTTGTTATTGCCCAACGAGTAATTCAAAACAGTTACAGACTTAAATTAGTAATCAACATAATGTAAACAGAACTTACTTCGATTTTTAACCGTTACTTTCATCATAAAAGTAAAGTACAATCCATTTTGAGGCACCCTTTCAGTAACAACACTGTAATGATGGCAATCAGCTTAAATACTCGATTTAAATAGCCAGATGTTGGATGGGGTTGTTAGTGCGTCGGCAGACGCCGCGCAGCTGGGCTGCTCCGCCGCTGCCCGCCGCCCACGTCGCTTCACGTGCCACTGCCGCCGAGAGCTACGGCCTCCTTAATAGCTACTAATAATAAAAGCAAACGAGCGAACGACTTGTAACAAATTGCATTATCTGCCGAAATGGCCCTTGAAAAGCATTCATGTCGCCGCTCCGTAACGTTAACTCTTTTCCGTTTTGATCTTCGCAAAATTGAGTTTGGAAAATCGGATCAGGCCGCTATGTTTCTAAAATTAAGAAGATTTATCTTGTTATTTGGATTAACATTTCTGTGGGACTTACTGCCACGCATTCTGAAGTTAATTTACTCAAATGCTGCTTAGCGTCGGTATCTGAGGTATAAACCACCGCCTGCATTTCCGTTTGTGACAATTAAAAACTACTCAGCACTTTTTATAGTGAGACATTAAATTTATCTTCTTAATTTTTTGCAAAGTGGAAACCTTCAGAGGGGCAAGAGATTAAATTAAAAAATGGTATAAAAAGTCCAGGCGAGGCTGCATTGCAACGACATTAATTCAAAAGTCGCCGCATAGAGCAAATTGTCAAGCTGAGTGCAGACACGCTACGCCTTATTCCCAGCCAAGACTAGAAAGCTAGACAATGTAGATAGCAGTCTGAACCTTATTTCAAAGTCAGTATTATTATAAAGTAATAAACTAGTTACATAATATCCGAGTCGATATCTGGTGCCGTTCAGAACACTCAAAGTATAATGCGCTGCGTGGGTTCTATGTGCGATATTATAGCGTTGTAAATTCGGTAGCTTAATTCTACGGCCACATATGAGAAGTAATAGAACAATAAAAGGTGCTAACAATGTGCAATGTATCGACATTAGGTTCATTATTACCAACGGTACACGTTCCAACAACTCGGCAAATCTTGTTTTATGATGTCGTGCAGCGGCACAATAAATGTTCTGTCATTTTCCATTCTATAACCTGCAGACAATTGTTAGATAAATGAGAAAGTATCGTTTGCTAAAAGCGCATCACATGCTCTGTATTCAATTTAGGTGACACCACGATATTTTGAAGTGGTCCTAAACAGGTTGTAAATTAATTTATGAGACTGATCTCATTATCAGATTATTTAAATGCAATATAATAGTGGTCACCGTCAAAAGTACAAAACACAAAGAACTTATTAGGTCTCTTCAATGATTTTTTTCGCATTACTGCTATAATCATCATTTCAGCGTTAATCCCAGTCGCAGCCGAAGCTTTTTCAGCTTTGGAGTCTGGGGTCAGTTTTGCCACTCGAACTGCTGATTTTGTCTAAACTTCGATATTTTGGGTGAAGCGACTGCCGTCTCTAGGATCAGGACTCGAAACCGATCCAACTCCAGCGTGTAGTGAGACAAGGAGATGTCATATCTCTCAAATTGTTCACTGCTGCGTTGTCTTCAAGCTCCTGGACTGGAAAGGACTTGGCATCAACATCAACGGCGAGTACATCACTAATCTCCGTTTTGCAGATGATATCGTGGTCATGGCTGAGACCCTGGAAGACTAAGGCAAAATGCTCAATGACCTCAGCAGAGCTTCCCAACAAGTGGGTCTAAAGATGAACATGTATAATGCGAAGATCATGTCGAACTCTCATGTCGCACCCACTCCAATTCTAGTTGGTTGCTGTGCACTCGAAGTTGTTAACGAGTATATATACCTGGGACAAACAGTCCAACTAGGTAGGTCCAACTTCGAGAAAGAGGTGTCTCATCGAATCCAGCTCGGCTGGGCCGGGTTCGGGAAGCTACGCTATATCTTCTCGTCGTCCAAGATACCACCGTGTTTTAAGACTAAAGTCTTTGAACAGTGTGTGTTGCCAGTGATGACTTACGGAACTGGAACGTGGTCGCTCAGAATGGGCCTCATACGAAGGCTCAGAGTCACACAAAGGGCAATGGAAAGAGCTATGCTCGGAGTTTCTCTGCGTGATCGGATTAGAAATGAGGAGATCCGCAGAAAAACCAAAGTCACCGACATAGCTCTGCGAGTCGCAAAACTTAAGTGGCAGTGGGCAGGGTACCTTGCTCGTAGAACCGATGGCCGATGGGGCAGTAAGGTTCTGGAGTGGCGGCCACGTCCTGGAAGACGCAGCGTAGGGAGGCCCCCAACAAGGTGGAACGATGACGCGGGAAAGCGATGGCTGCGGGCAGCATAAGACCGGTCGGCGTGGAAAGCCTTGGGGGAGGCCTTTGTTCAGCAGTGGACATCTATAGGCTGAAGAAGAAGAAGACTGCCGTCTGATCTCCACGACCCGAAGGCGATATCGAAGCAATGCAGTTAGACCAATTGTTGGACTGTTGAGGGCTCCAACAACCTGTAACGACTGCCATTAGATGTTCGTATGGCAACCGGGACCAATGGCTTAACGTGATTTCCGAGGTACGACCAGACCAGTGTAAATATTCATATTCATGCATACAAATAATTGCACTGCGCGGGGCACCTATCAATAGTATCATCCACAATTTGCCAGTTACTTTTAAGTTCCATGTATTTCATTACTAGGGAGCGATCATATTGCCATCATTCAGTCACGAATCGAGACTCCGGGCTGCTACTGAGATATTCCAAATAGAAAAACACAGTAACACATTGCACGTCCCAGTATTTGAAACAAGGAACCCATGGTCAGCAGCGCTTGTGGCTACTAGACCTGCCTCATTGATCACTAGATCAATGAGGCAGGTTGAAATTATAGCAGTAATGCCTTTGCGACCACTCGTAACAATAAGTTGAGTGAGCTGTTTTGAGGATAAATTGACTGAAGTTAGGTCGCAAAAGCATTACTGCTATAATTTCAGTCAATTTATTCTCAAAATAGCTCACTCAACTTATTGTTACATATGTATAACCAAATAAATCATACAGTTATATGAGAACCAAAATTATAAAGTAAGTTAAAGAGTTTGTTTGATTTTTTGCTTGTTTGTATGTTCGAAGCCAATTTCTAAAACGACCACTCGGATTTGAAAATATTTTTGTATTTGATTGCCCAATTCTTGAGTAACGCTATTTATTATCACGCTAAGATCATTAGGAACAGAGCAAAAAGAAAAAAATATCTACTAGTTAACTACACGAACAGGCGATGCACTGGATGGGGTCAAGGGAGCAAGAAACATGTGGATGAAGTCGTAGATAAAAGCTAGTTTATCATGTATGGGCATTTTTTTTTCTAGCTAGATATAATATTGCTTCTGAATTTTTCTAAACTTTTGATATTTTTTTTTAATATTTGCATGATTTGTATCTATATATACTTGTGTTGTTCATGTCCTTGACTAATGTTACATTCATTCATTCGAGTAAAATGTACAGACTGACAAAAAAACTCGCACCCTTCAAAAAACCCTTGAAATATCTTTTGTCTTGTGACCCTCTATTTATATTCGAAATAAATATATTATCAAATATTTCACAGCTGAGATAACTCTCTTTGATCTGACGCTCATCCTTCCGAATATGATTTTTAAAACAGAAGAAAACTGCCATAGAAGTGGGGAAAAGTGGTACCCTGTCCTTTTCACTTGCTGCAAGTCCACAGTTTGTATATAATGTATCTTTTATGTCGGGCATTGACCATGATAAATGCGAGTTCTTTGTAAAGTGAAGCTCATACAAGTAGAAGTATCCCTTTGATATCTTAGTAAGTCTAGAACCTACGCTGCCCTACATTAAACAGAATTCTTAGAATACTTATTGCTCGAAACTTCTTGGAGCAGTACCCTCGCTTATTCATGATATAGGTAGTACGATGATTGGCTTATATTAGTGGCAATAAGAATTTCGGTATTGTATGAATTATGTATGTTATATGTGCAATGATAATATAATTATATGTGTAATAATTAAATATGGTTGATATTACAGCTGATACAAAAAAAAAAAATGCTGATGCACCGTATTCACAGGTGTTGATGCTTTCTGGAAGGGTCACTGCATTCTCCTATCAACCCCAGGGTCTCAAAGCAGGGAAAACAAACATGCAAAGCACTAACCTGAATCCAACAGGACAGGAAAAGAGGAATCACCAACGACGGGGCACACGCCGGCCGGTCAGCTATCTTCTTTATGTGGACTTGATGCTGCTTGTTCACTGCCTACACTCGTCAAGCACAGACACACCACCAATATGGAAACTGAGGGTTTATTTGGCCAGTGAAGCCCTTAGAAAGTCAGATATTCGAAATTATTTAGAATAGACGCGGCGTTGTATGCGCTGAGGCCGCCATACATACTTTTTTTTTTGTTCTTTTTCTTGGCACTCTTGAGAGAGGCGCCACCAGCACGAGTTAAGAGAAGCCCGCGCTTATTTAAATCGTCGTTGACGCAACAAGGATGGAAAATGGAAATGCATGGATAAATTATTAGGATAGTTAATGCTTACACATTTCCCCCCACCTAAAATCCACAAGGGTTTCAAGAAGAATGCGAAAAATTAAGAGTGAAATCAGCAATAGCTGGACTATGAGCTACTGCCGAAAAAATGCATAAAAATCTAGTTAATAAGTGTAAATAATATGGAGACTTATTTCAAATAACCTAAAGACAGTGTGTACTTATACTCTAGTTAGGTATATAAAAGGAAAATAAACTAATTAATTGGTAAGGGACAAACCTTTACCACCGGCCTACGAAACGTCTTTCCGTTAGCAGTTTGGAGAGTAACGACTCTAACTACCTGGTCTGAACCTGCATGCACTTGCACGATACGAGCCATTTTCCAAAACATCGGCGGAGTATTAGGTTCGTTAACTATAACTATGTCATTGACTTTGATATTTGGTTCAGGCAAGAACCATTTGCTCTTTTGTTGCAATGTGTGAAGATAATCGCGTTGCCATACGCGCCAAAAGCTTTGAGTAATTTTCCGAAGCATCATCCAACGAGATCGAGGACACGAATTATCACTTATCGGTTCTTCGGGCAAGGCTACTAAAGGACCTCCCGTTAGAAAATGTCCTGGAGTTAGAACGTCAGACTCTGAAGGATCCGTAGATAGAGTACAGAGTGGACGGGAATTTAATACAGCTTCTATTTTAGCTAATATGGTAAAAAATTCTTCTAGAGTAAGAACTTGAGCTCCAACTACTCGCTTCAAATGATACTTTGTTGATTTTATACCACTTTCAAATATTCCGCCGAAATGCGGTGCTCCAGCTGGATTGAATTTCCAGGTAATGTGGCGATTCGCTAAACCATTTGAAATTTCTGGATAATGCTGATGAAGCAGATTCGCAACCTCATTTAAATATTTATTCGCGCCTACGAAATTTGTCCCACAGTCTGTTACTATTGTATGGCATATGCCACGACGAGAGACAAAGCGGTCTAAAGCGGCAAGTAATGCTTCAGCATTCAATTCTGTTACGGCTTCTAAGTGTACAGCCTTTGAGCTTAGGCACACAAATAAACATAAATAAGCTTTGTAAGTTTTTGCGCCACGACGGCGACTCTCTTTAATGATAAAGGGACCCCCCAGATCTATTCCCGTGGTACTAAAGCAGCGAGCTGGTTGAATCCTGGCTGCAGGTAGCTTGCCCATCATTGGTTGACAAGCAACTGGATTCACTTTAAAACATTTGACACATTTGGATAACACGGTCCGTATCAGGAGCCTTAATCCGGTTATCCAAAATTTTCTTTGAATAAAAGATTGTAAAGACCGAGGGCCACAATGCAAATATTTTATATGGAAATATTCGACTATCTTTCGAGAGATAGGACATTGTTTAAGTAATAAGAAAGGGTGTAACGCAGATGGCGACAGTTGAGCCTCATCGATGCGTCCACCTACTCGCAAAATACCATCATCGTCTAGGAAAGGTGACAGCTTTTGAATAGATTTTACACAAGGTTCATTTTTACGCACCCGGTCAACTTCCGAAGTCATGTAATTATCTTGACTGAATTTAACCAGCACTTTCATTGCTTTTTCAAGCTCACCACTACTAAGAGGAGAGAGATTTCGGTCTTGCCTGGCCGTTTTAGAGTTAGAAACAAAACGATTACACCATGCTACCATTCTTTGAATTTTTGTAAATGAAAAATGTTTAGAAATTAAGTTCAAAAGTGGATTCTTATCATCCGTAACAAGAAGACTTTTACTTTCTATTGATTTAAGTTCAGGCAAGTTCTCCTTCGGAAGTAATACCTGCCTTTTAGGCCATTGCTCAGGTGATTCTTTCAGCCAAGAAGGCCCTGTCCACCAAAGCGGGTGATCTAGAATCTCTGGACATGATACTCCGCGGCTACAACAGTCGGCGGGGTTATCATTTGTTGATACATAGTACCAGCGATCTCGACTAATTAAATCAGTTGTCTGAACCGCACGATTGGCTACATACATTTTTAGTAAATGAGGGTCAGTGTTAAGCCAAGACAAGGTAGTGCTGCTGTCTGAATAAGCTCGAATGGAATCGATGGAAATTTTATCTTTAAGTAAATTATACATGTGTGATAGAACTTTTGCTAGAAGCACAGCTGCGCTTAGCTCAAGTCGATTCACCGTTGTTGGTTTTAAGGGGGCAACTCTAGATTTCTCTATTAACAAACTGGTCGTGGTTACATTACCGGGTTCATTGGTAACTACACAGATATAAACACAACAACCATAACCTTTCAAAGATCCATCACAAAAGCCAACTAAATGGACTTGAATAGGATTTGAAGGTATGATTAAACGCGGGAGAGTAATATTTTGTAAATCGGACAAATTTGCAGCTATTAAATGCCATTGTTTGACTAAATTTTGGGGAATAGTTTCATCCCATGATAAATTTAAACGCCATAGATCTTGTAGCAAAGATTTAGCGGCAAAAACGACAGGACAAATCCATCCAAGAGGGTCAAAAATGCGAGCTACCAATGAGAGTATGGACCGTTTTGTGAATTTCCATTCGAACGAGTCAGCAAACGTATAAGAAAAGGTATCGTTAACAGGATTCCAACGAACGCCCAATATTTTGACAAACTCACTTCCCGATTCATCAAAAGATTTGGAAGTTTGACAGAATTCTTGAGGGATATCTGTCAGAAGACGAGGATCATTAGAGGTCCATTTCCGTAGTTCAAACTGAGCCTTTGATAGTAACGATATAATATCGTTTTTTAATGCAATAGTTTCTTCGAGAGAAGATCCGCCAGAGGTGATATCGTCCATAAATGTCTCCTCTCGGATAACCTGTGCTGCACGACTAGAATATTCAGCACCGTGGTCTTCAGCAAGTTGATGAAGTGTTCGAATGGCTAAGTAAGGAGAACTACTAACTCCGTACTTAACGGTATTGAGTTCGTATTCCTTTAAAACCTCCGTTGGGTCATTACGCCAAAGAACGTGTTGATAACATCTTTCTTGCGGTCTTATCAATATTTGTCTATACATGCGACGAATATCCGCAGTAAAAACAACTTTGTGACTTCTGAATTTTGTGATTAGATAACGATGTCTACTTGAAGTTTTGGACCCACATGAACAATATTATTTAGTGACAGGTCACTCGAAGTCCGACTACTAGCATCGAAGACCACTCGTAACCGTGTCGTGGTACTCTCAGGTCGGATTACACAATGGTGGGGAATTATATAACAGTCAGTAGACGAGGACTGCACTGGCTGCATATGTCCGAGATCCTCGTACTGTTGCATAAATTCTTTGTATTCAGTTTTTAACTCATTTTGACTAGCAAGTCTTTTTTCCAAATTTAGAAAACGATTAAACGCTTGTTTATATGATTCTCCTAAGGCTGGAGCATCATCTTTAAGCATAATTGGTACAACATAACGCCCATCGGAGGTGCGATACGTGCCTTCTTTATATTTTTGTTCGCATATTTCATCCTCGGGACCGGAAATTTTACATTTCGGCGGCTCCTCGGACTCCCAAAACCGTTGAACGATCTCGTCGAGCGCACTAGAAGACGCGACGAGGAGCGTAACGGGTGTAGCCGGAGTTTTAGCTACCACGTTTTGAAGAAACTGACCACTTATCACCCAGCCGAATACACTAGAGAGTGCGCATGGAAAGCCCGGGCCTGGACTGAAACGTGAGCGTGATACATCTGGTCAAAACTGTCTACTCCTAACAACAGATCGATCGGACCGGATTTATCAAAGTCCTGGTCGGCGAGATCCAGATGTGTAAACTTATCCTAGACGATTGTCGGCAACGACACCGAAGGAATCAGGGATGTGATTTTAGGTAGAACCACTAATTGAATATCAAACTGAGGAGTGTCACTCAATCGAGGTATTATTGAACCGAAGGTGTGACCTTTAATGCTACACACATAATTTTGACCGATGCCACTTACATTTAATTTACATTTCTTGATATGTGTTTGTAATAAAACAAAGAGAATTGTTGAAAATGCACTTTTTATATTTATTTTAAATTTATAAAAGAACCTTGACAAGCTTGTACGTTGGAGAAAAATATGGAAGTCTTAATGTTGCCAATGGCCAAAAAATATGCTTACAAAAAATAAAAATGTTGCCATTGCAAGGACAACATCAAAAATGTCTATGTGTTAAGTATTGTACTTAACATAGTTGGGGGGAGGGAGTTACCCACTCTACATATTAGTTATGAGATACATAGCCATACTATGACCCCCCCCCCATGCAGTGAAAAGCTGAGATTATAAAACAACCTGTCACTCCACGGGGAGAGGGCACAATCTAGCTATGGATCTCAAATAAATCTTATTATTGTATAAAACCTCAGCTACTCTTACCTTATTATCCGATCCTGGAAAAATCTTAACAATCTTGGCCATAGGCCATTTTAAAGGAGGAGTATTAATATTCTTTATTAGTACAAGATCCCCCACTTTCAAATTAGGATGAATAACCTTCCATTTGGGACGGCTTTGGAGTTGAGTAAGGTAGTCATGTGACCACACCTTCCAAAAGTCTTGTTTTATCTTAGACACAAGCTTCCAAAACTTAAGACGATTTACAGGAACTTCTGTCAAATTGATCTCAGGATACGAAGCCAAAGCAGTGCCAATTAGAAAGTGGCTTGGTGTCAAATACCCTCCATCTATGGAATTTGAGAGCAGAGGTCTGGAGTTCAAGACACCTTCTATTGTTACCATAATGGTGTTGAATTCTTCATAACTTAAACTGATATTTCCAACAATGCGTTTTAAATGGTGCTTGACGCTTTTTACCCCTGCCTCCCAAAGACCACCAAACTCAGGTGAGTAGCTGGGTATAAATATAAATTTAATATATTTAGTATTACAATAATTATAAACTGAGTCTCTATGGGACCTAGAAGATTTCAATTGGTACAACTCCTTTAGCTGATTCTCAGCACCCTTGAAAGTTTTAGCATTATCACAAAATACCTTAGAGGGCATCCCTCTTCTGGAAATAAAGCGATCAAAGCATGCCAAGAAGGTTGCAGTAGTGAGATCAGAGACGACTTCTACATGGATGGCCTTGGTGCAAAAACACACATATAGCGCCACATAGCCTTTGGATAAGAGTGGTTTCCGAATTCGCGCTGATTTTAACAGGAAAGGTCCACAAAAATCAATTCCAACATGCTGAAAAGGTCGAGTGGCTGTGACCCTTTCTGGTGGTAAAGAGCCCATAAGCTGCCTAGCAGTGTCGGCTCTAAATCTGGCGCATTTTACACACTTGTGAACTACCTTTTTGACTTCTCGTATGCCATTAATTATCCAAAATTTTTGAGATAAATAACTAAGCACTAATCTGGCTCCTGCATGTAGCAAGCGCAAGTGCTCCTTTCTAATTATGAGAGTTGTTACATGACTATTTTTTGGTAAAATAATAGGGTGCATCTTTTCCTGTGTAATGCGTGCATTTTGCAGTCTGCCGCCTACACGGAGCAAACCATATGCATCAATGAAAGGATGTAAACTTGCAAGTCCTGTTTTAATATTTTTATTATTCCGAATTAAAGATATCTCCTCTGCGAAGAACCTCTTTTGCTCTGCACGGATTATAAGTGTAAGTGCCGAGTCCAATTCTTCTGGACTTAAGAATAAATCTTTAATAACATTTCTCTTTAGACAATTATTTATAAATCTATATAAATATGCAATTGTTTTTTGTAGTTTATTTATATCAGAAAATTTCTCAAATAACTTAAAAGAACTCAATTGAGTCTTCTTTGGATTTTCAACAACTAAACAGGGAATATCGACTATTATTTTCTCTTCTTTAATGTTAAACTGATTATGGTTCAGTTCTGAGTTTAGCAAGTGTGGTGGTCCATGCCACCACAAGCTATTATCTTGCAAATTTTTTGGTTCTACTCCACGTGAAATAAGATCTGCAGGATTGTCAAAAGTGCGCACAAAGTGCCATAATGACTTATTAGTAAGATGTAGAATCTGTTGAACTCTATTATTAACATAAGTGTTAGCCTTAACTCTATTTGACTGGATCCATGCAAGAACTATTTGGGAATCACTATATAAATGGATAGAGTGTAAAAATCTAGAGCTGAGTAGTTTACTAACTCTATTGGTTAGCTGGGCTAGCAACAGTGCAGCATTCAACTCAAGTTGAGGTATTGTAAGACTCTTGGCAATAGGTGCTACACGTGACTTTGAGCAGAGAAGATTTACCTCCACAGAATTGTCAGGTTTTATAACTCTAACATAAAGACAGCAGCCATAGGCTTTCATTGATGCATCAGCATAACCAGCCAACTCAATATATGAAACTTCTTTAGGTTTAATTAATCTAGGAATTGTAATATTATTCATTAATTTTAGATTGTTTATAAATTTATTCCACTGTTGATAGTTTTTTGTTGGAAGGATATCATCCCACCCTATCTTTATGGACCATAACTCTTGCATGATCAATTTGGCCACAACTACAATTGGACTTATAATTCCCAGCGGGTCAAATATTTTGCCTATATAACTAAGGACCTTTCTTTTTGTGTTATATTTTTCATCACATAGTGACAAAGGGGCTTGAAATGAAAAATTATCAGTGATGACATCATACTTAAGACCTAAAGCCTTAATAATGTTATCATTATTTAAGTCAATTTCTTCAAAATACCTTTTTTCACCAGGTATATCATTTAAAATCGATGGACAATTTGAACATCACTTATGTAAATGAAAGTTACCCAATTTAAGTAGGTTAATAAGTTGTTTTTTTAATGAGTTCAGTTCCTCTATATTATCACAACCACACATGACATCGTCAACATAGGTATTGTAAAGTATAGCTTGTGAGGCTAGTGGAAACTGATTTTTATATCTATTAGCAAGCTCAATGAGACAACGAGTAGCCAGAAAAGTAGAGGACTTTAGACCATATGTAACTGTCTGTAACTGCAGACATCTTATGGGCTGAGTTGGATCATCCCTCCAAAGAATGTTCTGTAGACTGGTGTACTGTTCATTAATGCGGCAGCAGCGAAACATTTTTTGAATATCAGTCATTAAAATGAATAAATATGTCCGGAATAAAAGAAGAATATCAAAGAGCTCACCTTGAACCACAAGCCCGTTCAACATGAAGTCATTCAATGAAGTTTTGTTTCTGGATTTCATGCTTCCATCAAAAACCACTCGGACCCTTGTAGTTTTGCTGGCCTCATTGTACACGGCATGGTGGGCCAGAAAGTAAACAGAACCGCTGTTAATGTTGTAAGAATTGATATCAACCTCTTTGGCATGCCCTAAAGCTATATACTCATTTATAAATTTTTTATACTCCTTTAACAGCACTGGGTTTTGCTTCAATTTTCGTTCTAAAGATAAAAATCGTTGTAAAGCGACTGAGAATGAATCACCAAGTTGCAGTTCATCCATTTTACAATTCAAAGGCATGTCTACATAAAATGTATTGTTAATTATTTGAACAGAATCACAAAATACAGCCTCAGCCTTCTTAGATTCATCTGAAATTTTTACTGGCTCAGGCACGCACTCATTATGCCAAAATTGCTCCATTACATTTTCCAGTTTTTCTGCATCACAGATAGCAAAGCTTGAAACTAAATTGGAACATGAATAATCTTTAACAAAGGCCTTACCAGCTACCACATAACCAAATATGGTATTTTGTAATACAGGACCACTTGTAAGTTTTAATTGACCACTTAATATTGAGTTAAAATAAATATCAGCTCCTAATAACAAAGAAATCTCTGTAGGGATGTGAAACTCATCATCAGATAATCGCAGATTTGGTGGAATATCTAATTTGGAAATGTCAATAGCCTGTTGTGGCAGTGGTGCCGTGATTTTGTCAACTACCTGGCAGTTGACATTCAATTTAGTTTTAATATTAAAACATGAATAAATTGGCAAGGTAACAGCTTGATCCAATTTGGTAGCCTTGTTGCCAATACCAATAATATTGGTAACTTGAGAAATTGGACTAATTGATAGTGTATTTACCAAAGAACGAGTTACAAATGAAGCCTGGCTACCACTGTCAAGCAAGGCCCTAATAAAAACCTCACGACCATATTTGTCTATGATTTTCACCTTCACAGTAGGTAGCAGAACATTTATATTAGAAATATTATTCTTTGAGCAATGTGAAACTGAAAGTTCCTCATTTTCACAGTGCAAAAGTGTGTTATGAGGTCCTTTACATACCTTACATTTAAACTTGTATTTACAGACATTGTCTGCATGATCCCTTAGACATATAGAACACAACTTATGATCCTTAACGAAGGTAAGGCGGGTCTCTATAGGAACCAACTTAAATTTCGGACAGCTGAAAATAGCATGATCCTTTTTATTACAATAAACACACAGTACATTGGACTGTGCAGAAACATTTGATACCCGCATTGCGGTTTTGGATTTGTTTTCAAAATGCCCTTTTGAGGGAATAGTATCCTCCAGCGCCATAGCACGCTTATCTAAAAAGGCTAAAAATTCTACCATTGTTGGCAATATTTCTGGATTACGATCCAGATGAAATGCTCTTTGAGTGTATGAGTCGAGCTTTTTCAAAAGTAAACACAGTAGAATCCTGTCCCAACTATCGACAGGCTCGTCAAGGTTTTTAAGGGCATGTAATTGTTGCTTAATTTGAGACACAAACATTCTTATAGAGATCGCTGTACCCTTTGACACAGGAGTGATGTCCAATATTAAATTTATATGAGAGCAGATCAGACGAGTTTTGTTGTCGTAACGTTTTCTTAATAACTCTAGGGCTTCCTTGTATGATTTACTTACAAGTGGCAAATTGACAATCACTGATAATGCATCCTCAAGTAGGTATCTACGCAAGTAAAATAATTTTTGGACATCATTCAATGCAGTGTTGTTGTCAATGACAGCAACAAAGAGCTCGTAAAATGGTTTAAACTTAGTAAAATCTTTACCATCATAAGATGGAATATCAATAGTTGGTAATTTAGATGTGGTAACACAAGTAGACTTGGATGACTCTGAGTTTGTAAGTGTTTTTACGGTTTCATTAAGTTTGGCAATTGTGACAAAGTGCTTCTCTTCAAACAATCCTACATCCTCTGAGTCACCCTCATCCAGACATAAAATATCAAATTGAACAGATTCATATTGTTTAAATGACGTAATTAACTTATCTTTCCTCGCTTCTAAAATGTCTACAGTCGCAGAAACTAATTTTAGAGGATCCTCGACAAAATTTTTTATCCTAGTTATAGCAGCTTTACAATTTGCACGCGAAAGCTTAAGTTTTTTGAGATCCGACATGTTTGTTCACGATTAACACGCACGTCAAGGGATTTGTAAACACTTCACTGCTAGGTAATATACCGCAAAACACTGTAAACACTAGGATTTTTATAATAGCGAAACGAGTTAAGCCAGTTTTATTTTGTTTACCACACGCGATAAGTTGACGTTATGAGTCGTTTGAACGAATTGACACTGACAGATCTTTTGGAAAACCGTGTTCACTATGGTCGACGTTAGTAATACCAACTGCACAAACGTCACACGAATTGTTTATGAACAATCAGGATGGCCAACTTTCACACGATGAATCCGAATAATGAGATGAAAGACAAGTTGTGGTACATCTACCTACATACCGTAACAATGTTGCAGGTAGGGGGTAGGTACCTGTTTGTAGGCAGCGACAAATCTTCAATCTGCTTTGGTTTTTTCCCTACATCCACGGATATGGCATGGACAGGATATGATTTGGTTCCCGCAGAGATGTATTCACCCAGAATTATAGGCTGGGTGAAGTTGCGCCGGGGCGGCGGACGGGGGCAGCTTACAGCACGCGGCACACACCCGGCAACCTCGGCAAAAACCGCAGTAAACCCACTGATTTTATACATAAACTCGAAGGACCAATTCTTTGTTTGTAATAAAACAAAGAGAATTGTTGAAAATGCACTTTTTATATTTATTTTAAATTTATAAAAGAACCTTGACAAGCTTGTACGTTGGAGAAAAATATGGAAGTCTTAATGTTGCCAATGGCCAAAAAATATGCTTACAAAAAATAAAAATGTTGCCATTGCAAGGACAACATCAAAAATGTCTATGTGTTAAGTATTGTACTTAACAATATGTAAACCTAATTGTCGCGCACAGCTACTTGTAATAAATGAATCCATCGAGCCACTGTCAATAATTGTACGGACATACTGCCACGAACCATCCGATCGCTTCAAACGAACTACTGCTGTACCAAGAATTTTTGTGCTAATAGGTTGATTTGAAATGTTTGACTGGGTAGCACCAGTTAGAGTAGTGTTCATATCGGGATGCTGGGATGAATCCAGTTCACTAGTATGAGACAGTAAACTCTTATGCTCTTCATGTAACAAAGTATTATGCTTTGCATTACAAATGAAACATGTTGACTTACAATCGGTAACAGTGTGACCCGGCCTTAAGCAGTTTTGACATAATTTTAAATCTTTAACTAATTGTTGTCGCTGTGTCATATTCATAGAATGCAATTTACTACAACGGTAGATTGAATGATTTTCATTACAACACACACAAACAACCTGACTAACTTTATTATTATTGTTGGAAGAAACTAAAGATGATTTTGGTTGACGCGATAAATAATCTTTATTTGTATTAGGCCGATTTTGTTTGCTTGTAGAATTTGATGATGGAATATTAACTGGTTGGCTAACTTCTAATACTTTTATGTAATTTTGTAAATAAGTAATGAAGTTATTTAATTTCGGAATTTCTTCAGTGTTTTGTAATTCAAACCTTTTTTTTGTTTCTGTATCTAAAGGCCTAGACGCAATGTAAAATAAAATAAATTCGCATAAATCATCAATACACAAACCGCGCAAGGCACTAACGCATTCATAAAGTGTGTTAGATAACTCAGATAAGTTAGACAAAGATGGTTTTTGTATGGGATTAATTTTAATTATTTTTTCTAAATAAGCAAGAATACGCTTGTTGTCATATCTGTCCAGTAAAGTTGCAAAAACCACTGAATAATTTGCCGATGTCACAGGCACGCCCTTCGCTAATGTCAGTGCATAACCAGATAAACATGACAGCAAATAGTGAAATTTCTCAGTGTCGGATAATGAACTATTATTATGAACAAGTGCTGTATAACTATCTTTAAATGTTTGCCACTTTTATATATTACCATCAAACTTTGGAATTTCCAGCTTAGGCAACTTCACTTGCGAACGCACGTGACCTTGACCTAATTCCGAGCGACAGCCGCTACCTGCGCTCGCATCGAGAGAATCCGCAAACTCAATAACATAGTAATACAACTCATCGAATGACAGTAACACTTTATGATCGATAACAAACGAAGGGTTAAGCTTTAATTGCAACTGGTTAACATCATCGTTGCATTCCAAAAATCTATTACGAATCTCGTCAATCTTTTTGTACCTAGCTCGAAAAGCTGCAAATTTAGTTTTAGTTTCTTTAACTGTTCTGGCTAAATCGTAAAGTATCTGCATACTTTTAAACTCATATTCCCGCCTTTTAATAGCGGTTATTAATTCCGCTTCGCTCATAGTTCACTTGGTATACGATATCCGCACGCTCAAAAGGATAAAAGTTATAAAAGTAGGTAAAACGGAAAAAGCGTAAGCCGGTAGGTAGGCAGCAATGCATGCGCGAACGTATTGACTGACGTAACGACGTAACGTTAACGTAGCAACTCCCTTTCGATGCGCGTGTCATACAAAATTACGCAAATGAAATACAAGCACACACGTCTTAAAGTTATTTGTTAGAATATAAGTTTTGACTTTGAGGTAGTTCAAAGCTAATCCGTCTCCCGCCGGAGAGAAGTACTACGAGTGTAGGTACCTCGGTACTAAATTCGAGAAACTTCGAACTCACGTTTTTAAAAGTAATTTATGCAATTTGTTATTGAATACAAATAAATGCAGCTTATTACAAGGGAATTAACGAGGTATGAATGTACGATTGAATAGTCAATCGGTCTCAAATAGGAAACAATAACTAGGTATCATGGAATGACCTAGGTTTTATTTAGACACTTAGAACTTGAAAGGCAAATTGAAATTGCCTTAAGTAGGTAAGTATACAAATAAATTATAATTGGAATTACGTATTTAACGTAATAACGAGAATGGAAAGATTTAATTTCCGATAGTAGGTATTTTTGAAATAACTACGCGAGGAAGATTCCTCACAGGAGGCACCATAATTAATGTTGATGCTTTCTGGAAGGGTCACTGCATTCTCCTATCAACCCCAGGGTCTCAAAGCAGGGAAAACAAACATGCAAAGCACTAACCTGGATCCAACAGGACAGGAAAAGAGGAATCACCAACGACGGGGCACACGCCGGCCGGTCAGCTATGTTCTTTATGTGGACTTGATGCTGCTTGTTCACTGCCTACACTCGTCAAGCACAGACACACCACCAATATGGAAACTGAGGGTTTATTTGGCCAGTGAAGCCCTTAGAAAGTCAGATATTCGAAATTATTTAGAATAGACGCGGCGTTGTATGCGCTGAGGCCGCCATACATAATTTTTTTTTGTTCTTTTTCTTGGCACTCTTGAGAGAGGCGCCACCAGCACGAGTTAAGAGAAGCCCGCGCTTATTTAAATCGTCGTTGACGCAACAAGGATGGGAAATGGAAATGCATGGATAAATTATTAGGATAGTTAATGCTTACACAACAGGGCTCATCATTAATAACAATACTTAAAACTTTTCTCACGACAGTTTACTCTTTCCTCTGCAGGTTAAGCCAACTATGACAATCCACTTCCACACGACTTTTCTGTCACTGCTGCACTCTTATATATTCATTTGTTTATTCTACCCAAAATGAGTAGTTGGTCAAGGTATGAAAACAGAGGGCACGCCACAATAGCGGCGGTAAGTCCCCTCTTTGAGGAGTGGCTAGAGAGGCGCCACGGCGCCTTCACCTTCCGCCTGACGCAGGTCCTCACCGGACACGGTTGTTTCGGGAGGTTCCTATTCCGTATAAGGCGGGAGGAAACGCCAGGGTGTCACCATTGTGTGGATCACCCTGAAGACACGGTGGAGCATACGGTGGAGGTCTGCCCGGCTTGGATAGAGCACCGCCGTGTCCTCGTAGCGGCGATCGGCGGCGATCTCTCGCGTCCGACCCTGGTCCAGCCCATGGTCCGGAGCGAGAGTGTATGGCAGGCTGTCACCTCCTTCTGCGAAGCAGTAATGCTGGCAAAGGAGGAGGCGGAGCGCGTGAGGCAACAGGAATCCCAGCGCCCTCACGCCACTGGCCGCCGCAGGGGAAGCCCTGGTCGGGAGATGACACCAAACTCCCAGCCACCGTAGGCGCGGGCCTGCGGGCGGTGAGCAGTGGGCAGCTCGCCGCCCGGTAAGGACCAGGACCGAGTCGACGGCGCGTCGTGTTTCACGCGCGCCTCAAAGAGATGTCAGCACATCGTGCCGGGACCCACGAAGACCGATGCTTCCTGGGTCAGGGTTGCGAGTTGGTTAAACAAGAAACCGTGGCCCTGGTCGTCCCACAGGCAAGTGAAGAAACACGGGTGGGTTTTAATCAGTAAACGTCTGACACGCCCTTCCACTCCAGGTATGAAATTGACAATAATAACGACAGCTGCAATACAAGAGAACTCGATGAGATATAAAATATCTTATGTATGAAAACTATGAAAAAACGAACAGTCAGATTTAGGTTGGCTACAGAAAGTCGCGGAGATTCCTCAGGTTAGATAACTCGTTTTATTCTTAATTCTTCAATCCAAAGGAAAGTGAGAGCAGAAACATTGCCGGTGCTTATCAGGAAATCTAGTTATTGTCGCGCCCCGACGCTATTTTGTATTACTAGTATTTTATGTTTTCTATTTTCTTTAAAGATAACAGCCACTGTAACTTTTAGATTTGCACTAATATTATTTTGTAGGACAATATTTTTATTTCATGAAATACAGGGGTCGGCACTCGAAGTGTTACCAATTCAAAATGCTGTAATTTTGTTAAACATGAGCATATTTATTTAAAAACTTCAGTATCGAAAAACGACATATACAATAAATAAAAAAAGAAGCTATTGTTCGATATGGCCACCTTTAGCGGGGATAACAGCATCGAGTCTGACCGAGAAGGCTTCACACGAATGTGGTCTGCTGGTATTTTGTTCCATTCTCGGCGAAGCGCAATCTTTAAGGCGTCGACGAATTGTCGACGTTGTTTTGAATTGTTGAAAACGTCGTTGAATTGAAGCAGGGAAAAAAGTAAAAAAAGTGCCTACTCTCTGCAGACAATGTCAAAATCATTTATGTTTGCCATGTTTCAATGAAGAACACAAGTAATTATATAATTTATTTTTTGAATAATAAAAATTAACAACCAAGAATCAAGAGTTTTATTTGCATTAAACTTTTTCACATATTCTACAAATGTATTCGGTATGTAAATAGAAAGTGATCAAGTTTATATTAAATATTATATTTATATTCTCAGTACGTAAAAATATTATAATAGAACAAATTTGTTTTTAAAAATTTTCTTTATTATTCAAATTAAGGATTTTTTTACTGTTATCGTTAGATAACATTCTCGATAGTAATTAAGTGCCCCGTGCCTCCCATCACTAGTTTTTTGTTATATTTAGTGCGTTGTGTGGTCAAAATGAATTCATAAATTATTTCTCTTCTGTAGCACAGACGCAAAGAGCGAACTAAAAACGCAGCTGGTTATATATTGGTCTTTGACCTACATATAAAAAAAATATTAAAATAACTATATGAGGTACTGAAAAAACCCATATCAAAACAGAAACGTTTGAGGTTAATTAGACCACACGATGCACTGCTGGAAAGTCTTCTATGTGCCAAGATGACCTCTTGACGCACCAGCTGAAAGTACACTGAAAAATGTTACGCAGCGAACGTGTTAAAATCTTTTTACGGTAGATCTGCTGGTTTATCTTTACACCCTGGTCAATGAAGACGAGAGGTGAGCGTCCCATGGCAGTTACCGCCGCTCAAACCATTACAGATGCTGGTGCTTGCTTTTGCAAGGCAATTCGTTGGTCTAAATTGTCATTTGATTTACACTTTAACCATACGCGATCATTTTGCTTGTTCACATATTGCTGAACGGTAAAATTTTTTTCATAGGAAAATACCAAATTTTTAAGCAAGCTATCAACGTGCAAGTGCTTTAAGTTCTTAGCTCTTTCTAGACGAACTGTCTTTCGTGCAAGTGTCAGATCTTGCACTTTTTGTAATTTGTAGGGCTTCATTTGAAGTTTATTTTTTAATATGCTCCGGGCAGATACATTAAGACTTTTCGTCAATTTAACTGCGCTTTGTCGTGGATTTCGTTCAATTATAGCCTTTACCTTTCGAACCATTGCTGATGATGTTGCTGTTGTTGGATGTCCACCTCCATGGCGTTTTTTGATGTTACCCGTATCATTGTAACGCGTGATGGTCCGATACACAAACATTTTGTTCAAATGTAAATGTCCTAGTTCATTAACGATGGCTGCCTGCGATTTTCCAGCCAAATACAAAGCAATGACACTGTTTCGTTTGACTTCCATGTGCAAAACTTTTTTTAACAACGATGAAAAATAGTAGGCTTTTGTTAGTTTATTAACAATACCATACACTAAGGAATGTGAAAAAATGGGCGCCATATTGTAAACAGTTTAGTTGTTATAACAACGTAAAATTAGTAACACTTCGAGTGCCGAACCCTGTTTAAACAAACTTTTCTTGCTACAAACACAATACGACGTAGCTGTATTGTGACGTATTTGTTCCCTACTGCTTTTTTAACAAAGGTATAAGAATCAAATTGCTAAATAAAAATACGTAGGAAACTGGATCCCAAAATGCACGGTAACAAACTCTGAAAACAAAAATATTGTTAAAAGCGTGTGAAATACGCCGGTGCTGGTTTCGGTTTTTGGTTGGGAAGGTTTCGTAGCACGTAACAACCGTAGCAAACTCGCAGCAACCTCGTAGCACCTAGGAAGCAACCACGTAGCAACTTAAGCAACCATTGTTCGTCGCGGGTATTTAAATCTTGCGGGTTTTATTAAGTACAGCTTTATACAATTGTACTAGGTCGTTTTGGTGGTTTTCTTGGTGGTAGGCCATAATTTCGGCTGCTGGCAGAAGTTACCACACACCAGACAAAGTGTTGCCGCCAAGCGATTCGTCGCGTTCTGGCATGATGTCTGGTGAAGCCGTACGGAGGACGGGACTGAGCAGTTGTCTGATTGGTCTGTGCACCAAATATTGTTGTGTCGGGACTTTGGTCGTGGAGGGTCCCCAGATCAATCTCCCTCTGGCTCAGTATCATCGTGATTTGGGTTTAACATTGCATCACTTCGCTCAACTACCGTCTTCTTTCCTATTTAGTCAGTTTTTTTTTATTGAGTAGGCTTAATAAACTAGCGCGCTTTACCATCAACGATTGCATCTCGGCTTACCATCAAGCGGGTTTGCGGTCAAGCACTAGTTTATAATCAGTAAAAAAAAAAAAAAAAAAATTATAAGATACTATTTAATATGTGTTTTTTTCGGATTGAGTATTTGATTTATTTTTAAAATAACACAAAAGTTTGACAGTAATAGTGAATAAACTTTTTACTGCCTAACTTTTGTTTACACTAATAATTTATATCGATATTTACACCACTCAATAAATATATTGTAGTAAGTTTATTTATGTTAAACAGTAGTAAGTCTCAGAATCAGAACCATATCACGAATTTCAATTTACAGAAAACAAACATCCAATACTAAATTTAGAACTATGCAGCAATATTCCACAGGCGCGTATATTAACGTACAGCGTGCATTACTGCGGGTGAATCCTGACTAATGCCTTCTTACACTGGGTACCCTGCACAGATCAGCTTTGCACCACAGGGCCGCCACAAGAAGTGGTTGCCGTACTTAGCAGCGTCTTACATACCTACCCACTTACTGTAAGCCGCTGTAAACTTACTGGACGACGATCTGAGGATTGAATTCATGAAGGTCTTTTGTTTTGTTGTTTATAGATGTGTTTAATTTCTAAAGGACATGTTTCAGAAATGTATGGAGCCTGGGCCAGCACATTGTACACTTAATGCTAGATATAGTTACACTATAGCTAAATGTTTTTAATGTTAATTTCCTATATTTCGGCATAGTTTTTATACAGATTCAATTTAACTCTGCCAAGGCAGATTTAATTGTTAAATTGCATTGAGTTTTTTGTTTGTGTTGCACTTAACAGAACTAATAAATATGGTGGTCAGCAATAAGCGAAATAAGATTTTGACAGTGACGTGATTTTGACGTGTCATTTTAGATACATGACACGGCTATCCTATCTATATTATATACGGCCCATTAAATTAACATAATCAACTCAAATCAACACTCGACACGAACACAACGGGAAAAAAGAACTGTCAAAGTCACCAATCAAACGTCATAACCACTGTCATGGCTACCTTAATAAAGGGTTATCTCAATAAAAAACGTTTCAAATAATTAATTATATATACTTGTATTTTTATTCAAATTATTTTAGTAGTATTTTTATGAAAATCTTTTATTTTTTTCCTTTTTATCTATATATAACGTACATAGTGGTGGCCCAAAATGAAACATCCCCTTTGTCTTCCAATTGAGTCTCCTGCCATTTATTATTTTTTTTTCGTAGGGCAGTATTAGGGTGGAGTAACCAGGTTCACTAATAAATACTTACATTACTTTTGCTGTTACTTGCCTTTTTTTTCTTTACGGCAGATATTGAAATTGTTTATTTAAGAAACAGACAACTTAAAAAGTCTCAAGACAAAAAAACAATATAAGTAAAAGTGTCCTCTTAATAGTCACAACACCTAAGCGAAGAACTCAAGTTCCATGGAAAATAGGGCGGATGCAAAAAATTTTGCCTATATTCATTTTTTTTTAATAATCATAAACTAGTGCTTGACTGCAATCCCGCCTGATGGTAAGCAGTGATGCAATCGTTGATGGTAAAGCGCACTAGTTTATTAAGCATATTCACTTAAAAAACTTAGAAATAGGAAGGACGGCAGTTGAGCGAGGTGATGCAATGTTAAACCCAAGACCAACACGACCAAACGATGCTGCGCTAGAGGGAGATTGATCTGGAGACTCTCCACGACGAAACTCCCGACAACAACATTTGGCGCATCGTACCCGCCACACATCCCAACACTCACTGCTCAGACCCGTCTTCCGTACGGCTTCACCAGACATCATGCCGGAACATGACGAATCGCTTGGCGCTTGCCGCCAAGCGATTCGTCGTGTTCCTTTTCTGTATCGTTGTACTTTGTCTGGTGGGTGGTAACTTCTGTCGGCAGCCGATGTTATGGCCTACCACCGAGAAAGTTCCATGGAAAATAGGGTGGATGCAATTTTTATGCCTATATTCATTTGATATGAAATACCCTCAAAAGCGATTGAAATTTTGCAACCACTTCATTATTACCAATAGATTCTACTCGAGATGAAGGTAGCTAATTGTTTGGTTACTTATTTTGTTTGAAGTAATAACAGTTCCTTAATTAGGTAACTAAAGTATTAGTAATCGTTTTGTTATGAATTACAGACAGATATTTAGATATCAGATAGACACTTGAAATATCGATGTTCACTTGTAAATTGAGTCCGTTGCGATAGGAAACAATTAATTGCGAATGAACCAATTAAATTCAATAACAGAAATGTAAAATGACTCCGCTTTTCTCGGCTCTTATTCGTGGGTCTTTGAAAGTTGTTAAAGGTCGTCTGAAACCCGAAAATTTGACAACCAGTGTTATCAAGGGGTGTACCGAGAGGTAGGGGAGAGTAGGGTGTATTACCGAGTAACTGGATTGTGGAGGTCAGATAGATAGTCTCGCTCTATGTAATATTCTAATATTCAGCTGCATTCGGTTAGACTGGAATACGACCCAAATGTAGTTGAGATTCTATATTAGATTCATTCTAGTATAGTCGTGGTGGCCTAGTGGTTAAAACACCAGCCTCTCAAGTATGAGTGTGCGGGTTCGATTCTAGGTCAGGCAAGTACCAATGTAACTTTTCTAAGTTATATGTACTTTCTAAGTATATCTTCGACACCAATGACTGATTAAAAGGTGAAGGAAAACATCTTGAGGAAATCTGGACTTTAAGTCTGAAATCGCCAACCCGCATTGAGCAACCGTGGTGATAACGCTCAATCTTTCTCTGTATGAGAGGAGACCTATGTCCAAAAGGTGGACGATAAAAAGATTGATGATGATGATAGTTGAGTTAAGGCTAGCCAAATATAAAAAGACTCACCACACAACCTCTACCTACGCATTCTGTACGTTTAATTGTGTTTGGGACATTGGGAAAAATCATTGGTTGGAAACTATTTTTAATTTACGTGTGTAATTTCGCGGTTCACAGTAGGCATCATGTAATTTAACGCAAACAAAACATTTTACTTTTGGATGCATGCAATGCTGTAATGGTACAACAGTTGTGGGGGTACTGAAAGTTGTGTTTTCGTAACAAAAATGTTCGAACTTTGACCTCCAATAGCTCCATAACCATAAAGTTATGAGGGACTGGAACAATTTGCCAGTGGCGATGTTTCCGTCGGACTACAATTCGAGTGTCTTCAAGGCTAGAGTGCTAGAGTGGGTTCTTAATGGACTTGTGCGCTTTACCATCAACAATTGCTTCACTACTTACCATCAGGCGGGATTGCGGTCAAGCTCTAGTTTATAATTTACTAGCAGCCGCCAGCGACTTTGTTCGCGTGGAATTAATTATGCTCCACTCCTATTGGTCGCAACGTGATGTTATATAGCCTTCCTGGATAAATGGGCTATCAAACGCAAAAAGAATTTTTCAAATCGGACCAGTAGTTTCCGAGATTAGCGTGAACAAACAAACAAACAATTAAACAAACATACAAACAAACTCTTCAGCTTTATATATTAGTATAGATACAAAAAAGGTTTCCAGGTGTGTTCCAGTACAAAAACAATATTAGAATGATGGGTAGTTAAAATGTTCTTGGTTTCAAGTGTCCCACAGAAGAGCAAAAGTAAAATCTTTTAACACAACAACCAGCATTTAAAATTTGATTTTTACCTATTCTCACTTTTGACGAAGACTCCAAATCACCGGGTAATTTAAAATGACATTATTTTGATTTCCCCGCAAGCTTAATATAGTATTGGTTTTCAAAATAACCGCTTAATTATGAATGGTGGTGTTATGTGTAATTGGAAATCAGATGGATGGGGAGTTGTAATGATTGGACTTGTCATCGTGCAGCCAATCACGGGTTTCGCGGGTAAAGCAATGAACGTGATGGCGTAATCGTTTATACAATACTAGCGACCCGCCCCGGCTTCGCACGTGGACAAATGATATAGATACAGTCAAGACCAAAAGTCGAGTTGCAATCTCACAAAACTATGGCCAAGCAATACTAGTTGTAGTTAGGACCTTCTTCTATAGTAAAGTTTGATACACACTCATACACTTTGCTGCCCGCTTATGATTGTTAGGTACTACTTACTAATTTCAACGTCCACAGTAAGTGTTTCAATGGCCTAACGGTTTTCGCCTTGATAGGCGTTCAAGGTGGTTCGAGTTCAAATCTGATAACTTGCAAAATATTTTTTAAATGTTTATTGGTGAGTTATGAATGCTGACAACAAAAATATCTAAAAATACCGATCCGCAACTTAAAGACGATACTTTCTTTTAAGATTTTTTCTATATTAGAGTCATTATAAAAAGATGACGGTAGACTTGAAAGAATCTGAATCACTGCTTCACAAAAAATATTCCGCTACCTACAATAACTATTATTAGCTACAATAACTCAAATAATATTACTTAGCTGTTGTTAGTTGGTGAACATATAGTTACCAGTTTGTGTTAGTAGTTTTACTTTTTTAATCAATATGCAGACATATGCAGCAATATATCTCAAATATCATATGAAACCGGCTTTTGTGTAAGTTGTTTTTATTATTATTTGTGTTAAGGTGCAAACTAATAGCTTGTTGCAAGTCTGTAATAAAATTGTTATTGTTTTAGAGAAATACTGTAAGCCGTTGGAGGTCAAGGTCAAGAGGTTGGAGGACGAAGGTAGCTGTCGAGACAAGTGAAACGAAACGACAATATTTACCGTTGAATAAACTTTTAAATCTTGCGAAGAAGGGAGGTTGCATTTGTGGTTTAAAAATAAACTGGCGCGACTGGTGGAGTCTTATCGAGCTAAACAAAAAAAAAAAAAAAAACTATTGATAACAATCACAGTGCAGAAGTGTCCTACAGAGTGTTTTAAATATATACCATTATATATCTTAATATCTGACTCTAAACCATCTCTAAAGTAATTTAGCTAAGTGACAGTAATATGTTCGGTTGGCTTAATGGCTAACAGATGTCGCCTTTTGCAATTTCAATACAAATTACTTTTGGTAAATTATAAAAACAATAATTTCGGAATTCGATAAGAAATAAGTTCGTTTACTTTTGAACTAAGAAAGCGCTTGAAGATTATAATCTCATGCCATCAAACTCCGAAAAAAGTCACTGCAGGATGACAGCACTAGTACCATGCTATACACGCAAAAAAATTGTAAATGTAATAAGCACTATTTTGTGTTTTAGTAAAGATTATTTTATGATTCCAATAATATTCAGGTTAAGCTTCAATCCTCTTTTCTTTAAGAAAATGAATAATTAAGCTATAACCTCTTTAATCATAATATATGATTGTATAATATTATAATTTTCATATCTAACAACCAAAAATGTTTTTTGTATTTTTTACCATAACAATATCATAAGTTTGTCAAGGATTACTTTTATATAAAATATTACAATGCTGCCGTTTCAACGTTTGTCTCATTTGTTAGTATAAGCATATCTATACCGAATAATATATGACTTTATAGTATATTGCATTATAATATGCTTTTTGTTTTATTTTTATATATTTTTTTTATTATATTACCTCTATAGTAAACTAAAACATATAATGAAAACCTTTTTTGGGATAAATATTCAATAAATTTTCCTATTCGTTTAAATATTTTTTGCAAACATTTTTACTTTAAAATACAAATCAATTATCATAATTTTAAATTATATGAAACAACAAAAAGATTTGCCTTTATTAAGGATCGAACCCACAATCGCTCGCTTATGATAGCACCATTGTTAAGTGCGGCCGCTAACTTAACTTCAAATGAAGTAACGAAATTTTGCATTACTTTAAAGAAAGACGGAGACTGCGATAAAAAAATAATGCGGTAGTGTGCGTGGCCGGTTTAGCGCAGGCGACAGTAGTCTTTAAGGTGGGAATGGACTTCTACAGCTGATAGTACCTACGCCTTCCTCAAGAAACGGTGGCCCTTCAATAAAAATAATTTCTACTGTGCCGCCCATCAGCCAATATCTGACTCTGCAAGATACATCGACCTTATTGTCAATGGATAACTAGTTCCACAACCTTTAAACAGAATGAAAGCCTATCGGGGTTGCAAGTTTATTCGAAATGATAGTCCCCCGCTCCGGCCCACTCACTCCGCGGCTTAGGCAGAGAAATACTCAAGTAGCAGGCGGCCGCCAGAAGCGCGAGTGGCACGTGGATTTTTTCTGGTGTTTAGTTTTGAATAAATCGTGATATCTCCTGAATGAAACAACCTATTCGAATAATTCAAAAAGAGATCTGCTGCTACTAAAATTACCTTTGATATTTTACCTAATTTATTTGGATAAGGATTAATAATAAGGAACAAATAGTGGGCTCTGATTTCGGCTGGCATTTTAATTAACTTTTCAAACATAAAAAAGTAGTCATAATTAATATAGTAGGTAGGCTTATGGTTTCGCAGACTTTTTTGTCGGCAGTTTTAGGTCTACAATACTGTAGTATATTATTTTGATCTATCTCATAGGGTTCAGACAGCGTTTGCGATGTAAGCTCAAAAAAAATGGGTTTATTTTGCGACATGTGTTAGAAACCTCAAGAATTATCAGTGTTCCTCTTATATATTATGCATGTTATATAAATAAAAACCTTCCTCTTCAATCACTCTATCTAATAAAGAAAACCCTATGAATATCCGTTGCGTAGTTTTATCATACATACCGACATAGGGAAAGTAAAAGTGACTTTGTTTTATAATAATTATGTAGTGATGTAAAGAAAACCCTGTCCGATCCGTGAAGGTATTGTTAGGTATCGATAACTTATTCTACTAATGCATACAAAGCCGGGCTAAACTTAAAAATATCCCCCTAAAAATAAATATTATTCCGCAAAAGGAAGTAACTTAATACATGTGCGGTAGGCAATACATGCGCGGGCGAAGAGGGGTAGGCGACACGCGGTAACAACCAACGTGGTGTAGTCACTTTTAAAAAAAATACCAAACTTTGGGGATGTTTGTATAAATTCGGAAAAAAAGATTATTTCAAAATTCATTAGTATTGTTACTATAATGATTATGTAAAATTTCATATTTTATTTGGTCATGTGTTTACACTTCACGTTTTTGTCACCTTTATTATCCTTATGGGTCGGAAGGGGTTTTCTTTACATATTGTGTAATTATAACTTTAGGTAACGCATTACTTATTTATTCTATTGTCGCGGTGTCACGGTAATCTGTTACACCATAGATGGTGTGGTAATTCGCCTTTTTCTTCAAGGAATATATACCTTTATAATTTCACATTTTTCCGACTGTAATATTAGGTATATATCATGAAATCTAGATAACTTCTAATGATATAATATCATATTCTTTGTTAAAACTACTACTTTCTTAAATAAAGAACTAATTCAATGTAATATCAGACATTCAGAACCCATTTGAAACAAAGAAATAAAATGGCTTCCGCCTTGCAGTTTTAAAACTGTTAAACGATGTTATGATAAAGTATTTTACTCTGCGTAGCTATAAATTAATTTGGCAGAGTTCCAACTTGGTTTTACTGAACCTCCTGTATTAGCAACTTCCATTTTAATTCAAATTCGACTCTAAATATAAAATGAAAGTTTAATAATATTGTACGTCAAATTATTGCAAAAATTAAGACATTTAAAAAACACCGACACAAATAACATGAATATAAAAAACCGAAAACAAGCTAATAACAATGTAAAAAACCTGAAAAACGCTAATAACTATGAAAATAGCCGCATAAAAAGGTATAAACGTGAAACCCTACAAAAAGAAAAAAACCTTGAAATTTACTTTACTTAAGTCATAGTCCGTATGTACGCAGCCACACGTCCATACGTACACGTATTCATACACACACACACAGACACGTCAAACTTACAACAGCCCGTTGTTTTGCTTCGGGGGTTAAAATGTTTCCCAGCTGACGTCACGGACTCTGATACAAGTAATACTCGTTCTTATAAAATTTACCGGTAAGAAACATGTGAATTTTTATGTATCAATAAGGTACCTTTAAAGTTTCAGTTACACCAGGTTTTCATTTTTCAGCTTGTGTTGTGCAGACATTACTGTGAAAAATATGATTTGTGATATTGAGCGTGGACTGTATGAGGTGATGTAGTTGGTAATGGATGCAATGAAACCAACGGGGTCACACGAAAACAGTAACTATATTGTAAAATAAATTAAAATCAACCTCACAAAGCCAAGGAAACGAAAAACTGATGAAAAACCATTGAAAAACGTCAAACATTATGACTTAACAAAAAGAAACGTAAAAAAGTAGAAAGCTTAAAAAAACGAATGACTAAGCTAGCCAGTTGTCAACAAATTGTGTTTTATTTTAAATAGTATAAAGTAGCACTCTAGGATTTGTGTTGTCCGTCATATCATGACGCTGGCATTTCAGTAGATCACCGAAGAAATATTTATCTAAGAAAGAGCATCACCTCTCAGGTCGCAATATCGAAACAGAAACACTTTTATTTGAAAAAAATATCAGTTTTAAAACACAATAGAATTTGTTGCGCTTGATATAATTACCAAGCTCAACAAATTCAAAAGATCCTAAAATATTCTATGCAAATACTGTTTCCATCGATGTTCATCGAATAAAACCGTATTTAAATAAAATCTTTTATCCATTCTCCGTACCTACTATACATAGTAAGTATACTCCTTGTGGTAATTCTCGAGTAGTAAGCAAATAGAAAAGCTCTCACGACAAAATTAAATTCCATACTTGTCGCTAGTATTCAGCTGCACCATCTGAACCGCTTTCGACGCGCATAAATCTCATAAATCTCTTCTAATAAAAACATTCTCATTCCACTTCACATTGCAAGAGAAATATTAAAGTTTTAGCAATATTATGATTACGTTCTAGGTTTCGGCCTCCACTTTCAATATCTCAATGCCGAAATTGTAATATAGATATTTATTAAACGTTAGAAAAGTGCGAGTTGGACTAGCGCACGAGGGTTTAGTTGCATTTATAAAAAAATCATCATCATCATCTCAGCGTTAATAACAGTCTGCAGTCTGGGGTCCGCTTTACCAGTGTAACTGCTGATTTTGGCTAAACTTCGATATTTTCCGTGGAGCGACTGCCGTCTGAACTCCACAACCCAAAGGCGTTATCATGGCATTGCAGTTAGACCAATTGTTGGACTTTTGAGGGCTCCAACAACCCATAACGACTGCCATTAGATGTTCGTATGGCAACCGGGACCAACGGCTTTACGTGCTTTCCTAGGCAAGTCCAGACCAGTGCAAATATTCATATTCATTCATATAAAAATTATAGAACAATATTTTGTTTTTAGTATCTATTCTTATAAGAACATATTACTAAGACTCCACTGTCTTTCTATCTGTTCCATATTTGCCTTCTTTTTCTTTCTTATTCTTTGTACGGAACCCTATAAAACTCATAAAGTTCATGGTCTAAAACATAATCGTGTTATTTTTAGAGAAGAAAATTTCAATAAACTATAAGCAAGTTTCCAAGAATCTCTTTAAATTTGTTTCGACGAAATTAACTTTCATAGATGTTTGAGCTTTTAGGTTATGGAATTTAATTTACCGAGGAATGTAATACGATTTATCAAGCGTTCGCATATCAATTTGTCACAGTCACGCACAGTGACAAATAGAGATAAAACTCAATTAGATATAAATTATAAAGTGAAACCAAACGAAAATATTTGGCAGATCGTTGCATTATTCGGTAAGTTAAATTTAAAATGGCGAACCATTTGTCCCAAACCCTCGTTAGTAGTAAATTAGACTAATTATCCCCAGTGAGAGTAATAACTGTTTACCAACTCCAATTACAGCATTCGGTTCAAATTATTGAATTGGTAACATATTAAACGTAACACAATTGTTCCAATCGTATACTCGTGCGACCGCTGCGATTCGCATACATTAGAATATTATAATACGAGTAGGAAATGTATGGGTTTTAGCCTTCTTGGCGTTTCTATGCAACCTACGTATCTTATCAGTTGATAGCCTTACATTACGAGATAGGCACTATTTCGTATTTAAGAAAATAAAAGTCTCAGCTCGGTGAGCTAAAAGAGTGCATCATGTGTAATGTCTGTCATGTGTTTGTCGCCAGGGTTGGCACAGTGGTTAAGCAATTGACTGCTGCACTGCGTGCCGCGGGTTCGATTCCCGCACGGAGCAAATAACCTACAAGTAGTTGTTGCGGGTCTGGCTGTTGGTGTATGTGAGTTTATATGATTGTAAACGCACCCGCGATACAGGAGTAATTTCTAGTGCGGGGCAATGTTTTTTAAAAGAAAAAAAAAATAAAGACTAATTTGATTTTATTTAAATACCTAGCTTTGCCCCGCCACTTTATTTCCCGACACACTCCGTTGCATCGCATCGTCGTGGTCAAGTTATTATTTATTTTTGCAATCTTATCTGGCATTGTTCTTTTTGCTCGGTTACTAAGGGTTCTAACGCAATATTAATAGTATTCCTTAAGAAATGGACTGTGAAGTCAAAAAGTTATTTCAATACCTACCCAATGGGAAGTTAGATAAGCGCGTTCAAACAAACACAAACATACGGTATAGCTTTTATTTTAAGTATGTATATAAATGAAAAGATTATAACTTTAACTGGGTATAATTATTTCTATTATTATATTCTTAATTCACCAGACGACTCGATACATTTAAGGAGCCCCGCGTTAACAGTTACTACATACTTTGGTACCTACCTACATTGCTTAGAAGGGTGAGATGTTCTAATAAAGGCACAAAGTAGATCATCTGAAGCTTGCAAGATTAAGAATGTTGCTTCTACTAATAGAATCTGGCGTTGATGTTACCGGAATTTGTAAGAACAATATATTTTATTATTGTAAAGCTCGGATTTCTCTTTTGGTAAATGTTATCTACGTATGCGTAAGAGGTGGGTTTCAGAGTTTCATTACTTTTCGAGGGGCGAACGGTACCTGTAGGTAAATATGACTTTAAAATAATGTATGGCAAGTTATATTACAAAAGCTGCCTGGTTTTTAGAATACATCGTCATATTATTAACCTTTTAATATATTACCAAAGCATGATATTACGTAAGTAGATGATGAAAGACTAAAGAAACGAGGTAATATCAAATTAATATTCTAAGTCGCAAGCAACATAGATCAAAGACCATTCTTCCATATTAAACCTTATTTATTGCTAAGATTTTAAGAGCTATTATGTACATGTCTGAAAAATAATATTCAGATCTCGTAACAGTTGCTTCAAAATACAGTAGGTATCATCATTTAAGTTTCGCAGTTTATTCGGGCTTATCGATTTCCTAAATTCTGCTTTAGCAGGTGCTTGGGCCGGGGACATTCCTCGCTGAACGGATGGCCAAGGGGCTGAAAGATTATAGCGTTGGAAGGCCTCTTATAAAATGGGCCGACGACCTGGTGAAGACTGGAGACACCGGTGGATGCGAGAAGCGCAGCACCAGTCAAAGGCCATGTTTAGGCGAGGCCTAGTGTGTGTCGAGAGAGAGCTAGAATTGGACGTCTTTCGGAAGAATTGAAAGAAGCGTTTGGCCTCCTCTTTTTTTTTTTCTCACACAGATTGAGCTAGCCCCAAAGTAAGTTCGAGACTTGTGTTATGGGATACTAACTCAACGATACTATATTTATAATAGATACATATATAGATAAACATACAAGACCCAGGCCAATCAGGAAAAGATCGTTTTCCATCATGACCTGGCCGGGGATCGAACCCGGGGCCTCCACATCGCAGGCAGGCGTGTTGACCGCTGCGCCACGGAGGTCGTCATAGAAGGTTTTATACCGCGTACATCGAGGGACTGGAACAATTTGCCAGCGGCGCTGTTTCCGTCGGACTACAATTTGAGTGTCTTCAAGGCGAGAGGCGAGGCGTGAGTAGTACTCTTAATAAACTAGTGCGCTTTACCATCAACGATTGCATCACTGTTTACCATCAGGCGGGATGGCGGTCAAGCGCTAGTTTATAAATGACAACAAAAAGAATTAAAAAAAAATATAATATTGTGATGACGACTATAGATTTTGGTCCTCTTATCACTCCGCATTTTTTCTGGTATATATATGTCGGAGATCGTCGGTATCATTTTAATGGAGGTTGCTCATTTGATTTGTGCAGTAATGGAGTAAACGCCTTGACGTTACTTTTGTAATGGCGGCACGAGGGCAAAGTCGTTTTGGAAAGTGAAGATGGTCGAACAGTCACTTCGCTTTGAGGCGCGATTTCTATGGTCGGTGCGAAACTGTCAGTTTGCCTATTTAAATTCTTATTGTTAAGATTGGAGGGTATATTTACACTTCGTCATCATCATCATCATCATCAGCCTCTACTCGTCCACTGGTGGACAAAGGCCTCCTTTATGGCACGCCAACAAGCTCGATCCTGAGCAGTTCTCCGCCAGCCACTACCAGCCACCTTTTTGATGTCGTCGCTCCATCTCGCCCAAGGGCGTCCTACGCTACGTTTGCCGAGACGCGTTCTCCACTCGAGGACTCGTTTACCCCAACGGTTGTCGGTCTTGCGGCATATGTGACCAGCCCATTGCCACTTCAGTTTGCTAATCCTCTCAGCTATGTCGGTCACTCTGGTCCTCTGTCGAATCACCTCATTTCTGATGCGGTCCTTCAGATAGACGCCCAACATAGCCCGCTTCATACCTCGCTGAGCGGCTTTAAATTAATGGACTAGTCTGACCGTTAGTGTCCAGCTGGATCCTTCTATTTGCCGTTCACGTTTGCCCGAGGTATACATAATTATTCTGAAACAACTTCGAACGGCATTCCGTTTACGGCAACTGGTCCCGGAGTGACCCGTTCATTGAACATAATTTTGGTCTTATCTAAGTTCATCCGGAGACCGATGTGTTGGGAGGAGTCAGATAAGTTGGCCAGCATTAGTTCCAGCTCTTGCTGCGTTTCCGCCATGATGACGATATCGTTCGCAACTCGGAAGTGTGAGATGTACTCGCCATTGATGTTAATGCCCCGACCCTGGCAATCCAGCGTCTTAAACATATCCTCGAGGGCATTGGAGAACAATTACAATTTTACACTTCGTGCTTTAATTCAAAACTCACCTACGAAATGGACCACCTTTACCACCACACCAAGATGCTGACGACCCTATCGCTCCGCCATCGCTGACGTCGTCATATATATTAATATATATTATAAATAAAAGCAATCCACGTTTACTTTTCTGAGATAAGAAATGGGTTCCTAGTTACCCCAGTCCTTTTCTAAAATAAAAGTACATATAGTGTAATGAAAGAAAGAATTAAATTTCAATTGCACTAAAAAGTATAAGCTCATGAAATCGAATGTGCACGCGAGCGTAGCCGGACCAGCTTGTAAAGCACAAAATAAATACTACTTTTTATTTTAGAATGTGGTAGTTTCTGATTAAAGTTTTACAGTTTTGCAAATTCATAAAAAAATATTCGTCCCTAAAACATTTCAATATGACTGACGTCAATCACGAGCAGGTCTAAACTACTCGGCGAAACAGTGGGATTTATTCAATTCAGTTCTGCTACAAAATGTACCCTATTCCGCTATAGATATTTTGACCGAACTGCCCCGATGTTGAAAATAAGACAACAATTTTTTACATAATCATTTGTCAATCATCATTAACCTTTTTATCGCTCCACTGGTGGGCAGAGGTCTCTTCTCATACAGAGAGGGATTGAGCGTAATCACCACGCTTGCTCAATGCGGGTTGGCGTTGTAATTTTAGACTTAAAGTCCAGGTTTCCTCAAGATGTTTTCCTTCGCCTTTTAATCAGTCATTGGTGTCTAAGATATACTTATAAAGTACATAATTATAACTTAGAATAATTACATTGGTACTTGCCTGACCTGGAATCGAATCCGCACACTCATACTTGAGAGGCTGGTGTTTTAACCATTAGGCCACCACGACTTTCATTGATTGTTGATTACGATTTTTTGTCATTTTCCAATTGTTTAATAATATACATAATATTATAGAATATTTAAAAAAATATTCCCTGTATGTATTATTTTGATCTTATTCAAATATTTGACGAAGGTTCTCAATATCTGTAATAAGATTAACTCGTATTAGCATTTATACGAGGGTTGTAGTATCCGGGTAAAGTACCTACACTCATACCTACATAGCTAACGACAGTTCAGTGTCAGTTGTAACAAAACATGAACCATGCTTATGTCCATTGTTATAAAATCTAATTTGTATTACCAACGTAACAACCTCTTTTTAGAAATTTCACCTGGTGACGTCACAAATAAATGGACCGTACTTTATGGTTTTATGTAAATTGTGACATTATTTACTAAAGTAATTAGTAAAGTTTTGTAAGCAAAATGGATTTCGGTGGCTTTATGAAACAAAAGTATAGAAGCCTAGGTGAAAAATAATTACTATTAATGATAAATGATTTATTTTCTGTAGGTAGTAGGTGTAGCTTTGTTCTTTTTTTTTTCATTAAGAGCGCTCGTGCTTTGAAATAAAATAAAAAAACCCGATGAAGCGATATTACCATATGGTTTTATTTTAAAGTGAATTTCAGAAATAATATTTACAGAATATACTTTTAGTCAAATAGCCGCTGCTACTCCGCTGTACGTTATATTCTGGAGGACGGATTTTGTACGTCTTGTTTGCATAAATAGGGCTCAATTTTACAAAGTACGCGAGTTATGTTGCCGTTTCGGTTGGAAATCTTCTGTGGTTTGTCTACATAGCCCAGAGATTTTAGGTAGCCAAACAGAAAGCATAATGTCGCACGATCACGATGGCCAGTTGATGTCGGCAACACGCGATATGACGCACCTCTTGAACTTCTCATCCATATTTTTAATGTTCTGCTTGGCAAGTGGTAGCGTCCTTTTGAAACCACATGTTTGTGAGATCCATACCATATATCTTAAGTTACAAAAAATGTTATCATCGTCCGATATCGACTGCCGTTGTCACTCTCAATCTGTATGCTGGTCATGGATACTTTATTGCACGCAACGCACAGCACGTTACACGAACAGAGCACTGACTTTGATATTACTTTTAGTAATTTATGCGCGTTGTTGAAGTGTGTAGCATTCCATCGTGAAATATCATAACTATATACCTATGTATTCCCGCCAAATTTACGCTTTACCAAGATGGCCGCTGCACGCTGTCAAAGTTTGAGCGGCCTTATTGAATAACCCTCAAACACTTTTACACGTCAATCATGTTCTTAAATCTTTTGGGGAAAGATTGAGTGGACCTGTCCAGTCAGTGGACACATTTGTCAAAAATCGTACAGCTCAACTTAGAACTTGAGGAGTTGAACAATTTTGGCACAGACAATCTTTAAACCCTGAGAAAGGACATAGGCTACCTTTTATTCAAAAATTTGATATTCCCGAGGGAAATCTAAAAAGCGCGATATAACTGAATTCCACGCGGGCGAAGCCGCGGGCGGGAAGCTGGTGTGTAATAATCATCACAAACACAGAGTTTAATCCAGGGATAACCGAAGCAATCGTGTTCGAGCTCTTATCTTTCACGAACATAACAACAGACGACACACTTTAGCTGAACTTTGATTGAGATAGATTAATCACAACCGAAGGTCCTCAGTATGTAAGTATTTGTATTACCTACCTTATTGAGACAATACTGTTTCACATTATTGTTGACCTATCACTAAAAGAAAAGTCACATTGGCTGACAATAGGGTAGTTGACTAAAAAAAACTAATTAGTATTTTTTCTTTTTTCATATAAACAAAAAATGAAGACGACACAGGAGCGAAAACTCGTGTGACGTCACTGCACGCTACACTTTTTAGCGAACAGTGATGTCACCAGCCACCACTCCTGATCTTTGATGCCTTTTATATTTGTCATTTTTTATTGATTTGATAAAACAAAATATCATCATCAGCCTCTACTCGTTCACTGCTGGACATAGGCCTCTTTCATGGCACGCCAACAAGCTCGATCCTGACCAGTTCTCCGCCAGCCACTACCAGCTACCTTTTTGATGTCGTCGCTCCATCTCGCCCAAGGGCGTCCTACGCTACTTTGCCGAGACTCGGTCTCCACTCGAGGACTCGTTTACCCCATCGGTTGTCGGTCCTGCGGCATATACAAAACAAAATATACGTATCCAATATTTTTCTATAATCTGAATGACGGACTAAATAGAATCATTTCTTTTTTATCCAGGAAACATCCCTATTTTATATTATACACATTGTCAAGATATTCCTTTCTTTGAAAACGCGAGTACCAGCTGCATCGGTCCTTTTTATACTTTCTTAATTTTATTGAGCAAAATTTATTTATTTAAGGCACATCAACAACACAAACATGGTTATTTAACATATTAAAGGTCTTATTCTAGTGTTAATGTCAATAACAGACGAGCACAACATTCGCGTAAAAGTAAAACTTACATTATGTAAATTAATATTCTAAATTACGAAATGAACAACCAGATACAATAACAATAAATTAAAAATAAGATGTCAAAATATATAACAATAGGATTTAAATCTATTCAATAAATAATTCAGAATTAATTCATTAGAATAAAATAATAAGACAAAAAATAATCTGTACAAAGATGGCAAGATATGAGAATGCACAACAAATATATCACGAATTATAATTTTGTTTAGATTTAGGTTTCCCTTTAAAAAATATCCTGGTTAAGAATGTTGCACCAAGAGTTATAAGTTGATGGCAGCCTTGCAATTGGGGAATTCAATCCTAGATTTGTTTTATATCGGGGGACATTAAACAAGTCGCTACATTTTCTCCGCGCGTTTATATTAGGGACAAATAATGTGTATCTTAATAAACAAAAGTGTAAACATCCAATAAAACATTTTTTTTTTATCATTTTTATAATGTGTCCCTACTTTGCATTAAGCGGACAATGGACATTTTCTTTGTTTTACCGAATGATGGAAGTTGGGATCGCGTTTGGCCTTCGGCATTGTCTGTCTTTCATGAAGGAAATATGGCGGGAGAATTTTTAAGTAAGTAATCAAGATTTGATATTTTTATTATTAATCCTTATTCAATACAGCTTTTTTTTAAAATTACGTTATTGCTTTTCAACTTTTGAAAAAGTTAATATAGTCTTATGTTTTGTTACCAACCTTTTGCAGTTTATATTTTAGAAAGAAAGAAAGAAAAAGAAAATGCGTTTATTTGCGGTAAACCTGACGTAAAAGTGTACAAAAAATATTGAGTGGAAATAGTTGACATGCGTCCCATCCACGCAAAACGGCTATGGCTCAGCATTATGCTGTGACCCTATACAAAACAGAGTCCAGCGCTGGTTTTCAGTGACAGCCGGTACTGACGTAGAGAAGTCACCTGGTGCAGCAAACAATCACAACTGACACCGAAACGGTACAATAAAAATAAAAATGCAATAATAATAATAACAAGAAAACTAAAATAAAAATCTAAATGAGAGAACAGTTTAAACAAACACAAACAGGAATATAAAAAACAAAAACAGGATATAAAAACTACGAGAATATCATTCTCAATAATGATGTGTTTTAGAAAAAACATATACTGCCGTTACTAAAATTTGACGTGATATCACATAGAAAGCAGCTGAAATGAATAGGATAAAGCGCAACTCAAATAGCTGCCAAATCGTGATATTATGTCGCCAAGAGGTTTTAATAGCGTAATAAAAACGGATTTCAGCACCAGACCCAATTGAATTTTACATATGGCTAATTAAAAGATCCCGGAGATTATCCAGACAGTGGCCAAAAGCGGGTTTATTACTATTAGGCCAGTTTTACACATGAAAAGAGTATTTTATCTAGTTGACTATCCATCGGAGTAAAATGGTTTACTTCTCGCCCCTATTGAAGAAGATCCTGGAGGCAACATCTTTACAAATTTCGTGTCGTATCGCCTAGGGACGGAACAGTTCTCGATGTAGCTGGTCGGGCTTTTCGACTACGTAACTTCAACTTGAATAGAAGATCCAGTTTGTGAATATACTATAGACTTGAGTAACGGACGTATGCTGCATGGTTGGCTATCGACATTAGTCAATAACATTTTTTGTTTATGTACGTATCAGGTTTATTTTATGACTGAATCTTTTTTGGAATCCAAATAAAGTGCTTTTCGATTATACGAGCCCAAAGTAAAATTTTCAATAGGTTTTTTTTTTTATTAGAAACTATAAATCTTTAGTTTCTAATAAAAAAAGATATTGTATTACACAGCGAATTGCTTAGGACTTAAATTGAATTATCCCTAAATCCCCTTTAATTTGAAGTTCTAACCAAACAATGTAGTTAAATCTATAACCGTGTTAGTGAATGTACATGTGTACATATGTAGTCAAGTAAAGCCACGGGATAAGATTAATGAGTATTAGACAGACAGCACAAATTCGAGGTGAAATTCCGAATTATGTTTACTTTAGAAATACCATGTTAAGGCTCAGATGTTATTAAATTAAATTAAAGGCAAGCGGACTGTGTAATATATATTTAAATAATCGTTCACAAGTATAACCCAAAGTCTAAAGGGATGACTGCGCGCGATCGTGTCGGACGATGCAATGAAGCTTGTGTGGCCGGTCCCGTAGTCGACGCCGCCGCGCTGTCCGCGTCTTCGAAGTGTGTGTGAACATATTCCCGGGGCCAGCAGTGAATGATGAAAGTATATAATGTGGTTATGGGTGTATGTGGTATGTTGATTTTTGAAATTGTATTAGTTTGGTGGTTCTCCATCCAGTAACGGGCAGATTCTGCGGAATGCCCCTTTGATTGTCCCCGACTGTATTTTTATATCCGCCACGCGAGATTCTCCGTCAGGTCCCGGGTACAGCTTCAGGATCCGTCCCAGAGGCCATTGTGCTGCAGGTAGCGCCTCGTCCTTCACTATGACTAGCGAGCCCTCCGTGAGCGCGCCGTGCGAGCGTTGCCATCTCGTCCTCTGATGTAACTGAGAAATGTATTCTTTATTAAAGCGTCTCCAGAAATGTTGGCGCAGTAGCTCGACTCGTTGGTGCGGACATCTGTGGGTGAGGCATTACAGTTAGAGTACGACCAATCAGAAAATGGAAGGGGGTGAGAGCTGATAGATCTGATGGATCTGATGAAAGAGGTGTGAGCGGCCTTGAATTAAGGATGCCTTCTATTTGGACAAGTAGTGTGTACATTTCCTCGTATGTGAGGTGTGCCAAGCCTAGAACACATTTGGGGTGGTATTTTACTGATTTAACAGTACTTTCCCACAGGCCTCCAAAGTGGGGTGAGTATGGGGGAATGAAGTGGAAATTTATGCCTTGCTCTGCAGCGCAACTGTAAATTGACTCACTGTGATTCCCGATAAAGTTGGTGACCACACGAGCAGCACCTACCAGATTTTTCCCATTATCTGAATAAATATTATTGGGTTTACCCCTACGAGAGACCCCTTTATATACATACATAGCTTCTTACATTATCATGTATAACTTTGCAAATAACTATAAATTAAGCTTGTATGTAGGTATAACTTCAATAATAGGTTATTAGTTAGTGGGTATGTACTGGCCAGCAAACCCGTTATGATCGCGTGCGCACAAATATTTGTTAATTATAACTTCTGAACTAGCGATAACCCTAAAGTAGTTAAGTCTAATTTGTGCTTAACAATGTCAATGGAGAAATTACATACACCCGAGTAGGTATATTAAACACAGAGTTGAAAACTTCAGGTGGTGGTTTACAGCGCTACATATGAATATGCAACAGGAACAAAGTGACGCGGACGTATAAAACCTAACAACCTTCAAATTAAAACTTATTTATGAAAGAATCATTGAACGTACAATTTATTTATTTATATGAAGAGTCGTCTATCGATATGAAGAGGGATAAGGTTTAAGCTTCCTAAAAAAGGTGATGAAATAGCATTTATCCTGGTTGAGAGCCATATTATTATGATCACACCATTTGCTTATTTGATCAATGTCATTCTGTAGTCTATACACATCCTCCTGATTGTTTATGAATCTTGAGATTTTTAGATCATCGGCAAGTAAGTATGGTTTGGAATGCGAGAAGTACGATGACAAATCGTTGATTAAGACAATGAATAAAATGGGACCTAGATGCGAGCCTTGCGGTACGCCAGAAGTGATGTGATGCACTTTGGATTCAAATCCGTTTATCACGACGTAAAACTTCGGTCGCGTAAATATGATCCCAACTAAGATAAAAATTGGCCCATAGAAACCGTAAGCTGATAGTTTGTTTAGAAGTACCGAATGTGAGACTTTATCGAAAGTCTTACTGAAGTCGACATAAACAACATCTACCTGCTGCTGATTATCCAAAGCTGCGGTAATTTTCATTTTCTCAGTAAAAAGAGTTAGGTTGGTGCAAGTGGATCTGTTTTTAACAAAACCGTGTTGGAGTCTGTAAGAAAACCCTGAAAATGACGTTGAACGACGGGACAGATAAGTGACTCTAGTGTCTTGCCAAATGTGGACAGGATAGAAACAGGCCGGTAATTATTTGTGACTGAGTCGTCATCGCCCTTGTGCAATGGAATTACCTTTGCGAGCTTCCAGTATGACAGAAATACGCCTTGTTGTAAAGATGGGTTAAATATAATGTGCAGGGGAATTGTAAGCTGTTTGGCACATGTTATACCTAATAAATAAAGGCGGGATGTTATCTGGACCTGCACCTTTGTCTATATATTATCTGACAGCATAAAGTTTCTAAATAAAAAGCTGTTATACAATAAAAATATAATAAAATATGGATACGTCGTGCTCGTCGAATGAAAAATATTCGTTTTTTTTTTTTTTTTTTTGTTAATTTAGCTGAATTTGAAATGATCTCTGGATAAAATATTCTGGAAACCAGTTGCATAAAACGATAATTCAGAGAGTACGATTACGAGTGAGTGAGAGTACGGTTTTTTTAATAGATTCTCTGAGTTCACGCGTAAAGGTATTAGTAGCGAAAAATATTATTCAATATTAAATCAAAACCAGTGAAATATTCAGGTGAAAAATATAGGACTATTTTAAGACTGTTCTGCGTTTGTGCAATATTGTACTAGCCCAAAATGTTTCATTAATATTCATCGTAAAAAGCGCGAATTTCATTTTTGACATTGATTTATGTGCGGTCCTGGTAATGCATGCACCACTGTGCCCACATAATATAAAATAGCTCTAACAGACCAAAAATATTCTAAAAGTTAGGCACACATTTAAATATTCTTCGATGCTCGTGGGTTATAATTAATAATATTCTGTTAATATTAAACAATTTAGGTATAATATCATTAATGATCATTATTCAAAACCAATCGGACTCAATCTTGCAAGTAGTAAAATACATTTTTAAAATTAAATCATGTTGTTGAACGAAATATATTGTTAACTTTGGTGGCTTATAACGTGTGTGGAAGAAATTACCCGTAACATTTATTTTTTTCCTCTACAAATACAGACAGCACAGAATTTCGCAAAACAATGGAATATGCGTCGCTTTTTTAAATAGTTACTCACCGGTCGCTACTGTATTTCTACTGAACATTTTTATTGAATGTTTTCATCTGCTTTTTAATAAATCCCGCCGTACGGAGGACGGGTCTGAGCAGTTGTGTTGCGATGTGTGCCGGGTACGATGTGCCTAATGTTGTTGTGTCGGGAGTTTGGTCGTGGAGGGTCTCCAGATCATCCTCTGGCGCAGCATCGTTGGTCGTGTTGTTGGGTTAAACATTGCTGCATCACCTCGCTCAACTGCCGTCTTCCTTCCTATTCACTCAGTTTTTTTGAGTGAATAGGCTTAATAAGCTAGTGCGCTTTACCATCAGCGATTGCATCACTGCTTACCTTCAGGCGGGATTGCAGTCAAGCACTAGTTTATAAATAATAATAAAAAAAAAAAATATTGTTGGACGTAATCAGATGAAAAGAGATATACTGTCGTTTTGATATGGTTTCGTTTTGTAGAACAAGTTTGACGGCCAATAAAACTGTTTGAATAACCGAAACTATTACTTTTATGATTCAATATACTAAAGTTTCCTTTTAATATGGTAACACATTCTAGGTTTCTTACCAATCGATGGGTAACATCGCTGTATAAGGAACCTACTTATACATCCAACTCAGCTTCCAAACTGTTTGCTGTACCTAAATATACTTAGTCGCTTAATGTAAATTGTGCGAGTTTCCGAACGCACGGAGGTAGCCAATTTTCCCGTATGCGACTTATGCTTCCTGTGAATGATTTGCCAAGTCCGCTCATAAATACCGGAGCCCGTCTCCAAACTACTCGGGACTTGGTACTATTAGACTACTAATGTCGTGACATCGTGGTTGTTTTCCTGTTTCCCAACAGGCTAGGCATGTAATTGTGTACGTGATTAAACTGGTTATGTTAAGTTTTTTGTTAATGAAAGCATAAAGTTAGGATGTTATGATGCCTGTTTTGCATGGGATGAATACCATTTGTAAATAAGCCATGTTATGAATTTAACTTATCATCATCAACCTTTTTATCGTCCCACTGCTGAGCACAGGTCTCCTCTCATACAGAGAAGGACTTACAACTTGTTTATCATAAGATTTAAAAGGATAATGAAAATATTGCAGTTTTTTTTAATGAAATAAGTGAACTTTAGATTTAGTTCAGTGGCGCAGCGGTTAACACGCCTGCCTGCGACGTGGAGGCCCGGTTTCGATCCCTGGCCAGGTCATGATGGAAAACGATCTTTTCCTGATTGACCCGGGTCTTGGATGTTTATCTATATATTTATCTATTATAAATATACTATCGTTGAGTTAGTATCCCATAACACAAATCACGAACTTACTTTGGGGCTAGCTCAATCTGTGTGATTTGTCCGTATAGGTATATTTATTTTTTATTTATTTATGACAAGCTATGAATATCAGAATAGTTACTTGTTAGTTATTTACTGTGTGTTTATGAATATGGCTTGTCTATCTAGACAAGGGTAGATATTTATTTCAATTTAGATTTGTCAATAATATATATTATTAATCATTGGTCATCATAGACAGGAAACTCTGTGGAAACAGTATTAAGCTAATTTGTTAATAGTTTTCTTAGGTTACCACTAATTTTAATATAATTAATTCCATATCTTTGACATTGGTCCAAGAGAACTAAAAATAATAGCAACATGATAACAATAGTTAGAAATGTTGCCAATGAAATGACTTACCCAACAACACAGTAGTATATCAATTTACTTAACTTACCATTGTTATATGAAGGACGTGACATCTGGTCCTTCACATAACAACGGCACTAGAACTAACCAAGTGAGCATCTACCAAATCAAATGACTTGATAACTTAGTTATAATCCTTATTAAAAACTAGCAACCTCTGTTACGTCAAACATTAACCAACATTTTTAATGAATCACTAATTATCATATATTTTGACTTAATCCAACTTATTCATAAACGCTGCTTAAAGTTAACTAGTAATTAGCGATTCTTTAAACACACATTTTAGACGTTTGCACGTCACTTAACTTTAATCATCGTTTATGAATAAACCCCTAAAACTCTGCGGCGATTATTCTTAAAGGATGATTAAAGTTAAGTAATGTTGAAAGGTCAAAAATGTATGGTTAAAGAATCGCTAATCACTAGTTAACTTTAAGCAGTGTTTATGTTGTGAGTATGTCGTGGTGGCCTAGTGGTTAAAACACCAGCCTCTCAAGTATGGCTGCGCGGGTTCAATTCCAGGTCAGGCAAGTACCAATGTAACTTTTCTAAAGTTATATGTACTTTCTAAGTATATCTTGGAGACCAATGACTGAAGGTGAAGGAAAACATCTTGAGGAAACCTGGACTTTAAGTCTGAAATCGCCAACCCGCATTGAGCAAGCGTGGTGATTACGCTCAATCCTTCTCTGTATGAGACGAGACCTGTGCCCAGCAGTGGGACGATAAAAAAGGTTGATGATGATGAGTGTTTATGAATAAGGGGAATATCTCTAACAGAGGTAAAATAATAAACTTTTAAGTAGTGAACAAATTTTAAGACAGAATAAGAGATGATTCTCAGAAATCATTAAAAAGTTTATTTATGACAACTCACTTTAAAACAATCTATTATATTAAAATAACAATACAAAATCTAAGATATACAACAAGTATTATTAATCATTTGTAGTAATAACACTTAGGTAAATTTGCAAGTTAAAGTCTGTTGTTTTTGTAACACAATATCTAGTCATTATATCAAATCAAATCCATTTATTTACTAGAATAAGCCTACATTCTGGTAAATAAATGGATTTGATTTGCATTTAGACATTATTATTTTAAGATCATATATTATAATATATGATCTTAAAATAATAATGTCCCCTTTATGTTCTACCATTACATATGATGTGGAAATCCTTACTAATATTATAAATCGGAAAGTGAGTTTCTTTCTTTGTTCCGCATTCACGCCGTAACTACTGAACCGATTGCTTTGAAATTTTGCTGATATGAAGTTAGAAGTCCAGATTAAATAATAGGGTACTTTTGATCCGGGAAAAATGACATTCCCGAAGGAAAACAAAAATATTATTAGCTTCATACCAGTTCGGAAATAAATGGCTCTGTGTATCGTTTAAAAGAAGGTAATATATTGCAAACAAATATGCACATGTAAACTTAGAAGCTAAATGATACGATAATTGGACCGCTTTCTGCAAATATGATCCGGCCCACAGAAACCTCATTTCGAGATAATTGAGTTGAAAGTTTATTCCGGTATTTCTCTGGCCTTGTAATGTTAAGTGCTGTATTTTTAATTTTATGATATTCTAGATGTACTAAAGTAATTTACATGCATGTATTTCATTTTCATCATATACATACATAGACACCTTTTTGATGTCGTCGCTCCATCTCGCCCAAGGGCGTCCTACGCTACGTTTGCCGAGACACGGTCTCCACTCGAGGACTCGTTTACCCCAGTGGTTGTCGGCCCTGCGGCATATGTGACCAGCCCAATGCCACTTCAGCTTACTTATCCTTTCAGTTATGTCGGTGAGTTTGGTCCTCTGTCGGATCACCTCATTTCTGATGCGGTCCTTCAGAGAGACGCCCACCATAGCCCGCTCCATAGCTCGTTGAGCGGCTTTAAACTTATGGACTAGTCTGACCGTTAGTGTCCACGTCTCGGCTCCGTAAGTCAGAACGGGTAGAACGCACTGGTTGAAGATTATAGTTTTCAAACATTGGGGTATGCCTATGCATGTATCTAGTAAATTTAATAGTTTAATAGGTATTCAAAAAACATGTGCGTGAATCATTATTACAAAATAAATTTTGTATGAAATTAACTGAATAATGAATTATGGCCTTTACATAATGCTTGCAAATCTTCTATGACAGCCAAAGCAACACCTTTCAATTTCTTTTTTGTAATCCACCTCAAGGTTGCGAAGAGAATAAATTAAAGTCTTGTACCAGTTTGGTTCTATAAGTTATTTTAATAACAATATCACTTTTACTTAGTTTACACTTTTAACAAGTACACCTGTGTAGCCTGCGACTGCTCAAGCTCGAATACCGTGTTCCCAAATGAGACCACCCACGTTGACAGCTATCTACTTGCTGTCAACCGACAAAAGTCATTTTAACAACTATTGAAATAGTCTCTCTTGGGAACACGGTTATAATTAGAAATTAAATAAAGACATTATACTGATTTAGTTACATACATACTCAAATAAATTTAAAAGGCTAACAGTCGGCCCTTCCTGTCATTTCACGTCTCGTGAAAACATTAATAATATAAAAGATTGTATATAAAAAAAATATTAATTATTTATTTCAATCTCTAATTAACAACAAATAGCATAAACTGAATCAACATCTCATGTCTGATTTCATCTCAAAATTAGAATTACATTAGATACATAACTACATCAAATATTTCACACTAATAATTCAACGAGGACGAAACCCCTTCACGTTTTCGCCTCAAAATACTGTATAAATTAATTGTAGCCTCTACATATCTAGATACATTAAAAATCTAATGATCATCCGAGGGCAAAACCCCTTCATGTTTTTGCCTTAAGATGTCACACTACAGTACTGAAGCCCCTTCATGTCTTCAGCACTGTCTAGTCATTCCACTGAAACCTCTGCATTTCAGTGGTCTGACAACTAAATTACCATACTACAGTACTGAAGCCCCTTCATGTCTTCAGCACTGTCTAGTCATTCCACTGAAACCTCTGCATTTCAGTGGTCTGAGAACTCTTAATTGCCATACTACAGTACTGAAGCCCCTTCATGTCTTCAGCACTGTCTAGTCATTCCACTGAAACCTCTACATTCCAGTGGTCTGACAACTAAATTACCATACTTACAGTACTGAAGCCCCTTCATGTCTTCAGCACTGTGTAGTCATTCCACTGAAACTTCTACATTCCAGTGGTATGACAACTAGAATAAAAAGAATAATTTTATTATTATTTCTCTGAAACAAACTGTTAAGATACACATAGCATGCAGAAATAGACAATTTGCAGAATATCAAATGTACAGTACTGAAGCCCCTTCATGTCTTCAGCACTGTCTAGTCATTCCACTGAAACCTCTACATTTCAGTGGTCTGACAACTCTAAATTACTATACTACAGTACTGAAGCCCCTTCATGTCTTCAGCACTGTCTAGTCATTCCACTGAAACCTCTACATTCCAGTGGTTTGACAACTAGAATAAAAAGATTAATTATATTATTATTTCTCTGAAACAAACTGTTAAGATACACATAGCATGCAGAAATAGACAATTTGCAGAAAATCAAACGGTTATAAGCGAAGACTAGGTTTCGTCATAATGAACAGATTTTTGATAATCATTAGAATCATCATCAGATTCATTATTGGTTCTATCAAATACTAACCATGGGTGAATCTTGTCTACGGAAAAAGTGCCAGTAAAACGGCGGTTACCTTTTCGAGTTAAAGGAGTATCTTCAATAATATATCTATCATGATCCAATACAGTTATTATGCGATAAGAACCACGAAGTTTTGGAACACGCTTTCCACTCTGACTAAATCACCCATTGCGAATGTAACCTGTATTAAAGTTTGTAGCACTGAAAGCAGCAAGTACAGTCCTATTGTACCTCTCTACTTGCCCATTTGCTCGCGGCGTTGCGACCGCATCTAAAGCATGTTTATCTACTAATGAATTTAGAAATTTCTTAAATTTTATGGAAGTAAACGAGGTTCCTCTGTCCGAGATTATTCTCTGCGGTACACCGAAAGTATGAAAATAATGTTGTAATGCTCTAATACTATTTGTACTTTTAGTGTTTTTAACTGGCTCCAGAATTATATATTTATTAAAGGCCTCTATAATCAAAAGAAGATATGAATTCGTCGTCTATATGAAGTGTGTGGAATGGGAGATCCACCTTTGGTATAGGGTGTAATTCCCCGGACCTTTTGCCAGGGGGAACTTTAGTATGAGCACATTCAAGACGTATGATGAATCTTCTCATTTTGGCAAACCAATATTGACTTTTTATTTTGTCATATGTTTTCTCAAAACAAAAATGTCCTAACATATCATGATTTGATCTGAGTAAACCTTATTCCTTTTGGTACAACCCGTGGTAACATGTCTTTCTTTTCAAACGTAGCTCGAACTGAATTGCAATCAGTGACTATTGTGAATTTCAGCCCTAACAAATACGCTCTAAATTGTTTTACGGACATTACTACAGCCAAGGTCTCTAAATCATAGGAAGTGAAACGGGCCTCTTCGGGGGAAGTCTGCCTACTGTAATAAGCAACAGCACTAAACGGGGAATCCTTTGTTGGTCTCTGCAAATTAATATTCCAGCAATCCCTAATTTAGAGGCATCAGTATGAAATTCTGTTTCATAGATCGGATTATAAAAAACAAGAACGGGGTGTTTTATCAATTCCGCTTTTAACATTTGGAGAGCCTTTTCTTCAGAACTTCCCCAATGCTAAGTAGAATTTTTCTAAGGAGTTGAGTCAATGGTCTAGCGATTGCAGAAAATCCCGTATAAAGCGCCGAAAGAAACTGGATAAACCAATAAACTGGCGGACTTTAGGAGAGGAAATCGTTGGACAGCTTCTATTTTATGCTACCCAGCCCGTATTCCGTTTTCATTTACTTTAAATCCTAAGTAATTAACAGACCGCATAAAGAAGTTACATTTTGATAATTTTAATGTTATTCCAGAGGACCTAAATAAATTTAAAGTATTACTTAATTTCTCAAAACCCTCTTGTAAAGTTTAATAAGCAAACGCATCTTTAAAACACGTTACCAAGGATATTATTAATAGATCGTTGAAAATTAGATGGAGCATTAGCCAAACCAAAAGGCATCCGGTTAAATCCAAAGTGGCCGTCAGGCGTTACGAAAGCTGTTGAGTGTTTGGAAGTTTCTGACATACTAATCTGGTAATATCTGGACGCAAGATCTAAGGTTGTATAATACTTGAAACCTGATAAATTGACCAGCTAATCATCAATACTTGGTAATGGATAATGTGTTTTAATTGTCTTCTTATTCAAATATCTATAACCTACACAAAGCCTATAATCTACAGTTTTCTTTTTGACTAAAAATTGGAGATGCGTAGTCCGACGTGGATGAGCGAACTATTCCCGAGTCCTCTAATTCTTTAACCATACTTCTAACAACTTGGCGTCCCGAATGAGCCAATCTATAAAGCCGGTAAACAACGGGACTATTGTCACTCAATATTTATCTCAACCCCTTATATACATCCTAATTCCTTGGTTGAAAAAGCAAAGCAAGCTATAGTAGTTTAATGACCGACTATAGGGATTTTTGAAGTGGACGCCCTTTTCTCGCTACATTCATTAACTAAGTGTCCTACTTTATTACAAGCAGTACACCGTTTGATTGGCTGCTTGCACTTATAATACGGGTGGCCTTCATCACCACAGTTATAACATCTAGATGGAAATTCTGTTATGTTAGTTTTAGTCCCTTTAATTTTATTGCATTTATTATCGATTACGCTTGCCTGCTGTGCATTCTTTTCCATTCGTTTATTAATTTTAACTCCCTTTAAGTAGACAAGTAACTTATCAAGATCAGAGTACTGTGCCGCTTCTGCACTAGTCCTTATTGATCGATCTTCGATCCCAAACAGTACGCAATCAATGGCATTCTTCCCAGTAATATTGCATCTGTTCAATAACACCATCTTGTTATAAAAATATTCCTCTAGAGATTCCCCAAAATGAGCTTTACAGGCAAGCATATCCGATAATAATTGAGCATAATTTTCGTCACTTGGGAAAGCTGATCGTAGTTTAATTTGCCACTCAGACCAGGAAAACATTACGCTAGGTAACCCTTGATACCACTTCAGAGCAAAAACCTACAAGTTTCGGTAGTGCGTAATGGATTGTTTGTCTTTCTGACCAATTATAAATTTGAGCACATTCATTTACTTTATTTATCCACGTGTCTATGGATTGGTTTCTTTTAGATGGATCGAATTCGGGAATAACATTAAAGACAGGAAAACGTTCATTGTTCCCATCAGCTTTCATGGTTTGAACACTTTGAACAACATCTTTCAACATTTGCGCTAACAATACTTTCTCACTAACCTGCTCGGCAATGTTACTATCACCTTGGAAAAACCTTTTATTGTGGCAACTGCTCCGTCTGGCGCCGCTCCGGCTGCGCCGCATGCCGTTCCGGCTCCGGCGCCCACTGCTCCGGCTTCGGCGCCCACCGCAACGGCTGCGTCGCACGCCGCTCCGGCTCCGGCGCCCACCGCTCCGGCTGCGTCGCATGCCGCTCCGGCCGCGTCGCATGCCGCTCCGGCTGCGTCGCATGCTGCTCCGGCTGCGTCGCAGGCCGCTCCGGCTGCGTTGCACGCCGCTCCGGCTGCGTCGCACGCCGCTCCGGCTGCGTCGCACGCCGCTCCGGCTGCGTCGCACGCCGCTCCGGCTGAGTCGCACGCCGCTCCGGCTGCGTCGCACGCCGCTCCGGCTCCGGCGCACGCCGCTCCGGCTCCGGCGCACGCCGCTCCGGCTCCGGCGCCCGCCGCTCCGGCTGCGTCACACGCCGCTCCGGCCTGGTCGCAGGCCGCTCCGGCTGCGTTGCACGCCGCTCCGGCTGGACAGCTCATCGCCCCGGCTGCGTCGCAGGCCGCTCCGGCTGCGTTGCACGCCGCTCCGGCTGCGCCCTGCGCTACTCTGGTTGCCCTGCGTGCCGCTGCGGCTGCGCTGCGTGCCGCCACAGCTGAGTCTCGCACATTGAAGGCATTGCGCACAAGACGGCAGCTTGGGATCCGGAGTTTGCAAGCGTCTGCTTCGACTATTCGATTGATCTTCCATTTGATTAGCTGAAATAGTATTTTGCACACGAGAGAAAACCGTTTCTTTTTTTTTTGTTTTTTTGTAGGGTACATTAAGAATATCGAAAATGGTTGATGTGCGTTTTATTTAATACGATATCTTTGTTTATTTTAAACACAGTAAAACATCAATAGTCAATCATATAAATCTACTAGGTAATTAAAATAATTTCATCAAATAGGCAAAATTATTTAAAAACACCAATAAAAAAAAATATACAAAAACTGAAACAATACCTTATTGCGTTGTGCTGGGCGTTTTGGTAACACTGAGAATACAATATTCTTAGTGCTATCCCAATTCTGAACTGTAATCCACCTCAAGGTTGCGAAGAGAATAAATTAAAGTCTTGTACCAGTTTGGTTCTATAAGTTATTTTAATAACAATATCACTTTTACTTAGTTTACACTTTTAACAAGTACACCTGTGTAGCCTGCGACTGCTCAAGCTCGAATACCGTGTTCCCAAATGAGACCACCCCCACGTTGACAGCTATCTACTTGCTGTCAACCGACAAAAGTCATTTTAACAACTATTGAAATAGTCTCTCTTGGGAACACGGTTACAATTTGAAATTAAATAAAGACATTATACTGATTTAGTTACATACATACTCAAATAAATTTAAAAGGCTAACATTTTATTGCCGCATCCGGCGGTACGTAGATACTAAATTAAACGGTTTAATAATAATGGTGCGAAAAAAACAAGTCGATACAGGACCGCCGTGCCGCCGATCGGAGGTCATTGAATCAATATTTTAAAGTATGTTCTATTCCGTTTACAGTTTTATGCTATTCAGTTTGTTTGAAATTTTATTTTTTTATTTTTGATACTAGGTTTTTTCTATGGTTTAGGATTATTCCAATGAACCAGCATTGTTCGTGTTTTCATTTATTGTCGTATTATCAGCAACACTCTGTATATTGTTACATAATGACTACAGGGTTAATTGTTAATAATTAAAAAGTAGAATACATTGTTTCAATTCATGTGATAATTTAATCGCCGCACACGTCCTTTGATATTATTATAACCAGAAAAATGTGGACATAGCAGTGGGACAAATGAAAGAAAAAGAGCATACTTTAGAGGTATGACGAATAGGTCTTGATGCCACTTTTAATTGTTTGTTGCACCGTGTGACGTCTTTACGTCAGCGCCGGCTGTCGCTGAAAACCAGCGTTGGGCTCTGTTTTGCATAGGCTCGCAGCATAACGCTGAGCGACAGCCGTTTTGCGTGGATGTGACGCATGTTTCCCACGACTATGTCTTATTTTTTTTGTGTTTTTGTAAACTTTTGCGTCATGTTTACTGCAAATAAACGTTTTTCCTTTCTTTCTTTTCTTGAAAAGTTTACTCATCCTCCAAAGGGAGAATCCTCCGACCAGACGGATGTTATGTCTGGCAGACACTTGCCCAAAGCTAAATGTCTGGAAGTTGTAAATGCTGGTTCAACGGTAAACTCTGCTTGCAAGATGTGAGATCCGTGTGATGTGCCATATGCCGTTTGTAGATACCGCTAAAATACATTTAATGCACCATACTTTTCCAGCTGGAGAATGTTGGCTTGAAAATCAGCAGAACCAAAACCGAATATATGTTCTGCGATTTCAGCGGTCTCTCCACTTCTGGAGCCATAGCGCTTGATGGCGCACTCCTACCAATTTGCTCCGACTTTCGGTATCTCGGTTCACTCGTACAAAGCGATGGCGAAATAGATCGGACGGTTAAGCACAGAATTAACACTGGATGGATGAAATGGCGGCAGGTCACGGGAACAATCTGCGACTCCCGCATTCCCATTAAACTTAAGGGGAAAATATATAAAACCATGATCCGACCTGCTGTCTTGTATGGATCAGAATGTTGGGCTACGGAAGGGATGAATGAAAGGCAATTGCATGCAGCCGAGATGAGAATGCTAAGAGGGATGTGTGGTGTTACACGAATGGATAGAATAAGAAATGAGTACACAAGAGGAAGTCTGAAAGTGGCACCGGTAGCTGAAAAGTTGTGTGGAAATCGGTTGTCATGGTACGGGCATGTGTTACGGAGAACTGAGGAGAATGTCGTGAGGAGAGTCTTAATTATGAATGTTGTGGCTATAAGAGTAGGGGAAGACCAAAGAAACGATGGATGGAATGTGTGAAGGATGATATGACTAAGAAGGGAGTGACTGCGGAGATGGCTTCTGATAGGGATGCATGGAAGAAAAAGACATGTTGCGCCGACCCCAAATAAATTGGGATAAGGGCAGGAGAATGATGATGATGACTTTTCCATCCTTTGGTCCGCATTAAATTATTTTGTCAGATTGCTGGTGGAGTAACATTACAATAGTTAAAATTCGTCGTGTTCCGGTTGATGACTGGTGAAGCCGTACGAAGGATGGGTCTGAGCAGTTGTGTTGCGATGTGTGCCGGGTACGATGCGCCAAATGTTGTTTTGTCGGGAGTTTGGTCGTGGAGGGTTTCCAGATCAATCTCCCTCTGGCGCAGCATCGTTGGTCGTGTTGTTAGGTTTAACATTACATCACCTCGCTCAACTGCCGTCTTCCTTCCTATTCACTTAGTTTTTCTGAATGAATAGGCTCTTAAACTAGCGCTCTTTACCATCAACGATTGCATCACTGCTTGCCATCAGGCGGGATCGCAGTCGAGAATTAATTTACAATTATAAAATAAAATAAGATGAAAAAATTGCATGCCACCATAAATATTTTATCAATACATAGTATAAAACAAAGTCGCTTTCGCTGTATGTCCGTATGTATGCTTAGATCTTTAAAACTACGCAACGGATTTTGACGCGGTTTTTTTTAATAGATAAAGTGATTCTTAAGGAAGGTTTGTATGTATAATAAATGCATAATATAGTAGAGAAACACTGAGAAATCTAAAAAGCGCGATAAAACCGAACTCCACGCGGGCGAAGCCGCGGGCGGAAAGCTAGTCATGTATAAAGTATCACTGTAATAAACAAATTATTTTTATTGATGAAAATTTTAATATTTTCAAGAAATAAAACAAAACGAAATAAAGGGAAAACGGAAAATGAAAAAATAATTGTATCTAACTTTAACTCGTTTTCAGAGTTCCGCAATGTAAAAAAGAAGACGGCTCTGTAATAAGATCACTCGTTTTTCTGTCATAGTCGATTTTATCTGGCTTGATAAGGGTTGTTGCGTCGAAATGTTGGCGCAATAGAACATAGTTATAGAGATTATTTTCACATTTTAACAAGTTAAGACAGGAAATGTCTTGTTCTGATTGGACGTTGACACGAATATATTATAATTATATTGCTTGGTTAAAATTAGAGTTGTTCAAAACGGATATAAAACAATAGCACGCTACTACTACTAATTTCTACTACTAATTACTACTACTATTAATTTCTAGCGCGCTATTGAATGCTCTATGTTATAGCGCTCTAAAAATAAGAAAGCACGTGGGCGTCCAGCAGGCGCGATAATTCTTACAACACGCAACATTTCGTAGCACGTTATATTACATATCGTTCTTCGTAGTTTCAGGCCCCATGCTATAACAGAATGTAAAAAAATAAAGCAATATAAAAAGATATCAATGAACTCTCCTTCACACTTTTCAGACTTAGGACTATCTATAATTGGTAAATGTTAATCTAACATTAATTTTGATAAATCGTAAATCAATTATAGGCGTATTTAAAAGTTCAATGATTTGTATATACAAAAATCAACTATTTACATTATACACAGATATATATACAATACTTCTTCTTTAATTTATATTTTATTTACATTTAAAAACATTAGTTGAGCTAATTTTATATTAAGTGATACTAATATTTACACACACTAACAAGCAAGATCGCGCGCGATGAAATAGCGTGCTGCGAAGTTGGAAGTTGCAGTCCACACCGCTCACGCGATAATTGCTCGAGGAGTGTTGGCGCGCGCTGTTCGTTTCATTCATGGCGTCATAGCGTCGTAACGTCCATCTACCTAGCATGCGCTATGCGCTACGAGGAAATAGCGCGCTATAGAATGGCGCTAGGCGCTATATTAACCACCTCTATTTAAAATATGTTTTATACAGTTAATCTTTATAAATATTTTGTATTATTTTATTATAATAACACTTGATGTATATGCATGTGAAACGTTCGAAATATTTAAGAATTTTGGAAAAACCATTAAACTAGACTATTTTATTCGTGTGAGCAACAACGTAATTGTGAAAAAAAAAAAAACGTCGAAGTGCGAGTCAGACTCGCGTACCGAGACTCAATCAGAGTCGAGTTCCGAACCATTAGCACGTCTGTTATATGAGCCTCCTTAAATATTTATCTGTTTTAATTTACATATTTGTTTTTAAAATTATTATGTGTATAACTAAAAATTCTGTGCATATTTAAAACGTCTATCTGTTAGTAATACCGAACAAAAACGGCAAAAAATCACGTTGTATGACAGCCCCGAAAAAACAGAATAAAATTAATATTAATATTATTCTGTTTTTTGTTTGTTACAGCGGCAACAGAAATACAATATCCATGCAAATTTCAACTCTCTAGGTTTCACTGTTCATGAGATACAACCTAGTGAAAGACAGAAAGACAGTGCAGGCCTAAGTTTCGGAACCCTTAAAATTAACAAACTTCAATATAGACTCATCATCTTTGCATCACGATCAACTACGAAGTCTTTTTTAAATTACTTCGTATCATCATCATCATCTCAGCGGTAATCTCAGTCGCAACGAAACTTTTTCAGCTTTTAGAGTGTGGGGTCCGCTTTATCAGTCTAACTGCTGATTTTGACTAAACTTCGATACTTTCCGTGAAGCGACTGTAGTCTGACCTCCACCGACAACCCGAAGGCGATATCGAAGCATTGCAGTTAGCCCAATTGTTGGACTTTTGAGGGCTCCAACAACCCGTAACGACTGCCATTAAATGTTCGTATGGCAACTGGGACGAATGGCTTAACGTGTTTTCCGAGGTACGACCAGACTAGTGAAAATATGTATATTCAAACATACAAATATTTGCACTGCGCGGGGATCGAAACCGCGACTCCTTTTTTTCCGGATAGGAAATCATCAAATGACTTCTTTCGCTCTGAGTGGAGCGGAAGGTCGTGTCAGACTTTTACTGTCTAAAACCCACCCGTGTTTCTTCACTTGCCTTTGCGCCAGGGTCAGGGCCACAGGGCAACCCGCGCTTCATTGCGCTACCGCTACGCCACGGAGGCTGTAATTTTACATTACTTCGTATGATTTTGTATAGGTATTACGAGTAAAAATATTCTAATTATTCTTTTTTTTATAAGTTATAAACTAGCGCTTGACCGCAATCCCGCCTGATGGTAAGCAGTGATGCGATCATTGATAGTAAAGCGCGCTAGTTTATTAAGAGCCTATTCACTCTAGCCTTGAAGACACTCAAATTGTAATGTGACGGAAACACCGTCGCTGGCAAATTGTTCCAGTCCCTCGATGTACGCGGTATAAAAGAGGAAGCGAAACGCTGCGACCGGGTCGCAGTGGTGTCAACAACGTAAGGGTGGAAACTCGCCGTACGACGGGTCGTCCGATGGTGGAACGGAGATGGGGGAATTAAATCATGCAATTCCCTTGCACACTCACCAGAATGCAGCCTCGTCACCTATTTGAATCCTAAATACCTGTATATAATTCATAAAAAATAATTGAGACTGTATATAGCAATATACATAGCTGTACGTCAATGTGCTACACAATTATAAAGTCCGCAATTGAATAATAATTCCGCACTTAGTTAATTCCATAGTCATGATTGCCAGACTCCGATGTCAAAAGCTAGTAACAATTTAGTTTAATTACAGGCGTAACAACTTGCAAGTCATTTAAACTGTCTCCCCATTCGACGATACTGTATCTACAAGCTGAAGAAAACTGTTACTCTTTTAAAATGTTCACTCAATGTAACTGTATACATTAACAGACTGTTGTTTATTTATGTTAAACGTGGCTTTTTGTTGTCCCAAAGCAATTAATTTTGAATTCTGATACTCAGTTGTATTTTAACGAAAAATCAAACCTAAAAGGTTTTATTTTTCGGAAAATAAAACCTTTTAGGTTTGATTTTTTGAAATGCTTTAATTCTTTGTAAGCTCTGCTACTATATTTCCCAAAGCCTGACTTAATGATGTCTAGAATAATATTTAAATTATATTTGCTTTTTCGTTTCAACGCAGTTTACGGTTCATTAAGCCTAGTAAGTATAAGTTTTCATTACGAAACTCGATCCTCGATATCGAGCGCGTTTGGCGCTCTCATTGGTTGAGAGTTCTTACAACCTTGAAGCGGGCCAATTGATGAATCAAACGCGCTCGATATCGACGATCGAGTTTCATAATGAAAACTCATACTAGGCCTAGAGATCTAGTTACTCAAATATTGTTATCTTTCCCACTTTGCCACTTATTGATAAAAATGTATCTTTGTCCTATTTTATTCATTACTAACACTAGTTTATAAGCTCAAAATTGTACTAACAAATATGGAATAATCTGAAATAAAGGAATTATTATTATTATTTATATCACGCTGCTACGAAAGTTTAGCAACCGTGCTACGGTTTCGTAGCATCGTAGCATTCTACGACTTGTCTCTTTTTCGGCAGTAAAGCTTAGGACAATCGTAGACTAATATGTTGTGTTGTAGTACATTTACTAGCTAGAAGCCCCTAGCGTCTAACTAGTAAATGTACAATAACATGGTAACTTACGTTTTACTAGTCAGTCATGGTTCATAACCAATCACGAAGAAGGCTTGATTAATAAGCAAACGATGATTTAAGATAAGAAATATCTAAATAATGGAATACACACCAATTCCCTGTTGATATAAGAAAAATATGGACGTAAACAATAGCAATGAATCGCGAACGAGAGATAAAACATAGTAGATATATATTAGCTCCACAATTTGTACGAGTCAACCGTGGTAAACGAATTACAGGGGTGCTCTTATACGATGGTATGTAACTAGTATGTTCAACTTTATCTCAGTTTTCCGGTTTATCTAAAGTAAAAGCTTTGGATGAACCGATCTTAAACTACAGCGGGAACTCATTTGTGGTTCGTTAAATATTTTATATTCTAGAAGGGAGATTAGATACACTAGAAGCATCGGTTCGTGAGGATTTTATGTTAATGTAAATTACTTACTATTGTGTACCGTCATGGTGGCCTAGTGGTTAAAACATCAGTCTCTCAAGTATGAGTGCGCGGGTTCGATTCCAGGTCAGGTACCAATGTAACTTTTCTAAAGTTATATGTACTTTCTAAGTATATCTTGGACACCAATTACTGAAGGTGAAGGAAAAAATCTTAAGCAAACCTGGACTTTAAGTCTGAAATCGCCAACCCGCATTGAGCAAGCGTGGTGATTACGCTCAACCCTTCTCTGTATGAGAGGAGACCTGTGCCCAGCAGTGGGACGATAAAAATGTTTATGATGTGTAGAATTAAGTTTTGTAACTGTACAAACAGCTGTGCTCACTACTTCTTTTTCTGAGCTAGGATGCGACTTTACCCGCTTGCAAAATTTGCACAACCTGCTATACGAAGGAAAATGCGCGCTATAAAAATACGCTATAAAACAAGAATCCCATTCCCGAGATCCCCTCTAACTAATCTAATATTTTATCTTCTGTTAATGAAATAGCAGGAAAAGGATGCACTTATCTTAAATTTAGTTTAGTTTGTGAACAAGAGAATTTGGTCCAATATTAACCAGTTTAATCCTACTAATATGTATTAAAAAACCGAAAGTTTGTGAGGAGGTATGTATGAATGGGCGGCACCGCCGCGTACGCGTGGCGGCGATCGGCGGCGATTTCTCGAGTCCGGACGGGTCCAAGCCATGCTCTGGAGCGGGAGTGTATGGCAGGCCGTCAACTACTTCTGCAAAGCAGTCATCATCATCCCAGTGTTAATCCCAGTCGCATCCGAAGCCTTTTCAGCTTTGGAGTCTGGGGTCCAACTGCTGATATGGCTAAACTTCGACATTTTCAATGAAGCGACTGCCGTCTGACCTCCACAACCCGAAGGCGACATCGAAGCATTGCAGTTAGACCAATTTTTGGATTTTTGAGGGCTCCAACAACTCGTAACGACTGCCACTACATGTTCGTATGGCAACCGGGACCAACGGCTTAACATGCTTTCCGAGGCACGACCAGACCAGTGCAAATATTCATATTCATACATACAAATACTTGCACTGTGCGGGGATCGAACCCGCGCCACCTTGCGCAGCGGCCGCGTCCGCTACCGCTACGCTACGGAGGCTGTCACGGAGGCTGTGTACTTCTTCAAAGCAGTGATGCTGGCAAAGGAGGAGGCGGAGCGCATGTGGGAGCGGGAAACTTAGCACCCTCACGCCACTAGCCGCCTCAGGAGATGCCCTGGTTGGGAAACAACATCGTACTACCGGGCACCGTAGGCGCGGGCTTGTGGGCTGCGAGCAGCGGGCAGCTCAATTAAGGACCAGGCTCTGGTCGCCGGTGCGTTGTGTTACACGCGCTCCTCAAATAGATGTCAGCACATCGTGACGGGGTCCACGAAGAGCGATGCCTAGGTTAGGGTTATAGGTTAGTCAAAAGAGAAACCGTGGAAGACGAATACGGGTCGGTTTTAGTCAGTAAAAGTCTGACACGCCGCTTCTGCTCCGCCTAGAGCGGGAGAGATCATTTGATGATTTTCCATGACACCGAAAAAAAAAAAACTAATCGGATGTGCATGAAACACACATGGCGCACATATGGTTATATAGACAAGAATTTTACTTTTATCCCGATATTCCCACGGGAAACTTATGAAGGTGAAACAGCGCAGCTAGGTCCAAGTTATAACCAAAATTATATCCAAAATTGGATATAATTTAATTGCCAAAGGTAAAAGAAATGGCTAAACGACTGCCCCAGCTCGGTTAAACGAATAAGAATTTCACACTCACTCCTAATATTTATACATATCGACGCTTCAAAGGCAATCATATCTAAGCGACAAAAATTCGTAAATTTAGTTATATACACCATTCGAACCGCCACATTTTTCTACAACGTTTGGTGTATACAGTATGTTAAATAACAGAGGGCGTTCCCTTAAACTCGTTAATATATGTCATTAATAGATTAAAATAAAAATATCAGCACAGAAAATTAAGCATAAAAAAATCCGATTAAAAAAAATTATAATTGAAAATAAATTTGAAACCTCCTGTTTTAAATCAAAATAGTAGTCGTCATGTATAAATAAATTGCGACGTTGCCGTCTTTCAAGTTCGCATGTACAGTGTGTTTCTTTTACATGTCAATTTAAAGTTTTATTGAATATTTTCATATTGAAAAAATTTTAAAACATTTTGTTTTCGAATGGAAATATTTTTTTTAGCATGTATGTATGCTATACTATTTCGGGTTAACGGGAACGCCCTCTGTTAGTTAACATACTATAAAACTCAATTTACGAATTTTTGTCGCTTAGATATGATTGCCTCTCAAGCGTCGATATATATTCATGAATTGTTTTGTGTTTAAAAATTTCTTATAACTTTCATGAACTAAGAAACATAAAAAAGTATCTCAATTCTTTTTGCTTGTTATGCATTATTTTGCTTTGACATGACAATATCAGGGAGTATCGTAAATCTATTGTATCAAGTTCTTTTCTTGCAATTACTTAATCTTTGTATATATCTACTTCATGTAGGTACCTTAGCGTAAAATCACCAGTGAAAAACACAATCTATCTATACTAATATATAAAGCTGAAGAGTTTGTTTGTTTGTTTGTTTGTGCGCGCTAATCTCGGTAACTACTGGTCCGATTTGAAAAATTCTTTTTGCGTTGGATAACCCATTAATCCGGGAAGGCTTTAGGCTATATAACATTACGCTGCGACCAATAGGAACGGAGCATAACTATACCACGCGAACGAAGTCGCTGACGGCCGCTAGTTATCAATAAAAATCGTCGCAGATACCTTAAAACGCTTAGATAAAAGTTCATAGCAATGTCATTGTTTGAACTTTTTGTACCTTTGTTGTAGGAGTTACGCGATATCATTTTTAATATTGTGCAGATATGAAAATTTCCTAAACCTTTTTAATTAAAAATACTAATTTTCAGCTATTTGACAGCCTCCGTGGCGTAGCGGTAGCGAACGCGGCCGTTGCGCAAGGAGGCGCGGGTTCGATCCCCACACAGTGCAAATATTTGTATGCATGAATATGAATATTTGTACTGGTCTGGTCGTGCCTCAGAAAGCATATTAAGCCGTTGGTCCCGGTTGCCATACGAACATCTAGTGGCAGTCATTACGAGTTGTTGGAGCCCTCAAAAATCTAACAATTGGTTTAACTGCAATGCTTAGATATCGCCTTCGGGTTCAGTGTCGGTGTTCAGTGTCGGTGGAGGTCAGACGGCAGTCGCTTCACGGAAAATACCGAAGTTTAGCCAAAATCAGCAGTTACACTGAAGTGGACCCCAGACTCCAAAGTTGAAAAGCTACGGATGCGACTGGGATTAACGCTGAGATGAAGAAGAAGACTAATTTTCAGCTACTACTAGGAATCATGTTTATACATGAGTTTTCATTGCGCGTTCTCTTTCATACGTAAGTTTAGCCTTGTCCTTTCTACAAAAAATAATTAATAGCTGTTGTATCAAAAATAAATATAGGTAAGATGTGACAGTGCTGCCACATTCAGTCATCGTATGGACAAAGCGTATAATTTAAATATCTAAATTTCAAAATGTTTGTCTCTGACTGCATTTAGTTGATGGTCCCCGTTTCTAATAATTAAATCGTACATATAGTGGAACTTCATTTCGCCAGGCAGCTGCGTCTGTTTTAAGTACAAATTGGAGCTGTGAGTAATACCCGCACTGAAGACTTTGCCACGAACGTCATTAACAAACAGGGACCTAATATCAGCTTAAACTCACTCAAAAACATGTTTATTGTGCAACAAATGCAGGAAAAGGAACAAAAGAGTTTCCAAAAATAGTTATAAATGCTCTCAATTACTTAACAATAACCTAAAAACTGAAACCATTATTGCACGGACAAGACTTCTCCAGAAAATCCTTAAATATTTTAACTATGATATTAAAATATTATAACTCGAGTTAGTTATTTGCGGCTTGAGGTCGTTATCACATCGTCAATTGCTTATTCGATTACGATCGTTAAAATTGGAATTTAAACCATGCAAACTTCACCCAACAAACGGTCGCAGCGAATCGAAAACTTAAGAAATACTCGGTAGTTGGAGTACTACTCCGCGATCAGTTCACTTAACATTTATATTAACGATTATACCCCAATTATAAAACCATTCTAAACCTCTTGTATGGAGTACTATTTATTTATTACATTGAGAGGAGTTTTGGTGAGCATTATATACCTATGTATACAAAACGCCACAGGTAAAAGTTTAATCGCTAAAGATTCCAGCTAAACAATATTTCAGCTTTATGAATTACATTATTCAATCTCTGCTTATGCGTGCACGTTTGCGAAGCACTTAGCATTCAGCCGGGCCGACCGGTTACTTTATAGACAAATATTTCACTCTAACATACGAGCAACGCAAATAAAGCTGAGCATTTTTTCTCCACGTTTATATTTTCCTCTCTCCTTTGAAGTTGGCACTTTATTTAATGCCGTGTTAGTTCTTATATTTTCACTCGGTGATACAATAGACAAGATACCTTGGAACTTTACACCATGCACTTAAAAATGAAATTATTGTCGTACGTGGCCACTTTTAAGCGTATACATTTTTGCACTTTTAACTTGACTCGTTTCCTTTTATTAGTTTAAGTAGTAGCAACCCTAGAAGACGTAATAAGGCTTAAGTCTTCTTATAATAGACATCGCTATTTGTCTCAGCACTACACGAACACAATTTAGCGTTCGACTTACAACTTAGTCTGCGAGTTAATATTCTAACAAAAACAAAGACGTAATTTCGGATCTTTGACTGGCTGAGAACTTAAGTACGACACAGTGTAACACCCGTCCCTCGAAATACTGACACTCTATTAAAGGCATCGGGGTGAAATAAATGGTGTTGATAACGAACCTAATGATTTTAAAAGTGTGTGACACAGAGATGATGTTTTTTTAAATACTGATCTCAAGATTCGTTCATATGTAATATAATATTGATAAACTTGAATTACCTACTTACATAACATCATGATCAACCTTTTATCGTCCCACTGCTGGGCACAGGTCTCCTCTCATACAGAGAAGGATTGAGCGTAATCACCACGCTTGCTCAATGCGGGTTGGCGACATTGCGACATAACATAATCAGTCTATAATATCTCCATTCCTGGGAAACAAGCCTTCTCTGGGTGAAACGGAGTGGGCCGTAATCTACCACGACCCAGCACAGGTTGGTAATTGTCACATGTCTTCGAAATATTGTCTCTAGGACATGCCCGTTTCATCAGGATATTTTCCTTGAACGTTTTGAGAGCAGTAGTGATGAAATAATTTACACAAAGTACAGTGCCTGCGGGTAAGCAACTTGTAAGTTGACTCTGATATCACTAGGCCACCGCTGCTCTCACCGGGAACCTACTTGCTTGCGTCAGCTAAAATTTGATTATATGAAATCATAAAACTCATAAATAGTGCTAAACAACTGGGACTAGAATTGCCATGTCGAATTAGCGAAACTAACACAAATGTCGTTGTTATCTCTCATTATAAACACAATGATAGGACAATCATAATTATGAGCATCTGTCTATGAAGGATGATGTTATGAACCGTTGAGTGGATGCTCCCACCGGATGCTGAGGGCCCTTCGCCCACAATTTACACAGAACATTATTCAGTGATGCTCAGACTACTTGTCTCGAACCACTCAGTACCAACCTCAATTGAGTGAAAGAGAATTGAAATGTATTTAAAGTTAACGTAAAAAAAATGTTCAGTCAAAGCTTAAACGATAGCTTTACTTGCGGTAAGCAAGCAACAGATATCGTTTTTAGTGTTTTTTGCTTTGCGAGCTCATATTGAATTATTTTCCGCTGCTGAATGGATCTGGGTGAACAGAAAATTTATTTTGGTTTTAAAAAGAGCAGTAAATTCTGCAATAGGTAATATATTTTATACATCGATAACTAAATTTAAAACCTGTAATTAAAACTCATTCAGGGTACGTTCGTTCATAAAACCAAGTACATTAAGCAAGAAATATTAATTCATCATTGACAATACCTGTAACTGCAGAGTTAGCTCAGATAGAACTCATTAGGTATCAATAAAATCATCATCATCATCACAGCGTTAATCCCAGTCGCATCCGAAGCCTTTTCAGCTTTGGAGTCTGGGGTCCGCTTTACCAGTCCAACTGCTGAAATGGCTAAACTTCGACATTTTCGGTGAAGCGACTGCCGTCTGACCTCCACAACCCGAAGGCGACATCGAAGCATTGCAGTTAGACCAATTGTTGGACTTTTGAGGGTTCCAACAACCCGTAACGACTGCCACTAGATGTTTGTATGGCAACCGGGACCAACGGCTTAACGTGCTTTCCGAGGCACGACCAGTAAAATGTATTGTTTAAATGGCATTGCGTTACAAATAACTTGGCTAATTGCTTTGTACTGTGTGCGATGCATTGAACTTTTTACTATGCCTGTAGCCAGGGGTAATCAATCCGTGACGGAAAGCAATGTAACGGGTCTGTTGAAAAGCAAATAAATATTTATAAAAAAGAATAACGTTTTATTTCAGCGTTGACAATGCAACCGCAAAAATGGTGGTGGGCTAGTGATGTGGTAGTGTTCCGGGTTGTTAATCCGAAACGTTGACTTTTTCACGTAATGGATAGTCGCATGATGCCAAAATATTTGCAGTTGTTCTATGGGCTACTAGACTCCACTACTAGTATTATTATTCCTTTGAAAAATTTATTAGCGCTTACTTTGAAAGAAACCGTGATTATGTCAAAGAAATAGCACCTGTAGAAGCAACAATTTGACCTAGGTACCTTATCATCATCATCTCAGCGTTAATCCCAGTCGCATCCGAAGCTTTTTCAGCTTTGAAGTCTGGGGTCCGCTTTACCAGTCCAACTGCTGATTTTGGCTAAACTTCGATATTTTCCGTGAAGCGACTGCCGTCTGACCTCCACAACCCGAAGGCGATATCGAAGCATTGCAGTTAGACCAATTGTTGGCATTTTGAGAGCTCCAACAACCCGTAACGACTGCCATTAGTTGTTCGTATGGCAACCGGGACCGGCTTAACGTGCTTTCCAAGGCACGACTAGACCAGTGCAAATATTCATATTCATGCATACAAATATTTGCACTGCGCGGGGATCGAACCCGCGCCTCCTAGCGCAGCGGCCGCGTTCGCTACCGCTACGCCACGGAGGCTGTCAAGACCTAGGTACCTTATCTTGCACTCAATCTGTACTCGGGATGAAAAATAAATACATGTATACTGCTTTCCTTTTAAACAAAATATGTATAGCACTCAGGACACAAAGACGGATTATATAGAGATTTACTTCATAATATTTCTATCCTCTCTTATACGAGGTCCTTACGCGTTGTTAACGAATGCTTGAGGCTCCAAGTATTGAGGACACGCTTTTATGTCGCTGTAGCCCTAGCGTGATACATGGCGCTCCCTGACACCGTAAATAATAGTAAGCGTCCGTATAAATATCCCAGATCATTAAGGGACACCCTCAAATATTTTCTTTGAACTTAGCCGCTGCTAAGCAGAAAACTTTGTTGATTTACTTTTCTAATAGTTTTAATTTGCCTTTATTTTGCTCCAAACCTTGATCAAATAATAACGAAGAAGCAGGAACTCACTTTGTATTTGTAAGACCTATGATATGTACCTGTGTATCACAAATAAACTATTTGATTTGAGAAAGTAGCTTATCAATGCACAAATGAACTGAAGCTGTACGAATGAACAATTTGATATATACATACATATACATATATGTAGGTTGAAAGTTGAAACCGTGGGTATATTTGTGGCGTGATGACTTTTAAAAAAATGAATGAATAACTTTTTGGTGTGAAAATAAATATTACGTCAATAAATGTAAACATTTATCTAGCGAAGCGTGAGTGTGCTATGCACCTCCTCCTAGCCTTCCGTATAATGCAGGCGCTTGATTTTATGATGATGATTAAAGTGCTAATCATAATAGGTAATAAAAATCAATGGCGCAGGGTTCGTTAGACATTCCCTAAACCATATATTAAAAGAGGTACGTCACATTTATAGAATACTAGCTGTTGCCCACGACTCCGTCCGCGTGGATTTCAGTTTACAGGAGCTTAGTTGATATAAAATAAGCGCCTGTTAAAATAATAGGAGCAATATGTACGCCCGCGCTCACTAACGTTTTCGCAACAATTTTTATTACTGCTCAGCTCCTATTGGTCATAGCGGGATGATATTATACAGCATATATCCTTTCTCAGACTTTAGACTAACTGTGTACCAAATTTCATTACAATCGAACCAGTAGTTTTGGCGTGAAAGCCGTACAGACAGACAGACAGAGATACTTTCGCATTCATAATATTAGTATGGATTAAGCAAAACACAGTCATCAAAATCCGTTCAGCACTTCGTGTGGGTGGGAACCAGCAAACAATTTAAGGGCACTTCCTATAAATATCGCACGATGGAGTCACGAAGAGGTCTACACATATTTATAAATAGTAAGGTGAAATACATTTTGACCTTCTCTTCTTCACCATTGTATGTTGTATGTGTTAATACATATACTATTCATCTTTTAAACCTTTAGTACCTATCTGTCAGCGTACCTTATAATATAGTTTATTTACCTATGTTGAATTTGAGGATGATAAGGAGTTTTTTTAAACTTTTTGTAGGTGGACCTGACTTACTGGGAATAAATAAAACATAAAAGATTTTTGTTTTCAATTACATTAGGTTGAATACACCTAAACTAATTTAATTTAAAATAAAAATCTCTGTTAAGATTCAGGTAGGTATTTATGGCAGTTTTGTTTGTTTTTCAAACTTGTTAATTAGATTTCATTCACCTCTGGTGTAATTGAAAAAGTACTTACACAAGGTATATATTGACTCGCTCGTCGATGTTTCTTTATTTACGTGGCCTTTACCTTTCCACAACAGTGAAGTTCTCACAGACGAAAGCTGATTTAATTAGTGCTATTGGCACAGTTGAGCGGTGCTTGCAAGGAGTTTATCTCCGAGGGGCGACTCCACCACAATAAACCCTTTTCTCTACAACTCCTGTGTTATTCCTTATAGCTAACAGACTCGTAACTGTTAACTCTTTACTTTAAACTATGCGTTAATTAATTATCCGTCATTGTATTGTGAAAATGTTTAAGAGTTTGGCTTTCTATTTTAAATTCTAAAACAACTAGGTAACTCGGAATTCTGTTATAAATGAGATAGAATGTTTGTAGGTTCCAGTGCTTGAAATAAAGTTACACAAAAACTTGAAAACCACTTTTCGGAATCACATAATATATATCGTTTTTAAAACATTTTTTTTAAATTACTTAATTATAAGTTTTCAAATTCCACACAACAAATCCATTCATAAACCACAAGTTACCAACCACTTACTTAAAAGAGGCTTTACAACCCTTTCAAGCAGAAAACTTTCTTCATTGAACCATGAATACAATAAGTATCGTAGCTCTCCCCTCGGTTGGAATTTAAAATACCTGATAATACAGCTGCTTTGAGAATAAACTTACTTTATCGATAATAACCGCATTTCCTACTTTTACCTTGCAAGCCACTCTAGTTAAGTAGACATTTATGACAATGGCGCGGGCGTAATAGGTACTCCTCTGTCACATTACGGTTTCACTTCATGAAATATATCCGCAACCCTTCGAGGGCAACATGCAACTACTTCTTTTCAATGTAAATTAAGCAAGTAACTGTTAAACAAATACTTAATAGTTACCTAATAAATATTAGTTAGTAGCTTTCCGCCCGCGGCTTTGCCCGCGTGGAATTCGGTTATATCGCGCTTTTTAGATTTCCCTCGGGAATATCAAATTTTTCAATAAAAGATAGCCTATGTCCTTTCTCAGGGTCTAAAGATTGTCTGTGCTAAATTTTATCAAAATCGGTTGAGAGGTTTAACTTTCGCATTTATAATATTAGTATGGATTCTATATTAACACTAGATGCGCGTGTTATATCTATAACGAGTCATAATTCTAATAAAAGTATTGTATTGTGGATTGCTTAAGTTTAGTTAATTCCGAAGGTAGAATAACTTTTATAAAATTATAAAAACGGCTCGATGGTACTCTGGGAGTGGCATTTCTTATAAATACGGTGACTCGTCCCTTAGTAGGGAGTCTTCATCGAGCCGTCGGACCGAGCACACTACCAGTTAAGTATTCTTAATATTTGTTATAGGCACATAATTCTTATGTGCCTGGTCTTATGTAATTTGTATTGCTGATATTGCTGATGATTCTAAATATGCCCAGTGTGTAATGTTATAAGTAAATACAGACATAATGTTTCTTCTATAATGTCTGCTTTAATATTATTTAATAATTCACACTCTGCTATCCTAACACGCGCGTTAAAGCAAAAGAAACAAATGCCCAAAATAATATTTATATTAAATTAAAAGACATCAGAGAGAGGAAATTTTCGTAATCTTAAGAATGTTCAGTCTGATCTCAGTCTCAAGCAGTTACAAATACCTGTGATTTCTGTACATTTTTGTCAAGTTTTGACTTGTATTCGTTTTGTACTGAGATAAAATTGCGAAAAGATTTTGAATGTTTTTAGTTATGGGAATTATTTGGTCATCATCATCATCACAGCATTAATCCCAGTAGCATCCGAAGCCTTGGAAGCTTTGGAGTCTGGGTCCGCTTTACCAGTCCAACTGCTGAAATGGCTAAACTTCGACATTTTCCGTGAAGCGACTGCCGTCTGACCTCCACAACCCGAAGGCGTCATCGAAGCATTGCAGTTAGATCAATTGTTGGACTTTTGAGGGCTCCAACAACCCGTAACGACTGCCACTAGATGTTTGTATGGCAACCAGGCCCAACGGCTTAACGTGCTTTCCGAGGCACGACCAGACCAGTGCAACTATTCATATTCATGCATACAAATACTGGCACTGTGCGGGGATCGAACCCGCGCCACCTTGCGCAGCGGCCGCGTCCGCTACCGCTACACCACGGAGGCTAAATTTGGTATTCTGTTATAATTTCATGGCTTCTTAAATAATGTGTACGTAGCTAAAAACAGTTTTTCTCAAAAACCTTTAAGGATTGAAAGATTTTGGATTGACATGAAAAGATTTTCGAATAACTACAAAAAAATCTGAAATTATTGTCTTTTTTTGCATCGGCTTATCTCGACGACTATAACAGTGTTATCCTTGACATTTCTTGAATGGAAAAGAGGGGCGGCTCAATAACCATCCAATTTGCATAACCTAATTTCTCGTGGCTGCGTCAAATTGCTGACAGATCTCAGAGCCCGCACTTCGATCATAATGGATGGGACGTCGATTCCGATAAGACCGTAAACTGACAAGAATATATCTGGTCATTAACGCACGCTCCGATGTTACTATCCAGTACCTATATATCGGCTACTGCCCCTACCCTTAAATTGGTAGTTTATATGTGGGTATGGCCCCATTTTGGCAAATTACTAAATAAATGGTTTTGATAAGTTTTATTTACTGACAACAATCATGGTTTTTGTACTACCTACTGTACTATCTTTCAATATTGTCGGCTCTTAGCCGCACGCGCCCTCTCACTTCCACCGCTCACAGCTGACTGGGCTGTGTACGATCGCACGCGCGCCAGAGATGACATAATGCTTCCCTCTCTTTCACTCACATACACTACATCCCTCCCTTGTTTTATTTTCAAAACAAGAAAGAAACAATTAAAACAGTCAATCAAAGAAATGATTCATCGTTTCATTATACTCATAACTATTGATTACATTATTGAAAATCTAATCTCCCGGTATAAGGTCAAAGCCAGTCGCCTTTTGGTTTTGCTGCTGTCTGATGACAGTAACAACCTCATCAAGCAACAGTGCTCGTCCAACGCGTCCAACGGAGTTGAGGCATTAAGCTGATGGCTTGAAGATCAGTTGAACGACCCACATTCAGCAGAGTATTGAAGAGCTCCGCCCAGCGCTTTAGTACATCCTCCCTGCTAGTCAACAGGTGTCTACCGTCTAGAGACCTTAAAGGCACCTTTGCATAGTAGGATGTACCAGTCAGCCCACGTACCCCACTGTGGAACTCCTCGAGTTGGTTAGTGTCAAAAAGCCATTGCATGTGAATGGCTTTGTCATTCCACCACTTGTCCTTGGTCTGACGAGACAGCTTGCGTAATTACTGGTCACTAGCTTTGACCAATTCAATGCTTCTTTGTCGCCTCCATGCTGCCTCAAGAGATCCCGGTGTTTGTCGAAAGCCGCCTGTAGAGCATCATCATTTTTATCAAACCAATCTTCATTGTGACGGCGTGTTTTGTCAAGTACAGATGAAGCGGTAATCGAGATATGAGATGACAAAGATCCCCAGGCAGCCTCGGTTTCACCTGCCTCATTAATCGGCAACAGCTTTCTAGACAGCGCTTCAGCATACTTGATTTAGGAACACAAAACGAGGAAACTACCAGCTTCCTATAATGCAGAAAGTGAAGATGTCTGTCCCTCAACTTCATCAGAATATAAAATGGTTGAAAGAACAAATCAGATCAACTTCACAGCTATTGGATACGATTGACCGTAATGTTTCTGACCATGATAACGATGATGATGACGAGTCTTATGAAGTCTAATGATATGTTAACATAAAACAAATAAATAATAAATTTTTAAATTATTTATGTCCATATCGATGGTGACAATGTATTCTTATATTTTTAGACAATATAGGACCCTGATGCTTTCCATTCATCAGTAGATGAAACATTTACCGACCATGAAACTCCTCATAAAGTTAAAGCAATATGAATTGGAATGGGACCTATATGTAGCTAATTTAATGGTTATTTTTATAATAATACTTCGTCATTTTCCCTTTTTCTTAGTGCTCGGAAAAGTAGGTAAGCCGTATCCGTTTCGTTCTTCGTTCAATGAAGCTCGTGGTTATAGCCTACCATAAAATAATAATTTATGTACTTTTTGTACTTACTAGCTTTTAGTTTGTTCTCCTTGATTATTTATACTTTTATATGACTATAATTTCAACGTTTGAAATTAACTCTATTACATGTTGAAGCTGAATACTCAGGGTATAACATTATATTAATACGATCATATAGTATTAATAATAAAGCGCATTCCCTTATTCATACACAAAATTAATGTCAGTTCAATGCATCTGTTACTTTCCATTTTACTAAATAAAAGAGGGAAGATAAATATAAGTTTGATTCTGTCAAATATAACAAACATTTCAGATACTCCATAAACAGTTTAGACGCGTTCAACATAAGGGCTACTAAAACGTTATAATTAACCTCAGACGCTATCTATGGATTAGAAACAAAACTACAGTTTAAACAAACTACATCATAAAAAACCGGCCAAGCGCGAGCCGGACCCGCACACCGAGGGCCCCGCCGCACAAACGCAACGGTTTACAATTTATGACGTATTAAATCAAATTACTTATTTCAAGATTCTGAGTTCACGGGAAGCACCCCCCAGGCCTCGACTCCCCAGCGCCGACGGAAACTCGTCTAAGGCGCCGGCACAAACCGCTACATCTTTTGATCGCCCTAACCTAGAAGTTCGATTCCTTCACCGCTCAAAGGGACAACAGGTCCAGGCACCCCATGCGAATCCCAGCCCGACACGTCCACGCGTTCCCGAGACAAAGGGTCTTGACAGACAGGCAGACAGACAACAAAGTGATCCCATAAGGGCTCCGCTCCCTCCCCCTGAGTTACGGAACCCTAAAAAGTAACCAACATTGAGATCATCCTTCCAAAACTCATTCAAGAAATCATTACACAGAACGGCAATGTGTAGCTTATCGCCCCGGCAACTGCGCATCGCGTGTTGTACCTACCTATGTATGTACTTACTTGTGATCGGTCTGATTCTCTGATTTGAAAATATATTGTCACTTATAGTTACTTTCCTCAACTTCTCAAACGCATTTATTATTCGATGACGTAACTGCTCCGCCGAATCCACGTTCTTCATCGATGACATTTTTCGTACCTATACCTATTAGGATCGTCGACGATCGAAACGAATGCCAGAATACTTTCCGATCCTATGATGAGTTAAAGAGTTTGACCTCTGTATGCTCAAGGAAGAGCAGAAAGGACTCTCACATCGACCTATAATGCCTTTGGCAATATGAGCCTTTTGAACTTCAAGCTATTGCTTGTAATTCTCAGAATATCAGACGGAGGGAGGGAGGGCTTGTATGAAAATATATGGGCTGGACTTGGATCTTGACTAGTTCAAGTAGTACCATTCTAACTATTTTATATGTTTTAATTATACAAATATTAACAGTAGTTATTTTTGTAAGTAAATTATATTTGTTTAAGGAATAATGTGAAATTAACAAGTCCTTCATATAACAAAACATTTATACAAAACTTTCATACTCTTTACGCGCGTTAAAGATCATACTGGTTAAGCGTTAAAGATTAAATTTGCATAACTGTTTTATAATATTTGCCTATCTCGAGCAAGTCATTTAAGATCATTAAGCACGTACTGATAGAATGCCAGAAGGTTCAAATTCGTTAAATTTTAGTGAGTCAGCTTTAGGTACCTACTTCGAACCCTTATTATTGCAATTTAGTACAATAAAAATATATTGGCCAATTCTCGGACAGAAGGTTGCAGAAGGGTGCATTCTCTTTGTTTTAATTTCAGTAAGTTGGCTCAAGGTTAGAGCTAACCATACAACAATATTTACCTACTCTTTGTATTTAGAAGCTATTGTTTTGGTCTCCTTAATTGTTTGTCTTTTGTATTAGTTATATTTTAACCCTTTCGCGAGCATCGGCAAAATAATTGCTAAACTACTTTTTAAAAGCTACGCCGAAATGTATGAAGTATATTGATATTGTGCAACTTTAGACAGCTAACGGCATCTGGCAGAACTTTGATACAATAATCCGAAATTCACCAATTAAATTGACGGAAGAAACATTTGACACATTGGCCATGATCCATCATTATCAAGAAAACAACCGTGCAAAAAGTAAGTAACGACACGCTTTTCCTTAGCTCTTGAGCTGATATATTGACAAGTCGTTATATTTTGAAATATTATGCACTTATAATACCTTTCACGACAACGGAAACTTGACACTGCCTCTGCCCTAAATATTCGGCAAAATAGCTGCCTATGCTCGATAAATTATTTGTTATGGATACATAATTGCCAATGCTCGAATTTGTTTCCTTCTTTTAGATGCCGCCACAAAGTCCCAGTAATAATGTCCTTGTGCAACAATATTTTAATCCTACGTCAAACACCACCAAGAATTGAGAAAATTATTGAATTAGTGAATGTCCCTGACGGAAATGAATCAGAAGATGATCTAAATATTTATGAGTCGAAAGAAGGTGTCCCACCTTCAGTCAGTAACTCGTCAGCGGCATCCACCTCATCGTCGGTCTCAGCAACACAGAATCCTACCGGATTCCGGATTCTGGGTTGTTGTGGATTGTGTGTCGCAGCCCGTAATTATAGATATAGACACAGAAGATCACAGAGATGACAGAGAAGATCCCTCCAGTGATGAAGAATCCTTAGAGGCGCTCAGACGCAACCGACCTGCGCGTTTTTTAGAGCTAGCATTAATATCTGCAGCTTCCAGGTAGATACTTAAACCCCTCTTCCAACGCTCACATCTTGCTCCTACAGAACCTGCTTCACCATCGCACTCAAATTTTTCCAATGTAAGACTTGACATTATTTAATCCGTGAACAAGGAAACAAATAAGGAATGTCCCATTTAGGCTATCAAATGGGCATTATCCTTTCAACAACCCGGTACATTCATTAATTATTACTAACAACCTGTCCTTCCAAAACCATACAAATTGTTGTTAATATTCAGTAAACGGGCGCCACCCGTATCAAATTCGTATTACGGGCATCACCCGCATCAACTTCGCATTACGGGCATCACCCGCATGAACTTCGCATTACGGGCGTCACCCGCATCAACTTCGCATTACGGGCATCACCCGCATGAACTTCGCATTACGGGCATCACCCGCATCAACTTCGCATTACGGGCATCATCCGCATCAACTTCGCATTACGGGCATCACCCGCATCAACCTCGCGTTACGGGCATCACCCGTATCAACTTTTCATTACGGGCATCACCCGTACCAACATTACGTTACAGGTAACCCGTAAAGGCATCACCCGTGTAACTTCCATAGGTATCTAACACTGTAACATACCTCCATTACATCATACCACACCTACAGGCATCACCCATAGGTATTTAATTAAGTTACGAAGTCCTCACAGGCATCACCTGTTTATGGACTACCAGGCATCATCTGGTAACATCACAGCGTAGATATTAAATTATAGATAATCACCGACACTCTTTATTATAATATGGTATTAATTAATCAAAAGCTAAAATTTGCGTGTGCGTGTGCAGGTGTGTATGTTTGGGGAATGTACTATTTAAAACACACATAAAACTTTTTCCATGATTGAAAAGCAATGTACATAATTCGTACCGGTAGTTTCTAAAACCAGCCTAATCAAATGAATATATGCGCCAAGGAACAAAAGCGTTTGTAATCTAATAATAATAGACCATGCTTATAAACGATCTCATAAGTATGTCAGTACAAAAGTAACAAATGTAAACAAACTTTGAACGTCGCTTTTGACCCACTATCTAAGGTAGTAACTGATACCTTCCGAAAGCGCTGACGAAAAATAAGGAGCGGTTGCCTCGTCCCGCATGGTAACTACCTACTTAGATGTAATGAAAATAAAATAAATACTTGCTTCTATCTGCAGTAATTCGTACTGGTAACTTTGTCTACTGCATTTTATTACTTATAATAACACCACACTGCCACCCACACAGTTTTTTTTATTTTTTTCTTTTTTATATTTATTTAAAATAACATATTTTATTATAATTCTTACTCACAATAATTGATCCTCGTCGCCAAAATGTACTATCTTTCAATATTGTCGGCTCTTAGCCGCACGCGCCCTCTCACTTCCACCGCTCACAGCTGACTGGGCTGCAGTGCTGCCAATAAAAAAATCACGATTCCCCGCGTCAGTGTTGTCAATTCCCCGAAATTCCCCGCTTGTTTTGATTAATTCCCCATATATTCCCCGAATTTATATTTTTGAAATAAAAACACTGTTATATGCAAAAATTATTTAATACTATTGCTTATTTATACGAATACGTTAAATATTTGGTGGCCCTTGTTTTATTTGGACATATTATTGTTATTGTACATATTATTTATGCCATATTTTCGCTGTAATCATAGGTAAATCAGGCTCAAATTTTAAAATATTCCCTGCTTTAGCTATACCTTGTTTGGTATGCATTATCGCAGCAATGGTGTCATTGTTGAGGCTCCCACGGTGCTGTGTTTTAATATTATTTAAGTTGCTGAAAATCCTCTCCACAGACGCGCTTGAAAAAGGTAACATTAAGAGAAGACCTATTACTTTTTTTAAACAAAAACTTACCAGCCTTATTCTTTAGGTTAAAAACCTTAGGCCAGTACTCAACGAGTGGTAGTGATTCTAAACCTAAGCCCTTAAATTTCAACAATGCATGTTCTCGCCATTCGTTGTCAACAGTTTGTTGATATACATATTTTTTTAAAATGGGTAACGTGTAAAAACTCCATACAGAGTTTTAATGTTGAAAAGCCTGGGCGTCAGAGGGTTTGACGAACTTACTTTTTTTTATAACTTATAAAACAGCGCTTGACCGCAATCCCGCCTCATGGTAAGCAGTGATGCGATCATTGATGGTAAAGCGCGCTAGTTCATCAAGAGCCTAATCACCCTAGCCTTGAAGACACTCAAATTGTAATGTGACGGAAATACCGTCGCTGGCAAATTGTTCCAGTCCCTTGATGTACGCGGTATAAAAGAGGAAGCGAAACGCTTCATCCGGGTCGCAGTGGTGTCAACAACGTAAGGGCGGAAACTCGCCGTACGACGGGTCGTCCGATGGTGGAACGGAGATGGGGGAATTAAATCATGCAATTCCCTTGCACACTCACCAGAATGCAACCTATAGAAGACCGAAAGACTGGCTACTCTACGCCTGTGCTCCAGGCTTTGGAGACCGTTTCGAGTTAACTCTGGGTCGCCAATCAGCCTCTTCGCACGCCTATCCACTGAATCCAAAGTCGCCAGGTGACATTTCGCAGCACCAGCCCAAATGTAGCTGCAGTACTCCACACACGAGTGGACCTGTGCTTTGTACAAAATTAGAAGCTGCCCCGGTGTGAAGTACCGCCGGACCTTTGCGATAACGCCAAGTTTTCTGGCAGCCACCTTGGCCTTGGACTCAATGAAACGCCCAAAGTTAAGGTTCGAAGAGATCTCTACTCCCAAAAGCTGAAGGCGGTTGGTGCACTCCAAGGATACATTCCGGAAAGTAGGAGCCAAGGTGAACGGGCTCCTTTTGGCGGTGAAAAGACACGCCTGTGTTTTGACGGCATTGAATTCTACAAGATTGGCTTCGCCCCATTCGGAGACTGCCTGTAGTGCAGCACTCGTACGCTCTACCATAGCCTCTCTTTTGGACCGGATTGTTATAGTTATAGATAGTTCGATATAAAATGCTAAACAGGATTTATAAAATGCATTCAAATCAGTATTATAAATAGTTTGATCCTTGTGTATATTGTTAACACTTTCATTTGCTGTCATACGGCGCGTGCTTAGTCGCACAGTAAGCCTTCCAGTTGTACGTAGGTAGTACTTATTACTTCCATGGTTGAGAAATACAAAATGGTGTAGAAATGACAGTTGAGCAGGCATTCTTAGGTCCGTATTACAGAACGTCACTCAAAACTCAAGCTCTACTTAAGTCTCATTTCAAGCCATTTGATTGGTTGAAACTAGTATTAAGTAATGCTTAAGCAGAGATCAATGCTTGAGTAACGTTCTGTAATACGGTCCTTAGTTGTAAAGTATTAGGTACCGAACATAAAATTAATTTTAGCCGAATTAGTCTGGATTCCCCGAAATTCCCCGATTTATGTCATTCCCCGAGCTCTCCCCGCGCTCACCCTCAATTCCCCGCAAATCGGGGATTTTCCCCGCGATTGGCAGCGCTGCTGGGCTGTGTACGATCGCACGCGCGCCAGAGATGACATAATGCTTCCCTCTCTTTCACTCACATACACTACACCTACTAACCTAAAGTATCTACCAAATTTGATGAGCTGCCTACAAGCGTACCTACCTTTTTTATTGACTACTAGCTTTCCGCCCGCGGCTTCGCCCGTGCGTAGTTCGGTTTTTTTCCGGGATAAAAGGTAGCCTATGTTCTTTCTCAGGGTCTAAAGATTGTCTGTGCCAAATTTCATTAAAATCGGTTGACAGGTTTAAGCGGGAAAGCGTAACAGACAGACAGACAGACAGACAGACAGACAGACAGACAGACAGATAGACAGATAGACAGACAGACAGACAGAGTTACTTTCGCATTTATAATATTAGTATGGATAGAATAATTTTAAGGAATTGCAAAATTGTGGCTCTCGTGACCACAATATCTGATCACTCAACTTTTCCCCGTCCCGACTGTCCATCCTATTTACAAACTGATTGTTGAAAGGCTGATTGTTGTTACGGCTATACCTCGTTCTGTTACAAAAAAAAATGTATAAAATGTTAAGAACCCTTTTCATGTTAGATGCTTATCTTGTTCTTTTTCGTGAGACAGAAGTTGTTCGAGAAATTGGACGCCTTGAATAATTAACGATAAGTACTTAATTATATTTGTATCTAAATGAGTCTCTAGGAAGGACTGATCTGAGAAATCTGATAATGCAAAAATACTTAGTTATACGTAATTGTAAAATAAGACTTTTTATACGAAAGCCTAGCCTAAAAAAGGAGTTAACGAACAAAATTCTTTATTTTATTACAAAGCTTTTGTAGCAGAACAGGTCCGCTCGTGTGTGGAGTACTGCAACCACATTTGAGAGACTCTCCACTGTGGCAGTGGAGAGGCGTACGAAGAGGCTGATTGGCGACCCAGACTTAACTCGAAACGGTCTCCAAAGCCTGGAGCACAGGCGTAGAGTAGCCAGCCTTTCGGTCTTCTATAGGATGCATTCTGGTGAGTGTGCAAGGGAATTGCATGATTTAATTCCCCCATCTCCGTTCCACCATCGGACGACCCGTCGTACGGCGAGTTTCCACCCTTACGTTGTTGACACCACTGCGACCCGGACGAAGCCTTTCGCTTCCTCTTTTATACCGCGTACATCGAGGCACTGGAACAATTTTCCGGCGACGGTGTTTCCGTCACATTACAATTTGAGTGTCTTCAAGGCTAGAGTGAATAGGCTCTTAATAAACTAGCGCGCTTTACGATCAATGATCGCATCACTGCTTACCATCAGGCGGGATTGCGGTCAAGTGCTAGTTTATAACTTATAAAAAAAAAAGAACAGATGTACCTATATTTCGACAACATGGTAATAGAATAACCAAACAAAAAATGCCCATTCTATTGTATGCCAAATCACTCATGTATTTTGTTTGGTGTTTCGAGTACGCTATGTGTGTGTGGCTTTATCTAAGTATGTTGTTGCCCATGAGAGTTCATGGGATATAAGGCTCGATAACTGTGAGGTGAATGGCCGGTTCTTGTTTAACAATAGAGATTGATGTGAGAGGCAAGGTAGGATAGTTAGTTAATCGATGAACCCGGTATGTAATTGAATCGAGTGTCAATCATCGAGGCTAAGTGATTCTTCAAACACGTAATGAAGGCACAGTCAACCTCGTAATTTTTTTATAACCCTAAAGTTAACTGTGAAGTTAAATCTGATTGAATCTAACGTCAATCGTCGAAGTCAAGTGGTTCTTGAAATACATATTGCTGATATTGTTAATCACCTAATTGATTCATTACCCTAATGTTAATTGTTTTTCTGTACAATAATAATATCAAAGCATGTCATTGATTGCAGAAATTTTACAAAATACGAACTGAAAGTGCACCCAATCATTTACATGTACGTTTCAGTCTGTCGTCTTGTAATGAAATGGTAATAGAATGGCAACGCCGTATTGCCAATATTTTAAAACGCGTCTAGTAGAAATGATTTTCCTAAAAAGTACTACTCCATTTGAACATTTATTAATATGGAGTGGAGTGTCAGTGATTGACCACTGTAAAGACATAATGACGCCAATTTGTGTTAGTGTATAACGAAAGTTGTCAAAATCCATCATTATGAGATCACTGGTCGACCATTCTGACACTGTTGTAAGCATAGTAGGGCCTCTGTGTTTCAGGTGTCAGAATATCAAGTGAAACATCGCGAAAAATAAAAGAAAAGAATAGAAATTGTGTATCAGCAGATGTATTTTGTAGAAATCTCCTTGTGAACACTTTGGCGACTTGAGCATAAAGGGAACTGTCAATAATGCCAATCTAGCTGTCATCAGAGGGGCAATTCTCGTATTTATAAGAGCTTTTACAATCTGTTCGGTCGTTTTCAATCACAATCGTCAATGAAAACGACCGACCAAAATTGCCTCTAATTTCCCTACATTTTTGACAAGTTTTTGACATTGATTGTCGCTGAGAAGAAAATACATTGATCTTTAACGTTTTTAACAACCGTTGGGGTAAACGAGTCCTCGAGTGGAGACCGCGTCTCGGCAAACGTAGCGTAGGACGCCCTTGGGCGAGATGGAGCAACGAATCAAAAAGGTGGCTGGTAGTGGCTGGCGGAGAACTGCTCAGGATCGAGCTTGTTGGCGTGCCATGAAGGAGGCCTATGTCCAGCAGTGGACGAGTCTCTACTCGTCCACTGCTGGAATTAAAAACGTTCGAACGATGAGAACGTTTTTAATTACGGGATTTGATCTTCTGGTAGATTGACAACTCGCTTCATTTAACCTTTTCACGATGAGAAGCTTTTTATAGAGTCAGGAAACCAATAAACGCTTGCAATATTTAAAGCTTCAGTTAAGTTCCAAGCTGGTGTGGTAATCCCGATAAAACGTACTTGGGTAAAGCCGTTAACGATCCTTAAATAATACGAATGGTGCTGACGAAACATATTATTCGGATAGTAAGTTATTGTACGGGTAGTTAGCTCAGACTTTGAATTGAACAAAGCCAAGTAAATAATCTGCTTTGTTTGTTTAAGGGTTGATTTTGCCTAACTTGGATATATTTTATTCATGGTATAGAATTGACGTCTGACATTTCGAATATGGAATAACTGTTCTCAACTACTAACATTATTCTTAGGATAAGAATTACTCTAGGTATAAAAGTTTGTGGAATTCGCTCTTAATGTGATAAGTTCATCCATACATATAAATGTAAATGTAGCTAACCTCTTTGCTACTGGGCCAAAAATCATCAAACCCAAGACAAGTATATTACCTGTCTTGGGTTTGATTTTTGGATAGCAGGCTAACGCTCAAGGATGTCTGCTTTTGAAACAAACAACAATGAAAAGTGAAGAAACCAAATTATATCTTCCAATAGAAGATACCTAATGTTTTTTAATCAAACATTCTGAAATAAATACGAACGAAAATAAAAATTCCTTCTCTGGTTTTACATTTTCGAGACAAAATAATGCTAAGATGCTTTCTTTGCTGTCTAGAGCTAAAATCTATTTTCTTTAAAACATATTCAGCTGAGGATGTTTCACAGCTCGTATCATGGAAGTAGCTGTAAGTCTCGAAAGAATTTCGTTTTGGAATTTAGTGTTCGAATCTTCATGTATGCACTTAGGTACGAGTAACTCGGCTGTTTCAAAGTAATTCGTAGCATCTAGAAAATTGCTACTTAACTAATTTTCTTCAAGCTGGGAATTCTGTTTCCAACCACACTTGAAACACGCAGTAAGGAATTAAGTTAGAATGGAACTTAATATTTCAGTTTCCGTTGAGTTGGGTTAGAGCTAAAACGTTGGAATAACAAAGTTGTAGTAGGGGGCGGATAGTAACCAACCGCGTAGTATTGAATTAAGAAATGAGGTAACGCGGCATTAGTGTGTAACTTTTACCATGACTAAAGTAAATCAAACACAGTGTCTCAAGACTAAAGTCTTTGGCCAGTGTGTGTTGCCAGTGATAGACTTACGGAACGGAAACGCGGTCGCTCACAATGGGCCTCATACGAAGGCTCCGAGTCACACAAAGGGCGATTGAAGGAGCTATGCTCGGAGTTTCTCTGCGCGATAGGATCAGAAATAAGGAGATCCGCAGAAGAACCAAAATCAAAATCAAAAGTCATTTATTCAAATTAGGCTGAGAATCAGCACTTTTTGAACGTCAATAAGATAGTCCCCCAAAACGCCCACCCATCAACAGTTTCTAATGCTTTCGCTGGGAAGAAGAAGTGCTGGAACACACTCCCCAGCAGCACATCTGTCTGTATATTTAAAAAAAAACACATTACTTTATACAATACTATGTATATTGATGAACACTGAAGAAAGAATATACAACACAAGAAAATACAACAAGAATGAAATTATTTACCAATATGCCAGCTACCACGCCAAAATAAGAGCAAAACAAAAAAAATAAATATACATATATATCATTAAAATGGAAATGTAAATAAGTAAAAACTTATTACCTATACAAAAGCCCCAGGCATAAATGGCAAAGTCACCGACATAGCTTTTCGAGTCGCTATAAGTGAACAAACTAAAACCCAACTACGACAAAAAACGACGCTGAAAAAGTATAAAACAAGATTTTCAGAATACTGAACTGAACAAAGTTGCTAATGTGTAAAGAGATAAATTTTCATGTTTGGAAAGGCGTAGTCACACGTTGTCAAGATGCTACGGTAGGTAGGTATATGTAACGTGTGACTACGCCTTTCCAAACATGATGAAAATTTATCTCTTTACACATTAGCAACTTTGTTCAGTTCAGTATTCTAAAAATCTTGTTTTATACTTTTTCAGCGTCGGTCGTTTTTTGTCGTAGTTGGGTTTTAGTTTGTTTACTTTTTATTATTTGTACTATTTTGGTGTTAAAGTGTATTTGTGGCGCATAATATTAAGAAAATTTAAATTGTTGAACTAATTATCGCTCATATTTAACATCATTAAAGCATTCTTGTAATTATATACAAGCATAAAGTACTCGTGAAGCTCTTTCAAGTGATACCAAACACAGTATATTTATTTTAATTTTATATTAACATAGAACTTTTTGTCCGCTAGAGGGCACAATACTAAATTTGGTGACAAGCTTTATAGCTCATACCCGACGGAATATCAAGGCTCTTCTAATGGTACTGCAGTGGTCTTATCCTGATAAGTAGTAAAGAAGCTATGAACGAAAAGATGTGAATTATATCCAATCAGCCCATAAATACAGGTAAAGTCACAAGCAAATGCTAGTAATATATATATATTTAAAATGTACAAGTAAAGCGTTTTCAAATGATACTAAACACGCTATATTTATCATTACTTAATTTTTTTACTCTGTATGTTTTGTCCGCTAGAGGGCGCCTCATTAGATTTTGTGAAACCCCATATAGCCTATAACCAGCGGAAAATTAAGACGCTTCTAATGATATGTCATTTGTCCAATTCTGATAAGTAGTTTAGAAGTTACAAGGGAACAGATGAACATACATACATACATACATACATACATACATAGCCTGTCAAAATCATAACCCTCCTTTTGCTTTGCCGTGGTCGGGTAAAAATTAAGTGGCAGTGGGCGGGGCACATTGCTCACTAAACCGATTGCCGATGGGGCAGTATGGTTCTGGAGTGGCGGCCACGTACCGGAAGACGCGGCGTAGGGAGGCTCCCAACAAGGTGGACCGATGACCTGGTGAAAGTCGCGGGAAGCCGATGGATACGGGCAGCACAAAACCGGCCATCGTGGAAAGCCTTGGGGGAAGCCTTTGTCCAGCAGTGAACCTCTATAGGCTGAAGAAGAAAGCAAATCAAATGCATCGTTTCCTTGACACATGTAACTGTAATTTAATAAACCTACCTTTTCAGGCCAAAAATGTGTAAAAATGATCTTATGTATCTCACTATACTATTCCAAAATATGCGCACGAGGAAAACTGATACGTGGGACACTTAGAAAGTTTTGCGATAGTAAAAGAAATGTTTTATATGTACATGACGGGGAAGACCGTCAGGGCGGGGCCGAAGGTTCCGGATAGTTGAAGTGCAACCCACGAGCATCCATCGAGGGCGGTATTCCGAGAAAACCTTAAACAATAATTATAGTGTGATGTTTGATTCTTGTTATTTTAACTGCGCAGACACTTAGATCACTTTAATACTAAGGGATTACAATGATAATCTCAGATTAAGACACATAAGAGCCACTAGGTTTGAGTATGACCAACCCACTCGATCGAAGCTTGAGCAAAAAATGCCCAGCGCTAACGGTCGATCGCTATGTCAAACGCAATTCCCGTCGGTTTTACCACAAGCTAGGTACATGGTGTGACCCGCTCTTAAAAAAAATCATGATTTATCCGAATACCGACCGATTAAGACGCTGTGAATAGACAAATTTTAGGTATTTGAGGGGGTGAAGCAGACGAAGTGGGACACGACTAGCCCCGCCCACTGCGGGGCGCTCCGCGCGAGTACATCGATGCGTGATGCGTCGTGCATCGAGATATACGCACGTTCTATTAAATCTATACCAACCATTCTCTATTCCATCTACATTTAGAAGCTTAATTTCACAACCCAACCGCGAAGCATGATTGGCTCTGTTCGTCACAGTCCCGGTTCGCATTAGACGTCCGCGGCGAGCACCAGGTTCGAATCCCACATCCGTTTACTTTACTTTGCGATTTTCGAAAATATATAATTTTTACATATTTTCATTTTTTATTATTACTTCTGTTTTCTTATACGCACGTTCTATTAAATCTATACCAACCATTCTCTATTCCATCTACATTTAGAAGAGTAATTTCACAACCCAACCGCGAAGCATGATTGGCTCGTTTCGTCACAGTCCCGGTTCGCATTAGACATCCGCGGCGAGCATCAGGTTCGAATTCCACATCCGTTTACTTTACTTTGCGATTTTCGAAAATATATAATTTTTACATATTTTCATTTTTTATTATTACTTCTGTTTTCTTATACGCACGTTCTATTAAATCTATACCAACCATTCTCTATTCCATCTACATTTAGAAGCGTAATTTCACAACCCAACCGCGAAGCATGATTGGCTCTGTTCGTCACAGTCCCGGTTCGCATTAGAAATCCGCGGCGAGCACCAGGTTCGAATCCCACATCCGTTTACTTTACCTTGCGATTTTCGAAAATGTATATTTTTACTTTTCATTTTTTATTATTACTTTTGTTTTCTTTTTTATTTTTATAATGCGCTTTGTCCGTTCTGCTTAAATTTTTTGTGTTATGTCCTTTTTATTGTGCCTCCAATCTCAAAAATCTTTTATTTTTTTTAAATATCCGAAAATGTATTTTTTTTTAACAGTTACTCTAAACACCTGTTTATAAATAGTAATTTCTAGGAATGATATATACTTCATTTCTAGAAATTACTATTTGTTAAATTATATTATGAACTAAGAAATTCATGGTTAAATAAAGGCTTATTATTATTATTTATTATTAATTTCTAGAAATTTGTAGAAAGAAAATTATAACGAATTGATTTTAAATATTAGTTTGCATTATAATTGTTACAAAAAGAATATATTTAAAAAGATGGAACAATTACTACAAAAAATACAGAAAATCGGCTAAATTAATAATAATTAAAAAATAATAATAATGCAAATAAGAAATCCAAGAAAAAGCATACAACGTAAAGCTGGGGTTTGAATCCGAACATATACAGGTGAAGAAAAATTTGTCGCGAAAAAGTAAAAAGAAAGAATAATTACAGAAAAAAATCAAATAAAATATCGGAAAAAATACAACAGTAAATTAAAAAGCATTTATTTCAATTAAAACCTACAAAAAGCAAATAATGTAAACCTGGGGTTTGAACCCGGGCAAAAACGAAATATGATTATTCATCAACAAACAGACACGTAAATATAATTATATTCTGAGCGGGGTAGAGTGAAAACTGACATAGGTCCGTCAAGCAGCGCGCCTCAGCGGTCACTGTCGCTAAGCATAGAAGTTAAGGAGAAGGCAATGGACGCCGCGATGGAGCGGCGTTTCGTTCACGTTATTTATCATTAAATACATTATTTATTTTAGAATATCTTAGTTAAATCGATAAAGAAAAACAATGGTTTCATTTACTATTATATTTTACATCGCTCTTCTCAATTTTATCAAGATTTGATGATTAATAATACAGTTACAACTGTTATAAATTCAATTTTAGTGGTTACTTTAGGATTTTTTTCTATCGAGAAAATTAATTCAAAACGTGTTTTGAAAACAATGGTTTCCTGCTACATATAATCAAGATTAACATATAAATTTTTGGCTGCTCTGAAATGTATACATTTGGCTAAAAAACTGTTTTTTGAAGCCTATTTTTACTGAGTGCAGCGCCTTAATCGACTTCAAAAAATAGTAGAGTAATTTACGGTCAATTGATACTGATACGATAAAACAGATCACAATATTCAAAATTAACCAGTCACGCGCCGTCATACATGTACTTTTATTACATCTTTTACCACCACCACCACCAGCCTCTATACAAAGCCCATTCCATGCGTCTGAATCAGTTGTCGAAACACATTTTCCAGTCCGCCGCAGTCACCTCGTTTACAGCCTGCTCGAGCGCTGACAGCGCATCATCCGGCAACGAAAATTGTATCCCTTTGAGCTGATCTTTTATTTTTAGGAATAGGTAGAAGTCACACAGTGCTAGGTTAGGGCTGTAAGGAGGGTGACCCAGGAGTTGGACCAGTGTACTGTCCAGGCAGTCCCTCGTTTTAATTGCGGTGTGGGCGGGGGCGCATTGTCGTGGTGAAGCAATAACCCCCCGGAGCCCTGTGTCGCTTGTTGCTCACAACAGAGAAAACTTCTGTCAAGCATTTGGTAGTATATCATTCAACGTTAATGCTTCTTTGGTTTGATAAAGGAATTGACACCAAGTAGGCAGTCAGCAACTGAAAAAGCTCGCGATCAAAACCTTAACCCCGCTTCTAGATCGCTTCACTTTGATAGGCGTTGATTCGTTTTGAAACGCCCAAACCGTCGACTGGCGCTTCATTTCTGAATCTGAAGTATTGATAAATCCAAGATTCATCACCTGTAACGATGTCGTAAACACGCCGAAACAAGTTTGTTTCAAATTTGGCTATCATATCATGACACCATTCCACCCGTGCCTGCTTCTGAACATCGGTGAGATTGTGCGGCCACCAGCGTGAAACTATCCTCCGCAATCGAAGATGCCCATATAGAATCGCGTAACGGCTTTATCATCCAATCTGCAGTTTATGCTAAATATCTTGGTATGTAATTCGTCTATTGTCATGGATCAAACTTTTCATTGCTAGCACGTTTTCTTCTTTAACAGCCGTCAAAGGGCCTACCACTTCTTTCTTCATCCCCCAAAGTTAGTCGACTGTGCTTAAATTCATTATACCTACCACTAATACACGGTTGCCTTCTTCATCCATGGATGCCATTTGAAGTCTATCGTACGATTCGTTTGAATTCAGGCGACATTTGAAATCGTAAAACATCTTAGCGCGAAAATGGTCCCGATGCAAATCCATTTTTCAAAGGGACGTTTGGAATTTGGAACATACCAATTATTAGGTATAAATAATCCAATTTTTTAAAGAAATTATAACTGGCCAGTTTCTCATACATAAAAACTTTTTGTCGCGATGTTTTTTGAGTGATCTGGTATAATCAGACTCTAATATCCTCTATTATTGGGACACAGCCCTCCTCTCTGTGAGAGAGAATGGGTTTCCTCATGTTTTCCTCCACAGTCTTGAGAGAAGTGGTGATAAAGTTAAATACACAAAGTGCCTGTTTGGGATCGAACTCGCAGTGTACAACTCATAAGTTGGGGCTGATATCAATAAGCTACCACTACTCATGTCCGAAATAACGAATCTATTATGACGTTGATAAATAATAGTGTTACACAATTATTTATCTAGGTTTATTTTGGTTCTTAGCTTACGATATGCAACCATCACAAACCAACCGTAAATCTTCAAGAGCAATGCAAAACTATTTATGTATGTAATTAATTCAATTCAATTCTTGATTAATGGCCTTTGTGGGAATGTATGTAAGTATGTTCGGAATGACTACTTGGAATAGTTTTAAATGATTTTTGACGAGAAAGCTAAGATGAGTGTCACGCGCATATTTCATTGGGCTTTTAAAATTATTTATAGTGTCGTTTACTAAATAAAAGCGCGTGATTTATGTAGTAAAAAGTGCATTCAATAAATAATTCATAAAAAACATTGAAATAACGCGGCATAGTGGCCATATCATGACTTTGCCTCAAACCTCCCTCATAGACGGATGACGCGGCCGTCTTTTTCAACTGTCATTGGCGATATCCGCCATTACTGTAAAATAAAATTTTTAAACAATTTCTATAATTTGTTACAAGTGTTATTGGCAAAATTGTGGTATCTATTCCACAGAGGCCATTGATCAAGAGTTGAGGTTGAATCTCACCTTGAAAATAAAAATGAAATATAGTTTTAAGTTCAATTATGTAATTTCATACCCACGTGCAGTAGGCAAAATATGTTTTAATTTGAAATCGATTTTTTTATATAAATTATAATTGGCCAGTTTCACACACATAAAATCTTTTTGGCGCAATGCTTTCTGAGTGACCAGCCCCCTAATCGGCGAACAAATTTTTGTCAAATGATTGCGACTAGTTGGGATCAGTTGGTATCGTTCGGACCGCCCATTGGTCCGTTCCGTCCAAACGATCCCAACTAGTCGCAATCATTTGACAAAAATGTGTTCGCCGATTAGGGGGCTGGTACATAAACACATGTCTTTGAACGGACCGCTATTGGTTATTATTCACAAAAATTATACTTCAAAACTACGCCCTCATTTTAAGCAGAACAACTGGCAGGCAAAACATAACTATTCTCGAATTATGGACAAGCATTTAGTTTGAAAATGGCAAGGTATTATCGCACATACCAATACTGAAAATTTGGCACATTGTGGTTGGACGCAAATTAAGCTATCAATTGCTATTGATTTCGAACATTTCGTATCACGTAGTACTCACTGGTGGACATTTAAGGACAGGATTTTCACTAAATATTTACTTTCAGTGGATAAATTAATATTGTATAATCAACTAAATGTAGAGTGAACAATTAGAAAATTCTCGCTGTTTTGTCTGGATGGAGTCGTAAATTAATATTATTGCTTGGCTATCTTGAGTTCTGTGTGTATTCGTAGTGGAGTTACATGATTTAAGAAATAGGAATTTTCGATTATGTAAACGAGCTTATCATAAAAAAACAACCAATTTGCTCTTCCATAATTACCTTATTTTACTATTTACAGCTCAAGACAAATTTGGTACAATCATCGATAGTAGCCTTTATTGAATAGTGAGTGTCTTCGGATAAGAAATCTGTATTTATGCGTTAACCAGCAGTAAATTGAATATGTCGTGACTCCGCGGACACCGCAGGAATCCGAGGCGAAAAATTAAATTCCTACAGACGACTAGCGTGCCCAGCGCGTGCACTCACGTGCCTGCGGACACAGAGTCGCCACAGAAAATGTATAATAAGATGTGGGAATAGACTACCTATTTTATAAAAAAGTTTTATTCATAAAAACTGCAAATAATTCGACGTAAATATACTTCTGCACACATCTATTGGCCCACCTTAGAGTTTAGGTTTCGATGGCCCCTACCGAAATATGATTGCTAGATTGAACAAAAACTATTGATGCAGTTTTAAACCTGATACATTTTACCATATTTTTTGATCGTATTGTTTTAAATTTGAATTCAGAATACCATACAACATGGAAGTACAAGTACATCTTGGACACCAATGACTGAAGGTGAAGGAAAACATCTTGAGGAAACCTGGACTTTTAAGTCTGAAATCGCCAACCCGCATTGAGCAAGCGTGGTGATTACGCTCAATCCTTCTCTGTATGAGAGGAGACCTGTACCCAGCAGTGGAACGATAAAAGGTTGATGATGATGATACAACATGGAGCTACGCCTAACAAGTCGGATATGCGCCTTGTTAAAGGCAATTGATTTTTGAATAAAAAACATGTTTTATCAAATAAAGGTTTAATTTAATAACGCGTGTTGCCTCCATGAGCATCTACCACAGCTTTCATACGATTAGGCATAGAGTTTATCAACCGCTCTATGAAATTTTGAGGGATCATCTCTCATTCCTCTTTTATGGCAGTTTTCAACTCCTGCATCGTCTGGGCAACTGGCTGACAAGCCCTAACACGTCTTATTAGCTCGTACCACATGTGCTCAATGGGGTTCATGTCTGGGCTTCTGGCTGGCCAGTCCATAACTGTGATATTCACATCCTTAAGATATTCCCTGACGATGCCGGCCGTATGGGCTCTTGCATTATCATGCATAAAAAGGAAATTTGGGCCACACATACCCCGCGTATGGTATAACGTGAGGTTTTAAGCACTCACGAATGTACCTTTCAGCATTTAATGTTGGCAGCCGTGGTCCTGTAACAACCTCAAGTTGAGTTTTGCCGCTCGCGGATATACCGCCCCAGACAATCCATGAGTCACCGCCATAAGCAACCCTCTCTTCAAAGCAGCATTGTGCGAAACTCTCTCCCTTACATTCGTAGACCTTCTTCCTTCCATCACTGCCATGTAACACAATTTTAGACTCATCAGAAAAGAGTACACGACTCCAATCTTGCTCTGTCCAATTTAAATGAGTGCGTGCGAAATGAAGGCGCGCTGTTCGGTGGGCTCGCATTAGTTTGGGCCCGTTAGCTGGCTTGTGTGGTACCATATCGAATTCTTTTAACCTTCTCCGAACAGTTCGAGCGCTCACAGATACTCCGTGGAAGTCGCGAAGTTGGTTTTGTATCTCAATGGAGATAAGGTGGCGATTTCTCAAGCTGGTCGTCATGATGAATTGATCCTCCCTTTCAGTTGTGACCCGAGATCGTGGCCTTCCTTGGCGACGAACAAAGCCTCCGATAAACATTTCGGACCGCAGATTGACTTAAATAAGGTTGAGCACTCACATTTCTTTGGCTGTGTCCGGCCTGAATAATTGCCACAGCTTGGGCGGCGACTTCAGGTGAAATATCCATAGATTATATTATTGATAGAAACCTCACCTTAATGTTAAGAATAAGTAATGTTTGTTGCAAAACCAAAGATATCAATCACTTTTTCCAGTAAACCAATAAAATCAAGTTTTCTTAGTATTCGATTGTTTGATATCAACAATCAGGCTCCAAATTGTCTTTTGTTTCTTTAAATTCTGTGTTCGAAATTCAAAAAAAGACTATTGAATAAAATTGTGATTGTGCCAGGTTCAAAACTGGATGAAAACTTTTTGCTCGACCTAATATAAAATTTTAGCTAGGACCAAACGAAACTGAAAATGCAAGGTGGGCCAATAGATGTGTCCAGAAGTGTATTATATGTATACTGTGAATTTAATAGACATTATTAAATAATTATTAAACCTCTTTTGTGAAACCAATCGCCTTGAAACATGCCATTGAAGACCCTGGAGATGAACTTGGATCAAAAGATAAAACTCAGTTTATTAGCTCTGAAACACAAAATAGTTGTTTTCCACGAAACATAATTCATATAACAAAATCTCAAAGTTAAGTTATCCGTGAAGCGCTGTACTATCAGAACTTTTAGCAGGTTTCAAAGAGATATCTTAATAAGCTGAAAGGTAATCTATTAACTCGGTCTGTTTAAAATAATGAGACAAAGAATTTAAAAGACTAAAATTTTCAGCAAAGTGAGCAATATGAGGAGAGGATCAAGGCGACTCATTGTAATCCGGCTCCGTTGTGCAGACACTTGATAATATTCTTTTTGTAATGCAGTCAAAGTGGGGCGGTGGCTTAGCGTCCGCTGTAACTTGTAAGGCGCTGAACGGAATTAATGGCTTCCTAGCCTCTCGCTTGATGCGCTTGCAAGCTTAATCCCGGCAACACGTGATGCAGTGCCCGCCGCCTTCGATCACAGCGGAAAAAACGTTCCACAAGTTTGTCGTTAAGAACTTCGTGAACATAACTTTTAAGCGAAAAAGGCAACGTCTTACGTCGTAGTCGTCGTAGTGTAATCGTTTTTTGATGGATGGCGGTGGAAGTGTTGTAAATCTTTTGAGTTTTGCGACTTGAATAGTGGTAGATTTATGAAATCAGGACTTTACCTTGCAATAAATTATGCTACGTGCGAGTTTGCTTGGGCTGCAATATTTGATTTTTTACTAGGGCTAGCCACGCCATCTTCGTATTGCTACTCAGATTAAATAAATACAATATGTATAAGAAAATTCGTTATTTAACCTTCGTGATTTTTCCCTTGTTTTTATAGTTATTCTGTTATTTGGGAGAGAGATCAAAACAACAAATCATTAAAACCGGTCAAGCCGTTTTCGAGATCCCACCAAAAATGTACCTGTTAAAATGGGGGCCAAGTTCCTATCAGGTAATATTGTTCATCTAAAAAGGACTGAAATCCAATGCAATGCCAAGTATAGATGTAATAAAATTATAATACTTATAAATTTGAACTTGGCAGGTTTTCGTGCTGTACTAACTATTATCACTTAATCTATACTATCTATATCTATACTTTTATACTAATATATAAAGCTGAAGAGTTTGTTTGTATGTTTGTTTGTTTGTTTGTTCGCGCTAATCTTCAGTCCGATTTGAAAAAGAATTGATCAAATCGGACCAGTAGTTCCCGAACTACTGGTCCGATTTAAAAAATATTTTTGCGTTGGATAGCCCATTAATCCAGAAAGGCTTTAGGCTATATACCATCACGCTGCGACCAATAGGAGCGGAGCATAACTAAACTACGCGAACGAAGTCGCTGGCGGCCGCTATTTAATTATATAATTGAATTTTGATTGGCACTGATTTAAAGAGGCAGTTGTATAAAGCGGTTTTGGTAAGTTAAAAATTATTAATGGCATAATAACTAGTTCAAATGGCGTATAATAACTAGTTCAGCAGTTAAAACTAAACAGGAAAGTAAACAAAAATTAATAATAAAAAAAAGAATGGATCAGTGAATATATAATTAAGCAGACAAATAATTAAATGGCCGGTAAAAATTACTGAACGCTCAAAGGGACACTGAGCAAAGGCAGGAGTGGTTTTTAGACGGTAAGAGTCCGGCACTGCCCAGACTGGCTCACCAGTGAGGCAGTTTGGGCAGTAAAAAAAAAATCCAACCTAACCAAACCTCTTTTTTCCCCGGGCTGAAAAATCCACATGGATGTCCGCCACTCTGGGGTGGGCGGTGGAGTCTGTTAGAAACTTACTGACTACAAACCACCCTGGTGTTCTATCTTACACCTATGCCGGGGGTTGCGAGAACAAACACTGCTTCCGCAACCCCCGATTGGTGCTGGCCCACCACTGTGGGCGTCTTTAGCCCAGGGAGCGGGTAGCAGTGAGGTGTTTGACTTCCCCTGTGACGTCTAAGAGCAGTGCGCGTGGAACACTTCGCGCCGCCACCTCGGGTCCTGATGTTTGGGGAGTGACAGATGTCCCCGAGTCTGTCACCCCTGGACCCATTTAGGGGAGCTGAAAGAGGCCTTTATCAGCCCTCCGCCGACGCCCAGTGCACCTGCTGCGGATCGGGTATTTACCCGGATCTCGTCCATTTGGACTCTCGTCCAAATGGACGAGATCCGGATACACATAAGAAGGAGGCTGCGGAAAGAGGGAGTGAGATCTCTCTCACTCCCTCTTTCCGCAGCCTCCTTCTGTGAGCCGACTGTTTTGCAACAGGAAACCCGAACGTCTAATCTGGCGGCCAGGATGTCCGGAGGCACTCGATACCTCGAGTAGGTACGCCCCCGTCATAGCCAGCTTCATTTTCAGGCCGGTCTATGTGCCAAGATCAGGGAGCGCAACTTTCGATCTGGCCTCTATCAGGACTTCCTTGTATTATTATATTGTGTCAAGCCCCTTTCAATGGTTCCTGGCTGCAGCGTAATGACGACAGCCGAGGATTGTGACGCTTTGGCCCTAGGCGGTCCCTGAGCCTTCTTGGGCGCCGTTGCCTTCTTGCGGCAGCTCTTCTTGACGCCGTTGTCCACGTCTCCGTGGGTGCAGCCGCCGGAGGTGCTCTCGCAGGAGCTACGGGCGCCCGGGAGGTGGAAGAGTACTACATGGGCTTTTCGGGCCTCCCCGAAGACTTTTTGGTCCCTTTAGATTTGCCGGCTGCGGATGCCTGACCCGACTTAGCGGGCTCCTCCCTTCTCCGCCTGTCCGAAGCGAGAGGCGGCCATAGATTCTCTGCCAGGAGGAGCCTCGTCTCCAGGGCCTGCAGGCGGGCATTCATGCTGCGGACGATTTAATGACCGCACTTAGACAGGGCAGGGGCAGGGGCAGGTAACTAAGCCGGCAGTGCCGGGGTCGCAACGGGAGCGGACACAAAGTCAGCAGAACGCCTCTGCTACAATTCCACCCTCTGTTCGGCAAGCTTCCGCTTGAGGTCCTTGAGCTCAGATCTGAGATAGCTATTCTCCTCCCACAGCTTCGCCGTCTCCTTCGTGCTTGAGCGACTAAGGAAGACCCCAAACACCTCCTTGATGTTGTCAGGCACCTCCAGCAGAGTGCACGTGAACGTGCCCTTCAGGCTGCCCGTCAACCTTCAGGACGATATCCACGCCGTCCACAGTTTAACGACAGAGCTCCACCGCCTATGGGTTCTCGCTAGAGGACGCCTGAGCAGAGCATCGATCTCAGGCCAGTCGAGCCATCTCACTGCTCTCATATATCCTATGTGCTATCGTAGAATCTAACCAAAGTAACAGTACATTGTTTTTCTAGGGCGGGATGTAAGACATTTCAATCGAGTGACTACTGCAAACACCAGAAGCACCAGAATCTGCCAGCAGGGTCGCCGATGTCCTGCGAAATGAATGACCCGTGTAGCTTTGCAACAGATTTGGAAGTTTTAAAAATTTTGCTATTTCTTTAGGCATATTGCCTATTTTATTTTTTCCTATATTTTGGGCGGTTTATCGCCGACATTCGTAATTGTTGAAAGAACTTGTTCGATGTGCTATTTTTCGAACGTATTTCTTGGTATTTTTTTACAATTTTGTAATATTTGCCGTGGACCACAAAAGATCTTGGTATTTTGTTTTTTGTGTTAGGTACTTTTATTAGCAACATGTCTCCATGGTTTTCTACGTCGTTTATAGTAATGTCTTCTGTCTTCTAAGCGCACCAGTGATTCCCAAGATAAGAACAACCTGAAATTATTATGTTTTAGTTGGTTAAAAGTTAATTACCACAAGTTCTTATTTATAGTGCTTGCTAGGCTAAAAATCAAATGAAATAGATACATAACTAACTACAGTCAAAGGTTTTCCTCTTTTACTTTAGAAACGTACAACTACTTTTACTTTTTTTGTGTTGATTGTTTTGTTTTATATTTGGTGTACAATAAAGAATATATAAATAAATAAATAAAATCTAAATTAATTGTTTTTTAAATAATAAATTACCTTTGTCGCTAGATATTTCTCGTCGGGAGCTTCGTTAATAAATCGCTCAGCATCTTTTCCACCCAAAATACTCGACTTTTTATACATATGGCCATCTGACTGCCGCTTCAGAAAGGCTTTTAATTTGGCATATTCATTAATATTGATCCCATTGTTGCACATTAAAGTACTTGTTAACATAGAGTAAATTGCCCACAATGTAGACGACTGATACTTTTCGGACTTTTCCCTGAAGTATGCAAGAAGTACGTTCTCAGAAAATGAATTCACATTTTTCTCATTTTTCCAATCTATGAAATTTTTGTAAGCCGCCATATATTTTTCTTTGTATTTTGGAGGCAGTAAATTTTCTTTTAGCAACTGGGCAGCGTTTACAATGTCGGGCGGCGTTAAATTCATTGACTCGTCTGATGAAGACATAATTGTTTGCTGTTTACAGAAACTCGTGTAGTATGAGTAATTATTTTCTTCAAGTACGTAAACTACTAAAGAATACCTTATGAAAAATAACGATAATGGCGGAAAAAGACGGACCGCTCTGATTGGTTTAATTGCGCGGGAGGCCACGAATATTTTAGAAATAATAAAAGGCACGAGAAAAAAATGTATGCAGCCAAAATTTTTCATTCTAAATTTGAATTAATGAATGTGTAACTGGTTTCTAGTGCCTTCTACATATTTTGAATGAAGTTAATGAATAGTTCTAAATTCGAAAATTCGCAAGGAAGACTTTTGAAATATATCTTAAAAAAAGAAATACATATCACGCCCTTGGGCTCACAATGAAATTTAGCAAGCCCGAGGGTACAATACGGGACATCCCGCCTACTTTACTTACGTTTATTAACACTGTTTACGAGCATGTGTGATGAAAAATATTGTAATTTAAGTTCTTATATTATTGTGAGAAAATATAGTTGATTGTTTGATTCCCTTTATTCTAACTCAGGCTTACAATGTTGACGTAACTTGCAATACTAAAGTTTGTTCTAAAAGCATTTAATGAAAGAGTTTAAATAAAATTTGCATAAAGTTCAACTTTATATACAGTATGTTAAATAACAGAAGGCGTTCCCTTAAACTCGTTAATATATATCATTAATAGATTAAAATAAAAATATCAGCATAGAAAAATAAGCATAAAAAAATCCGAATAAAAAAAATTATAATTGAAAATTAACTTTGAAACCTCCTGTTTTAAATCAAAATAGTAGTCGTCATGTATAAATAAATTGCGACGTTGCTGTCTTTCATGTTCGCGTGTACAGTGTGTTTCTTTTACATGTCAATTTAAAATTTTTATTGAATATTTTCATATTGGAAAAAATTTTAAAACATTTTGTTTTCGAATGGAAATATTTTTTTAGCATGTATGTATGCTATACTATTTCGGGTTAACGGGAACGCCCTCTGTTAGTTAACATACTGTATAAAGATGAACTATATTGTTTTATAACGTGACGAGGCTATGCTTAACCACGTTTCCCGTAGTATTAAATTTTAATTGAAAAGATATCGAAAAAACTAAGGTCGCAAAATAAAACTCTAACATATCACAATTTGAACTTTCTAAGTATATCTTGGACACCAATGGCTAAAGGTGAAGAAAAACATCTTGAGGAAACCGGGACTTTTAAGTCTGAAATCGCCAACCCGCATTGAGCAAGCGTGGTGATTACGCTCAATCCTTCTCTGTATGAGAGGAGACCCGTGCCCAGCTGTGGGACGATAAAAAGGTTGATGATGATGATAATGATGATATCACAATTGTCAAAAGAAGACCGTCTACGTTTTTTTATATATAAGATGAAAATTTATATAATCAGATAATTTTTTGAAAGAGACCGTCAATACGCAATTAATACAGGACATATATCATTAACAACATTAATGCTGGACAAAGTGACGCCCGGGATACAATATTGGCGAATCATAAGCTCGTATTTATTTAAATTGATTAAATGACGGCTGTATAATGAAACAAGTTACTTTCATTACAATTATTCGAATGTACAATCAGCTGTAGAAGTCCATTCCCACCTTAAAGACTACTGTCGCCTGCGCTAAACCGGCCACGCACACTAACGCATTATTTTTTTTATCGCAGTCTTCGTCTTTCTTTAAAGTAATGCAAAATTTCGTTACTTCATTTGAAGTTAAGTTAGCGGCCGCACTTAACAATGGTCTATCATAAGCGAGCGATTGTGGGTTCGATCCTTAGTAATGGAAAATCTTTTTATTGTTTCATATAATTTAAAATTATGATAACTGATCTGTATTTTAAAGTAAAAATGTTTGCAAATAATATTTAAACGAATAGGAAAATTTACTGAATATTTATACCAAAATAGGTTTTTATTATATGTTTTAGTTTACTATAGATGTAATATAATAAAAAATATAAAAAAAAATAAAACAATAAGCATATTATAATGCAATATATTATAAGGTTATATATTATTCGGTATAGATATACTACTAATAAATGAATCAAACGTTGAAATGGCAGTAGGTATTGTAATATTTTATATAAAAGTAATCATTGACAAACTTATGATATTATTATGTTAAAAAAGTATAAAAAACATTTTTGGTTTTTAGATATGAAAGTTATAGTATTATATTTTATCATTAAAGAGGTTATAGCTTAATTATTCATTTTCTTAAAGAAAAGAGGATTGAAGCTTAACCTGAATATTATTACAATCATAAAATAATCTATACTTAGAACACAAAATAGTGCTTATTACATTTACAATTTTTTTGCGTGTATAGCATGCTAGTGCTGCCATCCTGCAGTGCCTTTTTTCGGACTTTGAAGGCATGAGATTATAATCTACAAGCGCTTTCTTAGTTCAAAAGTAAACGAACTTATTTCTTATCGAATTCCGAAATTATTGTTTTTATAATTTACCAAAAGTAATTTGTATTGAAATTGCAAAAGGCGACATCTGTTAGCCATTAAGCCAACCGAACATTTTACTGTCACTTAGCTAAATTACTTTACGAGTTGGTTTAGAGTCTGTTATTAAGATATATAAAGGTATATGTTTAAAACACTCTGTAGGACACTTCTGCACTGTGATTGTTATAAATTGTTTTTTTTTTTTTTTTGTTTGTTTAGCCAGTATATTTTTAAACCATAAATGCAACCTCCCTTCTTCGCACGTTTTAAAGGTTTATTCAACGGTAAATATTGTTGTTTCGTTCCACTTATCTCGACACATAAGCCACCTTCGTCCTCCAACCTCTTGACTTTGGCTTACAGTATTTCTCTAAAACAATAACAATTTTATTACACACTTACAACAAGTGATTGGTTTGCATCTTACCCAAATAATAATAAAAACAACTTACACAAAAGCCGGTTTCATATTATGATATTTGAGATATATTGCTGCATATGCCTGCATATTGATTAAAAAAGTAAAACTAATAACACGAACTCGTAAACTATATGTTCACCAACCAACAACAGCTAAGTAATATTATTTGAGTTATTGTAGTTAATAATAGTTATTGCAGGTAGTGGAATATTTTTTGTTCAGTTTGTTTCAAATCTACCGTCATCTTTTTATAATGACTCTAATATAGAGAAAATCTTAAAATAAAGTATCATCGTTAAGTTGAGGATCGGTATTTTTACATATTTTTGTTGTCAGCATTCATAACTCACCAATAAACATTTCAAATATATTTTGTAAGTTATTAGATTTGAACTCGAACCACCTTGAACGCCTATCAAGACGAGAACCGCTAGGCCATTTAAACACTTACTGTGAGCGTTGAAATTAGTAAGTAGTACCTAACAATCATAAGCGGGCAGCAAGTTGTCAAAGTGTATAAGTGTGTATCAAACTTTATTATAGAAGAAGGTCGTAACTACAACTAGTATTGCTTGGCCATAGTTTTGTGAGATTGTAACTCGACTTTTGGTCTTGACTGTACATAAATAATTCGCATGATCAGATTATGTAACTGAATGAGCTTGTAAGGCAGCATACACCCTTGCTATGGACTACGCATAGTGCTATGGTAACTAACACTTAGGTTGCCTTGTAAAACTTTTTAATCCTAGCTATGTGAAAAGTCTTTAAACTTCTATATAAAATTCTCGTGTCACAATTTTCGCTCCCATACTCCTCCGAAACGGCTTGACCGATTCTCATGAAATTTTGTGAGCGTATTGAGTAGGTCTGAGAATCGGTTATCATCTATCTATACTTAATATGTATATAAAGCTGAATAGTTTGTATGTTTGTTTGTTTGTTTGTTCTCGCTAATCTCGGGAACTACTGGTCGGATTTGAAAAATTATTTTTGCGTCGGATAGCCCATTAATCCAGGAAGGCTTTAGGCTACATAACATCACGCTGCGACCAATAGGAGCTGAGCATAAATAATTCCACGCGAACGAAGTCGCTGGCGGCCGCTAGTTTTTTATATTTCTACTACTTACGCGGGTGAAACCGCGGGGCGCAGCTAGTACTTCGATAAAATTTATTACAACCGTCGTAGTGCTGCACGTTTTGCACGCAATAGCAGTTGAGCCAGTGTCGCAAGCGTTGTTATAAAACCGCACTGTTGTGCGTGGGAGGCAGCTGTGGAGTTGTGGTATTACACTAATTACGCACAGAGGCGACGAACGCGACATTTTGTTTCTTTATTCTCAATTTAAAATAACGTAGTAAATTAAGTTAAGAAATGTCGGGACTTTGACTTCGGGGTTTGAGGTTAGGTGAACCACCTTTTCATTTATTGTATTTATCATATGCTATGAAATAAAACTTACTTTAAATACGTTGGTGTGGGTATAACGCTATTTATACTTGGCTAGTTCGATAAGAGCAGGTAATAAAGGGGAAAATAGGAAAAGACGGAAAGAAGCGAATTTCCTGCCATATCCTTTCAGTGGCAAAAAAATTGTGTAGTTCAAATCCGGGGTAAACTAATCATCATCATCATCATCCCAGTGTTAATCCCAGCCGCATCCGAAGCCTTTTCAGCTTTGGAGTCTGGGGTTCGCTTTACCAGTCCAACTGCTGATATGGCTAAACTTCGACATACTCCATGAAGCGACTGCTGTCTGACCTCCACAACCCGAAGGCGACATCGAAGCATTGCAGTTAGACCAATTGTAGGACTTTTGAGGGCTCCAACAACCCGTAACGACTGCCACTAGATGTTCGTAGGGCAACCGAGACCAACGGCTTAACGTGCTTTCCGAGCCACGACCAGACCAGTACAAATATTCATATTCATGCATACAAATACTTGCACTGTGCGGGGATCGAACCCGCGCCAGATTGCGCAGCGGCCGCGTCCGCTACCGCTACGCCACGGAGGCTGTCACAAATCCGGGGTAAACTAATATAATGCTCAAATGTTTTTTGATAGCCATTTCTATAGTAGGATATTGTTTTGTGCATTCAGTGTTTAAACTTTTACTGCTTGTCAAGGTTTTCCATTTTATAAAAGTTTACAGTAAGGGTTATCATCACCATCACAGCGTTAATCCAAGTAGCGTCGGAAGCTTTTTCAGCGTTGGAGTCTGGCGTCCGCTTTATCGGTCTAACTGATGATTTTGGTTAAACTTCGGTATTTTCCGTGAAGCGACTGCCGTCTGACCTCAACCACACCCAGCACCCATTTGGCCTTGCATTCCAGTTAGACCAATTGTTGGAATTTTTGAGGGCTCCAACAACCCTTAACGACTGCCATTAGATGTTCGTATGGCAACTGGTACAGCTTAACGTGCTTTCCGAGGCACGACCTGACCAGTGCAAATATTCATATTCATGCATACAAACATTTGCACTGCGCAGGAAGTGAACCCACGCCTCCTCGCGCAGCGGCCGCTACGCCACGGTGGCTGTCGAAAAGTTTACACTAAGGGTAGTATATGTAGTATAAACCAATACCAGAAACAACGCTTTGACTAAAATTTCTTTGTGTAGAAATTAAGGTCGGGCATGACTAACCAAAGCCATAAATAAGGCAATAAAGCATTTACTAAAACTCAACGGTAAAAATCGTGCGGCGACTCACAGCCAATGAAATCCATTATGGCTTTTCAACTACAAAATGTTTGGTACAAGATCTCTGTATCAATCGCGCCCGTGGACTACAGATGGCGTTTCCCGAATATGGGCCACGCAGATGGTCATGGTTCACAGAAACTTTAGCACTCCACATAGAAGTCGTTACGACTGATGAAAGTGGTGCCATGTATGCGGGCCCTAGGTGTTACAATACATGCATACATAACCTATCTACCAATCTGGTTGTATAACAAGTACACCACCCACCAGCAGATCTTTATTTGTAAGTAAGAAAGATTAGTAAAATACAATTGCCTTTATACCAACCGATGTATTCTATAAATTCTCACAGAGAAAACTTAGTTCAAGTAAACCTTGCCTGTGCGCCAGGGCCACGGTTTGAAATGAAATAAAATCGTTTATTATCCAAGTAGGATCAATGATCACTTTTATACGTCATATTTTTTAAACTAGATGGCGCCGGCATTTCCCAACTGACTACCTCTGAGAAGAAAAGCCGAAACAAACTCAAAAACATCGTCTTTTTTCAAGTCCAGACATTAAAATGAAAACTTTACTATAATTGACGTGATTTAAAAAAAAAACAGTAATTAAACTAAACTAACGCTCTCCCCTCGGATCGCCGTAAGGTGCTAACGTGCCCCCGGTTGAGTGCTTACTTGTTTTAAATCATTTTATAATTCAATTATATTCATTTTAAATAATAGGAGTGCATAACATAAGAAGAAATATATCGCAGAATATACTAACGCTGGGAACCTGCAATATCTCTGCCCGCCTGGTACTTAACCCGACCAAGCTGCGCAGGCTCCGCCTTCAGGGACGCGTAAGAGTGCCTACTTATGTAAGTAGCAGCCCCCTAAGTAGCAGACGACACTATCATCCAATTGTATGTCCTTTTTTTACATTTTATTTGCTAACCCGTGTGGAAGACATTCGTCTCTTTTGCGCACACGCAGCCGTATTGCAGTGGCCATATGTAACTCCTTGTCGCCTCTGCTATCCTAGTAACAATGAACTCGCCAATGGACAAATCTGTGTCGGAGTCCGAGCTTAGTTTGGTGGGTAAAGACTATCATAAGACGCCGCCTAACTATGTATTCCAACGTACTAAGAGAAGCAGAGAGGATATCTCCATTTGTGAGCAACTGGACGCTTTCAAAAACGAAATTAAGGAAATGATGTCTATTTTTTCGACTAAACAAGGTAATGAGATTAAACAGATGTCTTCAACCTTAAAAGAAATTCAGCAATCTAACCTCAATATCGAAACCTCGATTACCTATCTCACAGCACAAAATGAGGAACTTAGCAAAAGAATTGCTCAGCTTGAGATGCAGAATAAGGAAGACAGGAAGTATATAACGCTATTGGAGGGTAAAATTGAAGACATTCAGATAGGAAGTAGAAAAACCAATTTTGTTATTAAAAATGTTCCTAAAAGAAGCAATGAAAGCAAGGAGGACCTCGTGGACATGATTATTTGTCTTTCTCGTAGCATAGAATGCAAAATTGATAAATCGGACGTTAAGGACATTTATCGATTACGTGGAAAAAACAATGAAAGTCAGAATCAACCAATTATTGTTGAAACCGGGTCCACCTTCTTAAAATCAGATATTATGAGAATGGGCAGAGCTTATTGTATTAAACATAAGTCTAGACTGAGTTGTAAGCATCTGGGATATAAATCTCAAGAAGACACACCCATATTTTTGTCCGAACACCTGACTGCCAAAGGCACCCGCCTTCACTTCCTAGCCCGGGATCTCACAAAATCAGGGGCTTACAAATTTTGCTGGCTTACGGAAAAGTCTACGTAAAGAAAGACGTAGGCTCGCCTACCATACCAATTATAAATGAGGAGCAGGTACATAAGCTCAAGGGAGGACAATGACTAGTGAATGATCAATTATACCTTCATATGACATTAACTTTGTTCCTTATATTATTATGTTGTTTTATATTTTCCCAACTATGGGTAGTATTTAGTTTTGATATTTTTTTGATGTTGCTCTTGTTATCATTTTTTATTTTTGCATGTATAATCATAATTAATTCAAACATTAACACACCTCATACTCTCACACACACAAAAATATATCCAACAAAAGTAATAATTAACCATTATTACCTAAACTCCTATCACCATACCTCATGTAATCACTGGCTTAAAAACTCGCTCGAATGTTATGGCTATAATGCTTATATTGTGAAAACATCTATTCAGCTTAAAAACAATACAAATGGATGACACCCTACAAACTCTTGATGATATTGATAATATCGAAGTTGCACGCACGTTCCAATGCGCCTGCATGGACTTGCACAATTATATTAATGTTGGTAAAAACGATCTGACCATTATTTCTCAAAACATAAGGAGCATTTTCCGCAACTTCGATGATTTTTCTCTTTTATTATCAACTTTTAAATCTCAAACTGACATTATAATTTTAACAGAATGTTGGTTACACCCAAATAAACCTATCCCGCAGCTTAATGGCTACCTTTCCTTTGCTACTTCCCGACAATTAAATCAAAATGACGGCGTTGTTGTTTACGTAAAGGAATCATTAAAACCCAAAGTTAAAGAAATAAACCTGGCTCAGGCATCGTGTCTACAGTTGGAAATACTTAATTACATTTAAGTATTTCCAACTGTAGTTTACTTAATACAGTTTTTTTCGAGTGGCAACACTCACACTGTTCACATAAGCGGCGTATTTTTTAATTTAGAAATAATTGTTATTGTATCCTAAACAGTATAAAAAGTGATGCAATATAGTATTCGAGTTACGACTAACAAGTGATATTATTGGTGATATTTAACGACAGCTGTAATACCAAATATGACGATTTAAAAATACGTTACAGTGAAAGACGGTATGTCAACAACATTTCTGTGTACGTGATAGCAAAACAATAACTAAGTATGCCTAACAAGACGGCTAAATAATTACATTGGATGCAATGTTATAACACTTATTAAAAAGAAATTTTAAAGGAACGTTACAGTAAAAGACGGTATATCAAGCATAATTCTGTGTATTGAATTATAATACCGTTTTACAACAGATTTGAAATATTGGACTTTGACCTTTAGTAAATTTATGACAATTAGTGCCAATACAGCCCCAAGCGGTGAGCAGAGAAACTAAAAAGTAGCACTACTGGCCACCAGAGGGCGCAAAACTGTCAATCAGTGTGACCATACAAAAAAATATATTGTAATTGGTAGAAATTTTATTGATCTTTGGGACCATCTCAAAAAGTAACAATGGGTTCGAGAACAAAAATTTGTGGTAATAGTGGCAATAAGGAGGCGTTACTAGTGACTTGTTACAAATGCAAAAATCAAGTTGAGCACAGAAGAACCTTGTTATGTATCGCATGTAAAAACCACTATGAATTTGATTGTGCTGGTTATCCTGAAAGTTTGTACCGGTTAAAAAATTTTGATGAGAGGAAGAAGTTCAGATGGGAGTGCAAAGTATGTACCAAGAAGGTAAAACAGCAGAATACACTCAGCCCTGTTATATCCAACGTAACAACGAGGAAAAAGCGCTCGTCTCCTAAATCAAACATTGCTGTTAGCTCCAACGTTCCTGAGGAGGCTACGCCATGCTCTACCCCAAAAAGCACTACCTCCGTAACACACGACTCACATATACTTACAATAGATCGTACACTTGATGAGGCGTTCACAGATAAAACATTGTCAAGAAGTATGGACTATACAGAAATTGACCATATCCATACCCAAGATTTTAAGGAAACAATAGAGCTACTCCAGACGCAACTAACTATTTCGCAAAATGAACTTGAGAACGTCATACTCGAAAACAACGAACTTCGCACACAAAATGGAAAATTACTCAAGGATAATGCAACTTTGAAAGGATTTCTAAGCTTTCCACCACAAAGAGAAAACAACAGTGTACATTCAGAAGGTGTAAGTATTGCGCACTCGTACTCTCTTTTGCACTCTGATGTCTTAGCTTTTTCTACGCCACCTCGAGGCGCAGCAACATGTAAAGCTGACACGAAAGCACAATTATATTGCAATATCTCGAATCTTCAAAAAGAGATCAAAGATCTGGAGGACCAGTTAAAAAAAGCGGGAAATGAAATCTTTAGCCTCAAGGAACGAATCCTAAATTTCCAAAAGATAATACAGGCAAAAGATAGGAAAGAAAACCACAAGGGGAAAAAAATATCACAAATTGATCTGGAGGAAGACTGCGTGAAAAAAATTTATATTTTTGGCACACAACAATGCGTTGGACTTTCATCTGCATTGATACGATCAAGAGTCAATACACCTCACATAAGTTATGCCATTACGTCTGACACAAAACCACACGCGCTTACTAGTGACGTCCTTAAAAGCTGCCAAAATATTAAGGTATCGCCTAATGACAAGCTCATAGTTTGTGTGGGTGAAAATGACTATGATATTAAGATTTTATCCTCTCAACTTCGTCAACTCCTCAATGTATTTAGTGATAATGATGTGATAGTTCTGAGTTTATTGAGGAATATGTATTTAGATATAAATGACCTAAATCAAACGATATGCAATATTTGCAATGAATATAAAAATACAAATTTTGTTGATTCTAGTCATAAATTGTTTAATACCTGTAAATCTATTAATTGTGTTATTGACTATGACGACTATGAGAAAAAATTTTTGAATGTTAACCCTCTGACTCGGATGTGAACACATGTGTGCACGCTTAATTTTACTACCTTCCACTCGGGACGTGAACACATGTGTGCACGTGTTGAACACATGTGTGCACGTGTGCATGTGTGCTGTCAAGTCAAACATCGGGTTATAATAATGTTTTGTCTTTTTCTTGACATATGATGTCTATGAGAAAGAAAAGGAGAAAATATCGCTCTTGAATTTAGTACCTGGACCCCGTACTCAAGCCAGTAAAAAAACAAAGAAATCTGTCTACAAAGTTTGTCCTTGGAAGCGTGTGAACCAAAATGTCGGTGCTCTTGTGTTTTTGGGTATTTTTGGTGTATTTTTGAGGATAAAAAGGTATGTATTGTTATTTTATTATAGTTTATAACCAGAAGAAGCATACAAATATATAATTTATGGTGTAAAAGTAAAGGCAAGTAAATAAAATGTGTTCGAAATTGTTACTGGGCTTTCGGGCTGAGAATTATAATTGGTATCTTGTGTACGCCATTTATGTAAGCTATTGTATTTATTTCGCAATCAGTAAAAAAAAATGCATTCCTTGTTTATTCCTCAACAAAACCTGAAAGTTTCAATGAAAAATAGTGCCCCATAACATAATAGGAGGGAAAAGTCCAAACTATTGCGATTTCGGTTATTTCTGCCGCTGCCATGTTCGCGAGCGAAAGGGAGTACGTCAATGTGAACATCTGCGAGCGGGAGGGTTAAAGCATTGAAGAAATTAATATTTCGCAAACAACCAAATCACAAAAAATCTGACAGTAAATGTGAAGCCTATCGAAAAGGAACAATCCCTTATTACTTTGCAAGAAAACAGTCTGAGTGCGATGCCACAAGTAGACCTGATATTGACAACACCTTTACAGCAAAAATGGGCACCATACCATACTATTTTAAGTTTATAGACAGGAATAAGCTTTTTCGTGAAAAACAGTCGTAGGTCACAAGCTTTTAAAGTATTTCATCAAAATATCGCCAGCATTTTATCGAAAAAAGAAATTTTAGAACTAACGTTGCTAGAATTACGGGACGCGAGTAATGAACCCGATATCTTATGTTTTTCTGAAACTTTTATGCGATCAGGAAACGAAAGGCATCTTAAAATAAATAACTTTTTTTTGGCTGCAGCGTTTAGTAGGGACCAACAGAGAGGGGGTACATGTATACTTGCAAAACTGGGCATTATTTGTAATGAGCTTGCCTGCGTTAAAAAATATTCCACCATAAAGTCTTTTGAGGCCTGTGGCATTGAAATCCCATTGCATAAATTAGTCATTGTATGTGTTTATAGAACACCAACGTCTGACCCTAACGTATTTCTGAATAAGTTAGACCTATTGATGTGGGAAATACTCAAAAAACATGGGTCAAGTCTCAAAATAGTTATTGCTGGTGACTTTAATATAAATACTATGAAACCAGGGAAAATCACTAACTATTTAATAGACCTATGTAACACATACAAGTTACAACTTCATATTGATGTCCCCACTCGTAAAGACTCATGTATAGATCATATATTGAGTAACATCAAGACTACATCTTCTAGCGTCTTGCCTCTTCACTTATCTGACCATGACACAGCACAACTATTAGAATTTCCGGTGAAAGAGCAAAATTCACAATGTAAAGCATACTTTACATATAAGAAAGATTATCACAACGAAAATATTAAAAAATTTAAAGAATGTCTCACTAATATATCATGGTCAGATGTGCACTTAGAAACTGACCTAAACAACGCTTTCAATCTATTCCATGACTGTTTATGTTTAATATATAATTTGTGCTTCCCAAGAATAAAAATAAAAATTACTAAATCTAATTCATTTAAGCAGAAATGGATAAGTAAGGGTCTTAGAAATAGTTGCAAGACTAAAAGATTTTTGCGATATCGCTATTACAAGAACAAAACATTACCTAACAAAACGCGATATATAAAATACTCAAACATATTGCAAAAGTGTATTTATAAGTCAAAAATGAATACTAATATGAATTTCATTAAACATAGCAAAAACAAATGCAGAGCCACATGGTCGATTATTAACCATGAATTTGGAAATGCGACTTCGTGTATTAATAATATTTCGGAAATACTATTAGATAAACAAGTACTGATAAATCCCACTGACATAGCGAATGCTTTTAACAATTATTTTATTGACTCGACTAACACCTTGACATTAAAAAATCAACATAATTCCACTAATTATTGTATGTCAATTTCTAACTCCATGTTTCTTAGCTGCATGACTGAAGATGAAGTTAAAAAAGAACTGATGACGTTAACTAATACTAACTCTGAAGGTTATGATGGAATAAATACAAAAATACTTAAAGCGTGCAGCACAGAGTTAATTCCTATTCTGACATATTTAATTAACTTCTCATTTTCATCAGGTACTTTTCCTGAAGCTCTAAAATTATCAGTCGTGAAGCCACTATACAAAAAACAGGATAAAAAGGATGTCAAAAACTATCGACCGATAACGCTTATTCCCGTACTCTCAAAGGTTTTCGAGAAATGTATGCTCAAGAGACTTGTTGACTTTTGTAGCAAATATAAAATTATATCCAAAGATCAGTTTGGATTCCAAAAAAACAGATCAACCACACAAGCAATATATACTCTTGTGAGCAATGTCCTGAATAACTTAAACAGTAATAAATTAACAACAGGACTATTTTTCGACTTGTCGCAAGCTTTTGACTTCGTAGCGCATGACATTTTATTGGAAAAGTTGGGAATTCTAGGAATAAGAGGAGTTGCACTGCAGTGGATTTCGTCATATATTAGTCATCGAAAACAATACGTTGTCATAGATAAATTAAATGAGAACAGACTCAGTTCCTACTCTTCAAACATTAGGGTAAATAAACGTGGTGTCCCTCAAGGAAGTGTATTAGGTCCGATATTGTTTTTATTGTATGTAAATGACATGCCACTAGTGACTAACCATAAATTTATATTATTTGCAGACGACATCTCAATTATCGTGTCATCTGATAAAAAATCAATATCTAAACATGAAATTGAAATTAATAACACTATTGACAAAATTTTACAATGGCTACAGATTAATAAATTAAAAATTAATTTAGACAAATCTAATTACATACAATTTAATAAATCAAAACATGCCAAATATAATTTTAAACTGAATATTGACAGACTAAAAGAAGTAACGGAAACCAAATTCTTGGGTGTATTCATAGATCAAGACTTAAACTGGAAGGTACACTTGGATGATTTATGCAATAGGATTAACAAATTTACTTACGCACTTAGACATGTTAAGAACATAATAAATGTAAAAACGGCAATTGTTACATATCATGCATATATCGAATCCATATTACGTTACGGACTTGTTGTATGGGGAAACAGTACAGATAAGGACAGAGCATTCATTGCACAAAAGAAGTGCATCAGGGCCATTTGCGGACTTCGTCCTGACGAATCTTGCCAGCCATTTTTTAAAAGGTTAGGTCTGTTACCACTTCCTGCACTTTACATATATGTAATCTGTAACTTTGTTTACAGTAATAAGGGATTGTTCAAAAAAGCATCCGAGGTAATCACTCGTCCAACAAGGGACAAAGACAGACTTATTGTGAAGGATAATCCGAAATCGGCTAAGTTTGCTAAAAGTTGCCTTGTGATGTGTGTGCGCATTTACAACAAAATCCCTAATGAGCTAAAATATATAAATAATGCGAATTTATTTAAAAACAAGCTGTACAAATGGCTAAATAAATATAATTTTTATGACATTAAGGATTTCTTTGACATTAATTTATAACATCACTATTTACTTAGATTGTATAATGACATTGTTAATATAATTATTATTTTGCATGCAATTGATACATATTCTGTATAGCTAAACATGTGGACATTTTATTTAATTAAGACTGTAACATCATTATACCATGTTTAAGGCAAATAAAGACTTATCTTATCTTATCTTATCTATCTTATCTCATTATTGTATGCATGTACCGTTCGCCATCAAACACAAACTCAGACTGTTTTGTAGATTCTCTCAGTACTCACCTAAGTACTTTAAATTCTCTTCAAGGTATCATTATAGCTGGGGATATTAATATCAATCTCAAAATAAAAGAAGATGAGCCGCCTCATGAATATAGAAATAGGGTAAATTACTTAAACATGTTATCACTATACGGTATACTACCTGGACATATTCTGCCTACTCGCGAATCAAACTGTTTAGATCATTTTATGCTCAAAATAGATAATAAGAAGGTATCAGCCTCTATAGCTATACTACACACTACTATCACCGACCACTTCACTACTTTTCTATATATAACTAAGCTAAAAACCAGACAAACTGATAATAAAACCACTTCATCAATTGACTACGAACAAGCCCTCATTTATCTTAAAGAAAATAAAATCTCAGAGCTTCTATTTTGTAACGACCCGGACAAATTAACTGACCTACTAATATACAAATTGAAAGAATCTATTAAACATAACACTGTTTGTAAAACAATTCCCAATAGCAAGCGTATTGTAAAGCCATGGATAACTGCCGGGTTATTGAGGTGCATCAGGAACCGCAATAAACTGCAGAAAAAATCCAGAAATGATCCATTTAATGACATCTTAAAAATAACCTACCGTCGATACAGAAACCATTGTAATAACCTAATTAAAAAATTAAAAAGAAAATTTGAGAGGGAGCTACTTAGCAATTCCGTCACTAACAATAAATTATTATGGAAAAATATTAAAACCTTAACTTACACAAATAATCTTAAGAGTCAAAATACAGAACTACTTCACATGAGACCAAATCCAACAGAGTCGGTAAATTTCATAAACAATTTTTTTGCAAATATTGGTAAAGAGCTAGCCCAAAAAATTCAACCCTCGGCACTTAATTTAAGTGCTTCTCGATCGAAAACGGTATCAGAACAAGTGAAATCGTTTGTTCTTTTAGACACTGATCCCGATGAGGTGAGTGCAATCTTGATGAGCCTTAAATCTGACAGCGCTCCTGGCTGGGACAATGTATCCATTAGATTTTTGAAACACGTAAGCTCGGAAATTGTTCCAATCATAACCCATTTATCTAATCTTTGTTTTTCACTGGGTATCTTCCCTGAGCCACTCAAGCAATCAATCATCATTCCTATCCATAAGGGCGGGGACAAAGACGATATCAATAATTACAGGCCCATTTCCATTTTACCAGCGATATCGAAAGTCATTGAAAAACTTATAAATAAGAGACTAATGAAATTCTTGCACAAATTTAATACTATAAGTAGCTCACAATTTGGATTCAGGCAAGGAGTTTCAACCGAGGACGCAGTTACAGCCCTCACCTCGCTTGTAGCTGATGATTTGGATAAGGGTAGGAAATGTTTAACTGTCTTTCTGGACTTAAAGAAGGCATTTGACACAGTCTCTGTTCCCATCCTCGTTAACAAATTGGAAGCTTCGGGTGTGAGGGGAATTCCACTCAAAATGTTAAAAGATTATCTCACAAACAGAAAGCAACGGGTTAGGGTGGGAGAACACGTTAGTCGTAATGCAAATGTCACATTTGGGGTTCCTCAAGGTAGTGTACTGGGCCCCACATTGTTCCTGCTTTACATAAACGACCTCTGCAATATTAAAATCAATAACGCTGGAGTGTTTTCTTATGCTGACGACACTGCTGTAGTGTTTTCTGAGAATTCTTGGCAGGAAGTTGCCCGAAGTGCTGAGGCCGGTATGTCCCAAATAGCAGAATGGCTCAAAAATAACCTGCTCTCTCTTAATACAGCCAAAACGAACTACATCTGTTTCAGTATATCACACAAGACACAACCGAATACTGATTATGAAATAAGAGTTCATACATGTGATGACTCAAAAAATTGTCAATGTCCGAGACTACTCAGGGTGTCACAAACAAAATATCTGGGTGTTATTGTTGACCAGAGACTAACGTGGTACCCCCAGCTAGAACAGGTCACTAATAGGATTAGAAAACTGAGCTGGATATTCAAAACGCTGAGGCACATCGTATCAAAAAAAGTACCCAGCAATTCAAATACCTCCAGAAACCTACTCAACGAAATATATGTAGCTCTAGTACAGTCGGTACTGGTGTACTGCATTCCCATTTGGGGAGGTGCAGCTAAGACAAAATTCATCGACCTTGAGCGGAGTCAACGAGCTCTGATAAAACTTATGTATTTTAAAAACCTTAGATTTCCAACGCAAAGACTTTACCAAATAAGCGATTTACTCTCGGTCCGAAAACTATATGTAATTAAAACAGTGATTAAGAAACACCAAGCTACTCCTTTTGACCTTAGATTAACATTGAAAAGAAGAAAAGATTTCATAGTGGATGTTCCTCAAACCAAAACCAAGTTCGCTAATATACAGTACAAAAAACGCTCAGCTCAGCTATACAATAGAATTAATGAAGAAATTTATGTATATAATAAGAATAAACATGAATTTAAAAAAAAATTGTAACTAGTTGGATAAAAACATTAATATATGATGAAACGGAGGCGCTGTTAAGATAAATATAACCCTACATCTGCCAATCTCTGCACCATCATGTACACATTTTGATTCATTCGTGTTCACACTCACACACTAACAAATTCACACTCCCAATCACTCACTCTCGCACGCACTCTCACCCACTCAATCGCATGCCTGCGTGCGTGCTGCATGTTTAGCCTTAATCCTCTCTATTGTATTGTCTTTTTTTTATTATTATATTTAGTTTAGTTTTGTATAACACAAGTACCTTAATGAAACTTATAAGTTATGGAAGAGCGGAGTCCCCTAACACAGGCTTTTCTGCTTAAAAGGAGGCTCCAATCACAAGATTGTAATGTTACTTGTTGTTGAAATAATAAATTTTTATTATTATTATGTTATTCGTTTATTCATTTAACATACATATAATTTATATTTTTAAATATTTACATAAACACATAAAAACATTTAAAAATATACAAAATAGTAGCCCATCGGTATCGGGAACAGGGTCCAAGCTACCGGCGGTCAGGGCTCCAGGGAGAGGAACTTCCTGACGATGCGTGCCGTGTCCAGCAGTACCGCTTTCTGAATCAAGCCCTTGATCCAGCTGCCTAACGAGAGCCTCCTGAGGTGTTGGTCGAGGCTCTTGGCTATTAAGCCATTGGCAGTCACGACTATCGGTACAATGATTGCTGAATCCACCTCCCACATGTCGACAACCTCGTGAGCCAAGTCAAGATACTTGATTTGTTTATCTTTCTCAGCTTTCACGAGGTTCTCATCATGTGGGATGGTTATGTCAACAATCATTGCACGCCGCTCTGATCGATCCACCAGCACTATATCAGGCTTATTGGCAACAATAGTCCTGTCAGTGATGATGGATCGATCCCAGTACAATGTGATATGGCCATTTTCGAGAACTGGGTCGGGCATATACCTGTAGTACGGCACCTCCGATTCCACAAGGTTGTATTTAAGAGCAAGTTGCTGATGAATTATCCTGGCTACAAGGTTGTGTCTATGCAAGTACTCTCCGTTAGCTAGACGAGAACACCCGGAAATAATGTGTCTAATTGATTCTCCCGGCCGGTGACATGCCCGACAGATGTCAACTGTGCCGTCTTTCACAATGAATCTCCGGTAATTGTTCGTCATCATAACTTCGTCCATAATTGCAAAGACAAAACCTTCGGTTTCTCCAAAGAGGTCACCGAAACGTAGCCAGGCTACGGACGCTCGAAAATCTACATCGGGCCCGTGTAGGGCTCGGAAGAAGCGTCCGTGAAGCTCTTTGCTCTTCCATACCTCCAAGCGATCATTTGTGTCAAGCACTACTGGTTTACGCCAGTTCTCCTTAGCCAAGGAGAGCGGAGTGAGGCCCTTGTCAGCCGCAACCACATCTCGATGCATCCCCACGTCGGTTTCTAGAAAATATTCCCTGAGACTGCATACCTCGCGATTGTGGAGGGTCTTGGCGTTTAAAAAGCCACGACCTCCACATTTTCGCGGGATATACAGCCTCATAACCGATGACCGTGGGTGATGCAATCGATTTGCAGTCAGCAGTGTACGGACCCTCTGATCCAGGGCGTCAAGTTCGGTTTGAGTCCATTTGAGTATGCCGAAAGAGTACATCAATACCGGCATGACCCAACCGTTGAAAGCGCGCACCTTGTTTCCGCCTGATAGAAGACTATTAAGTACTTTTTTCAGGCGGCCAAAGAAGCGTTCCTTCAACGATTGCTTCATGTCAGTAACATTGATACCCAACGCTTCCGACATACCCAAATACTTATAGGTTTCGGATGCGGAAGGGCTCTAAGGTTTATGGAACTCGTGAGTTGGGTTCCCACGGATTCCATAATCTCTCCTCGCTTTACATGCATGACCGCACATTTGTCCACACCAAATTCCATCCTGATGGAGCTACTGAAAGTTTCAGTAATTTTCAGTAGCTCCTTCAGTTGTGAATCGGTATGAGCAAAAAGTTTCAGGTCATCCATGTAGAGGAGGTGCGATATAACCTGACCACCTCTCCTCAACCGATAGCCTAGACCTGAATCCTCTAATAGTGTGCTTAGAGGATTCAGTGCTAAGCAAAACCAAAGTGGACTCAAACTATCGCCCTGAAATATACCTCGCTCGATCCTTATCGGTTCGCTATTCCTCTGAATATTTCGACATCCTGGATAGCGAAGGACTGTCCTCCATGTCCTCATACACGTCATCAGGAAGGTGCGTAGAGTTGCATCCACTTTATACAACACCAGCACCCGCATGAGCCATGTATGTGGCACTGAGTCATAGGCCTTCTTATAATCTATCCAACATGTCGACAGATCCTTTCGGGAACGACGAACCTGTTGGCTAATGGCCATATCAATGAGGAGTAGCTCCTTAGTACCGCGGGACCCGCTCCTACATCCATTTTGAGAGGCAGACATGATGGAGTTGCTGTCAATATGGGTGTTAATTTTAGATTTCAAAATGGATGTAAGAACTTTATAGACCGTCGGTAAACACGTGATCGGCCTATAATTTTTGGGTTCCGCGGTGCTACCTGATTTATGGAGCAGGTGGGTTACTCCAGTTGTTAGAAACTGGGGTAGCGAACCAGACTCTAAAGCAGTCTGGAATTGAGATGCCAAGCGAGCGTGCGACCCGGAGAACCATTTGATCCAAAAGTTGTGCAGCCCATCCGGCCCTGGAGACTTCCAATTAGGCAACGGACGGACTGCACGAGCTACATCTTGGGGGCAGATGGTAATAGCCCCCATTTCTGGTACTGGATCGCAGGCTCGCTCAACAACCCGAGTCCAACTACCTTCGGTGTGACTGACAGGCACCGACCAGATATTGCGCCAGAATGAACACATGGCATCATCATCCGGTAGGCACGTGTCAGTGACACCTTGGTCTGATCGCTCCCAAGCTCTATAGACCCGCCTTTCATCGCTTTGGAAATTGCGATTCTGAGAATACCGCTCAACCCTTCGCTTGTACCGACGAATACGGTTTGCCCATGCATAAATCTTCTGCTTAAAAAAGTCGATGCGCTCTGTGACGCGGAACAAATAGTCTCGAGTACTAGTATCAGTCCCCGAGAACGCCCGCCTCACAAAGCGCATCACTCTAGGGCGTGTATTGCCCTCCCTGAAGCTAGTTAGCTTGCCAATGAGTGCTCTAGTCTCTCCGATACGACGCTCAATCCTGCACTGCCAAGCTGGTACAGCTGATTTTGGTCGTGTGGCTCTGTCACTGTCTGGGAATTTGACATGAGCCACACGACATATCGCAAGAGCTCCACAGTACAAGATTGAATGTGTATCAGTCAGATCTTTGCTGTCTTTTAAATAATAAGACAGCTGAGAGTCTAGAGCACACACCAGCGCCTTGTTTTTTTTATGCATGGGCAATCGAGGTAAACGAGGTCTAAGTTCAGGCGGAGTAGAGCGGTACTCACAGAAAGCATCCTCCAAAGCGCTCCTCAATTTTTCAATGCACTGGGGACTCACGGATATAGCCCTGTCATCATCCTCTTCATCAACGCGGTTGGGTCGCGGTGAAACACTGTTAAGTTGTACCGCGACCAATGACGAAGCAGGCGTAACATGACTATTCCGTGACTCGAGGCGTAGGCGATCAAGTACCACATCATCCAGCATATGGTTACGCTGGATGACCCGCACCTGATCCGACAGTCGTTGCGCCGAAACGTTGACACCTGGCTCAAGCACCTGAAACAGAGAGAGCATTCGAACACGGTACGCGGTCAGGTTGTTTCCTCCCTCTGTAGCCCCATAGTATGAGCGCATGACGTTTTCATTGATGGATTGTGTCCATCTCATGCGCTGCACACTTCCGCCGGGAGCTGGGACCCTGTCAGAAGCCGATGGGCCTCGAGGTCCTAAGCGGTCCGGCGGCCGGCGTCCTCCCCGTCGGCGAACAGGTGGTGGCGTCGTCGGCGGAGAGAAGTACTCGCCGCTCGAGCTCGACGCAACTGCCGCGGCCGGGGTCGTCACAGCGCTTACAGTGGGGCTGGAGACCGGCGGCGGCGAGGCGGAGCTGAGCAACGAGTCCGGGGATGGTGGGCGTGCACGTTTCCTTGCGGCAGATCTTGTCAACATTATTTTATTTTCATCATTTTATTGCAGTTTTTGTGCGGTGACACCTGTCATGTCACCTGCGGTTCGGTTGATTTTCTTCATTGTATTTGTTGTTGATATTCGTTGAAAAAAGTATGAATATTCTGATAATTCCTTTGATTTTTATAAATGTCTTGTGTATAATAAGTACTGTAAAATATAATGAAATCCAAAAATATCAGTTTTGTAGTAAAGAATTTGTTGACGTACGTGTTGCCGTGACAATTTTTTTTTTTTTTTTTTTTTTTATTATTAAAATGTCATAATTATAGCATAATTACGACATTGCTTAGAAACAAACAGCTCAATCCCAAGCTTTATTCTCTTCTAAATAATTTGTGATTTTAATTGCTATATTAAGACCAAACTTTGCAAAAGCAAAGTTGGTTTAATGGAAGTAAGTTTCGAATGTTCATGGGAGCTTGTTATAAAGTGTATACATTGACCCATGAACGAGTTGCCTACTCTGTGGAGACGAGTGTGGAGTGTGGATTTCCTTATAATTCGATATTTTTTTCATACATAAGATTTTCAAAGATGTGCAGATATAGACTAGTACTTGGACCTGGACTTGGACTTGGACCTAGACTTGGATCTGGATTTGCACCTGGACTTGGACCTGGACTTGGACTTGGACCTAGACTTGGATCTGGATTTGGACCTGGACTTGGACCTGGAATGGACCTGGACTTGATCCTGGACTTGGACCTGGACTTGGACCTGGACTTGTACCTGGACTTGGACTTGGACCTGGACTTGGACCTGGACCTGGACTTGGACCTGGCCCTAGACTTGGACCTGTACCTGGACTTGGACCTGGACTTGGACCTGGACCTGGACGTGGACGTGGACCTGGACTTGGACCTGGACTTGGACCTGGACTTGGACTTGGACTTGGACTTGGACTTGGACCTGGACTTGGACCTGGACTTGTACCTGGACTTGGACCTGGTCTTGGACCTGGACCTGGACTTTGAACTGTACCTGGACCTGGACCTATACTTGGACGTGGACTTGGACGTGGACCTGGACGTGGACCTGGACTTAGACGTGGACTTGGACGTGGACTTGGACTTGGACTTGGACTTGGACTTGGACTTGGACTTGGACTTGGACTTGGACTTGGACTTGGAGTTGGACTTGGAGTTGGACTTGGAGTTGGACTTGGACTTGGACTTGGACATGGACTTGGACTTGGACCTGGACTTGGACCTGGACTTGGCCCTGGACTTGGACCTGGACCTATACTTGGACGTGGACTTGGACGTGGACCTGGACGTGGACCTGGACTTAGACGTGGACTTGGACGTGGACTTGGACTTGGACTTGGACTTGGACTTGGACTTGGACTTGGACTTGGAGTTGGACTTGGAGTTGGACTTGGAGTTGGACTTGGACTTGGACTTGGACATGGACTTGGACTTGGACCTGGACTTGGACCTGGACTTGGCCCTGGACTTGGACCTGGACCTGTACTTGGACTTGGACTTGGACTTGGACCTGGACCTGGACCTGGACGTGGACTTGGACTTGGACCTGGACTTGTACCTGGACTTGGACCTGGTCTTGGACCTGGACCTGGACTTGGACCTGGACTTGGACCTGGACTTGGACCTGGACTTGGACTTGGACTTGGACTTGGACTTGGACTTGGACTTGGACTTGGACTTGGACTTGGACTTGGACTTGGACTTGGACTTGGACTTGGACCTGGACCTGGACCTGGACCTGGACCTGGACCTGGACTTGGACTTGGACTTGGACTTGGACTTGGACTTGGACTTGGACTTGGACTTGGACTTGGACTTGGACTTGGACTTGGACTTGGACTTGGACTTGGACTTGGACTTGGACTTTGACTTGGACTTGGTCATGGACTTGGACTTGGGCTTGGACTTGGACTTGGACTTGGACTTGGACTTGGACTTGGACTTGGACTTGGACTTTGAACTGTACCTGGACCTATACTTGGACTGGACGTGGACCTGGACGTGGACCACGGACTTGGACCTGGACTTGGACTAGGACTGGACTTGGACTTGGACTTGGACTTGGACTTGGACTTGGACTTGGACTTGGACTTGGACTTGGACTTGGACTTGGACTTGGACTTGGACGGACTTGGACTTGGACTTGGACTTGGACTTGGACTTGGACTTAGACTTGGACTGGACTTGGACTTGGACTTGGACGTGGACTTGGACTTGGACTTGGACTTGGACTTGGACTTGGACTTGGACTTGGACTTGGACTTGGACCTGGACTTGGACCTGGACTTGGACCTGGACTTGTACCTGGACTTGGACCTGGTCTTGGACCTGGACCTGGACTTTGAACTGTACCTGGACCTATACTTGGACTTGGACTTGGACGTGGACCTGGACGTGGACCTGGACTTGGACCTGGACTTGGACTAGGACTTGGACTAGGACTTGGACTTGGACTTGGACTTGGACTTGGACTTGGACTTGGACTTGGACTTGGACTTGGACTTGGACTTGGACTTGGACTTGGCCTGGGACTTAACATTACACGGACTGCTGGGGTCCCTGGATCGGGACCCGTGGGGGCGTCCCTACCGTTGGGTACGGGGCAAATTGCGTCCCTGGGCGCCCCCACTGGTGCAAAGTATGCAACCCCAGCTGCTAGAGGCGGTGGTATCCACCCTCTTCCCTGAGCGGGCGGGACATGTTCCCCCGGCGATGGTCTCACCCTCAGCCACAGACTCTCCAGAAGAGGAGGGCACCGATGTCCCCGAGGTGACGCAAGCAGAGACGGGAGCGGCCGTGTCGCGGCTCAGGGCCAAGAATAAAGCGCCCGGACCCGACGGAGTTCCTGGCCGAGCTCTCGTCCTGGCCCTGAAGGAGCTAGAGCCCCAGCTGAGGGGGCTCTTCACGGCATGTTTCGGGCAGGGTCAGTTTCCCAGTGTGTGGAAGGAGGGGAGGCTGGTCCTGCTCAGAAAGGAGGGGCGCCCCGCGGACTCGCCGTCCGCGTATCGGCCCATAGTGCTGCTCGACGAGGCGGGCAAACTTTTTGAGCGTATAATCGCAGATCGCCTCGTCGACCACTTGTGCGGAGACGGGCCGAACCTGGACGACAACCAGTTCGGTTTTCGTCGGGGGCGCTCCACCATAGACGCAATCATGCGCGTGAGAGCCCTGGCGGAGGATACGGTATCCCGGGGTGGGGTGGTGTTGGCGGTGTCTTTAGACATTTCCAACGCCTTCAACACCCTACCCTGGAGCTGTATTAGGGAGGCCCTGAAGTACCATCGGGTGCCTCCCTACCTCCGCCGCATAGTAGGGGCTTATCTGGAGGATAGATGCGTCATCTATCGGGGACGTGACGGTGCCAGTCGGCACCAAATGTCGTGCGGTGTTCCACAGGGATCGGTCTTGGGACCGCTCCTGTGGAACATCGGCTACGACTGGGTGCTGAGAGGCGAGCTCCCGTCGGGCGCCGACTTGGCGTGTTATGCGGACGACACGCTTGTCACTGCCCGGGGGAGCTCGCACAGGGAAGCGACGTTGATAGCCACAGCTGCGGTGTCACAGGTGGTGACCCGCATCCGGCGCCTGGGCCTGGAGGTGGCCCTTGACAAGTCGGAGGCCATGGTTTTCCATGGCCCCCGGCGTGCGCCAGCGCCGGGATCACATATCGTGGTCAGTGGTGCCCGGATAGCTGTCGAGTCCACCATGAAGTATCTGGGATTGGTGCTCGACAGCCGATGGGAATTCGGACCCCACTTCCGGCGGCTGGCGCCCAAGCTGATGGGTGCAGCAGGCGCGCTGTCAACGTTGCTTCCTAACATGGGGGGCCCGAGCGCCGCCTGTAGGCGGCTATACGTGGAAATCGTGCGGTCCATGGCCCTGTATGGGGCCCCTGTGTGGGCGATGGACCTGACGGCCGGAACACTCGCCATTCTGCGCAAGCCGCAGAGGGCGATGGCCGTCAGGGTCGTCCGCAGGTATCGCACGATTTCCTACGAGGCGGCTTGCGTCCTGGCCGGATCCCCGCCCTGGGACCTAGAGGCGAAAGTACTCGCGTCATTATACCGATGGCGCGAGGAAAAGCGGACACGGGGCTCCAGTCCGGCGCAGCGGCAGATTGAGCTGCGCCGAGAGGAGCTCCGTCAGGTCCTGGTGGCGGACTGGCGGCAGAGGCTTATGCGCCCTACCGCCGGCCTCGCTGCCGTCGAGGCGATCCGGCCAGTACTCGACGACTGGCTCGGGAGAAGGCACGGCTCCCTGTCGTTCAGGGTGACGCAGGTGCTGTCGGGGCACGGCTGCTTCGGCAGGTACCTGTGTCGCCTAGGCAGGGGGCCGGACGCTCGGTGCCACCACTGCGTCCAATGCGGGGGGGACACGGCGCAGCACATGCTCTCCGAGTGTATAGCTTGGGAGGAGCAGCGCCGTGTCCTCACAAATGAAGTAGGAGGCGACCTGACGCTGCCGGCAGTAGTGCGGAGGATGGCCGGCAGCACAGAGTCGTGGGACGCGGTGGTGTCCTTCTGCGAGGACGTGATGTCGCAGAAGGAAGCTGCGGAACGGGAGAGGGAGATCTCAACTCCCTTCCCGGGCCGCAGAAGACGCACCGGGCGCCGAAGAAGGGCGGATAACGCCCTCTTCCGCCCCCCCATGAATGGGTCCAGGGGCGAGGGACATGGGGAAGTCCCCGCCCCCTATTCGATGGACCCCGCGGCGGAGGCGCGCGCGAGTGTCAGCGCGCGCCTCTGAGGCGATGCACGGGGTAGCTTAACACCCCACTACCCCGTGCCGGAGACGAGGCCCGGGCAGACCGGGCCGGCACGAGAGTGTGGGGCTGCGGAAGAATTTAGACTCCCGCGGCCCTACGCGCGCTCGTGATAGAAGAGACACCGGGGTGGTTTTAGTCAGTAAAAGTCTGACAGACCCCGTCGTCCACCCTAGGGCGGCGGACATCCTATGAGGATTTCCACCCCGAAAAAAAAAAAAAAGGACTTGGACCTGGACTTGGACCTGGACTTGGACCTGGACTTGTACCTGGACTTGGACTTGGACCTGGACTTGGACCTGGACTTGGACCTGGACTTGGACCTGGACTTGGACTTGGACTTGGACTTGGACTTGGACTTGGACTTGGACTTGGACTTGGACTTGGACTTGGACTTGGACTTGGACTTGGACTTGGCCTGGGACTTAACATTACACGGACATAACATGCCAAAGTTTTAATTTCAGTTTCTGTTTTAAAATGCTTTACATTGTTTATATTACTTTACTAAAATCGTATTTCGACGTAAGACCTTCTAGTTTCTGTTTTCTAATATTTGTTTTATATTAATGTTATTAGTAATTAATTAATCAACACAGCATTAATCAACAGCATTTATCTGACAAAGAATCAAACGAAAGCTGACAATAATACGGTCGAAAATGGTCTTGTCACTTTATAAAAAATTACCTAATTTTGTGGAAGTTGGAGTTAATTCGCTGAAAAAAGATTATTTCAAAATTTAATAGTATTGTTATTATGATGGTTATGTAAAGTTTCAAATTTTATTTGGTCCTGTGATTACCTAACCTTCATTATCCTTATCGGTCGGACGAGGTTTTCTTTACATATTGTATACCAAAAATATAGTTGCCTTTAATTTTTATTGACTCTTAAGCTTCCCAGATACTATCGTACAATATTTAGTTAGATAGTGTCGAAAGCTTATTTGTTGTCAATGAACGCTACAAACTTGGGTGTGGAAGCCTGTTCTATCGGCTGATGAGCGTTGATCTTTAAAGATATTCTTGCGTATATACACGAGGCAAACAATTTGTTTAAGCAGGATATTAGGGTTATTGGACGATAATTTCCTATAGACATTGGGTCTCCTTTTTTATACAACAAAATTATTATTTTCTGATTCCGTCCATAGATGTGGCCGGCTTCCTCTTACTTTATTGCATAATATAGTTATAGGCTTCATTATTAGGGTTCTTGCTATATTAATATATTCATTTGCGATTCCATATTGACCTGGGCTTCTTTCAGATTTGACCTTTGTAATTTGAATTAAGATTTCAAGATCAGTAAATTCTGGAGTTGAGGATATATTTTTAATTTGGTTGGTAATTTTCCTATAGAAGTTCGCATAAAAATCAAATGCAATACTACAGTTTGTTCTAAAAGGATATAGTTCAACTTTATATATACCTAAAGATGAACTATATTGTTTTATAACGTGACGAGGGTATGGCTTAACCACGTTTTCCTATATAGTTTAAACAGTAGTATTAAATTTTAATTGAAAAGGAATCAAAAAAAACTAAGGTCGCAAAATAAATATCTAACATATCACAATTTGAACTTTCTAAGTATATCTTCGACACCAATGGCTAAAGATGAAGAAAAACAATTTGAGGAAACCTGGACTTATAAGTCTGAAATCGCCAACCCGCATTGAGCAAGCGTGGTGATTACGCTCAATCCTTGTCTGTATGAGAGGAGACCCGTGCCCAGCTGTGGGACGATAAAAAGGTTGAAGATGATGATAATGATGATGATGATATCACAATTGTCAAAAGAAAACCATCTACGTTTTTTTATATATAAGATGAAAATTTATATAATCAGATAATTTTTTGAAAGAGACCGTCAATACGCAATTAATACAGGACATATATCATTAACAACATTAATGCTGGACAAAGTGACGCCCGGGATACAATATTGGTGAATCATAAGCTCGTATTTATTTAAATTGATTAAATGACGGCTGTATAATGAAACGAGTTACTTTCATTACAATTATTCGAATGTACATAAATAATTCGCATGATCAGATTATGTAACTGAATGAGCTTGTAAGGCAGCATACACCCTTGCTATGGACTACGCATAGTGCTATGGTAACTAACACTTAGGTTGCCTTGTAAAACTTTTTAATCCCAGCTATGTGGAAAGTTTATAAACTTCTATATAAAATTCTCGTTTTACAGTTTTCGTTCCCATACTCCTCCGAAACGGCTTGACCGATTCTCATGAAATTTTGTGAGCGTATTAAGTAGGTCTGAGAATCGGTCAACATCTATCTATACTTAATATGTATATAAAGCTGAATAGTTTGTATGTTTGTTTGTTCGCGCTAATCTCGGGAACTACTGGTCCGATTTGTAAAAATATTTTTGCTTTGGATAGCCCATTAATCCAGGAAGGCTTTAGGCTACATAACATCACGCTGCGACCAATATGAGCTGAGCATAACTAATTCCACGCGAACGAAGTCGCTGGCACCCGCTAGTTTCTTATATTTCTAATACTTACGCGGGTGAAACCGCGGGGCGCAGCTAGTACTTCTATAAAATTTATTACAACCGTCGTAGTGCTGCACGTTTTGCACGCAATAGCAGTTGAGCCAGTGTCGCAAGCGTTGTTATAAAACCGCACTGTTGTGCGTGGGAGGCAGCTGTGGAGTTGTGGTATTACACTAATTACGCACAGAGGCGACGAACGCGACATTTTGTTTCTTTATTCTCAATTTAAAATAACGTAGTAAATTAAGTTAAGAAATGTCGGGACTACGTTGGTTTGAGGTTAGGTGAACCACCTTTTCATTTATTGTATTTTTCATATGCTATTAAATAGAACTTACTTTAAATACGTTGGTGTTTGTATAACGCTATTTATACTTGGCTAGTTCGATAAGAGCAGGTAATAAAGGGGAAAATAGGAAAAGACGGAAGGAAGCGAATTTCCTGCCATATCCTTTCAGTGGCAAAAAAATTGTGTAGTTCAAATCCGGGGTAAACTAATCATCATCATCATCATCCCAGTGTTAAATCCCAGTCGCATCCGAAGCCTTTTCAGCTTTGGAGTCTGGGGTTCGCTTTACCAGTCCAACTGCTGATATGGCTAAACTTCGACATTTTCCATGAAACGACTGCCGTCTGACCTCCACAACCCGAAGGCGACATCGAAGCATTGCAGTTAGACCAATTGTAGGACTTTTGAGGGCTCCAACAACCCGTAACGACTGCCACTAGATGTTCGTAGGGCAACCGAGACCAACGGCTTAACGTGCTTTCCGAGCCACGACCAGACCAGTACAAATATTCATATTCATGCATACAAATACTTGCACTGTGCGGGGATCGAACCCGCGCCAGATTGCGCAGCGGCCGCGTCCGCTACCGCTACGCCACGGAGGCTGTCACAAATCCGGGGTAAACTAATATAATGCTCAAATGTTTTTTGATAGCCATTTCTATAGTAGGATATTGTTTTGTGCATTCAGTGTTTAAACTTTTACTGCTTGTCAAGGTTTTCCATTTTATAAAAGTTTACAGTAAGGGTTATCATCACCATCACAGCGTTAATCCAAGTAGCGTCGGAAGCTTTTTCAGCGTTGGAGTCTGGCGTCCGCTTTATCGGTCTAACTGATGATTTTGGTTAAACTTCGGTATTTTCCGTGAAGCGACTGCCGTCTGACCTCAACCACACCCAGCACCCATTTGGCCTTGCATTCCAGTTAGACCAATTGTTGGAATTTTTGAGGGCTCCAACAACCCTTAACGACTGCCATTAGATGTTCGTATGGCAACTGGTACAGCTTAACGTGCTTTCCGAGGCACGACCTGACCAGTGCAAATATTCATATTCATGCATACAAACATTTGCACTGCGCAGGAAGTGAACCCACGCCTCCTCGCGCAGCGGCCGCTACGCCACGGTGGCTGTCGAAAAGTTTACACTAAAGTATTAGTAAAGTGGTATTGGTTTAGTATAAACCAATACCAGAAACAACGCTTTGACTAAAATTTCTTTGTGTAGAAATTAAGGTCGGGCATGACTAACCAAAGCCATAAATAAGGCAATAAAGCATTTACTAAAACTCAACGGTAAAAATCGTTCTGCGACTCACAGTCAATGAAATCCATTATGGCTTTTCAACTACAAAATGTTTGGTACAAGATCTCTGTATCAATCGCGCCCGTGGACTACAGATGGCGTTTCCCGAATATGGGCCACGCAGATGGTCATGGTTCACAGAAACTTTAGCACTCCACATAGAAGTCGTTACGACTGATGAAAGTGGTGCCATGTATGCGGGCCCTAGGTGTTACAATACATGCATACATAACCTATCTACCAATCTGGTTGTATAACAAGTGCACCACCCACCAGCAGATGTTTATTTGTAAGTAAGAAAGATTAGTAAAATACAATTGCCTATAAACTGTAATGATCTGTTGTAGCTCGTAAGCCAACACTAGATGGCGCTACTAGGCTCCCTCCAGTAGTTAGATGAGACAACGGACAAGTCACGGTAAATTAAAAATAAAATGAAGAAAAAAGACGGGGGGAGTGCTGTCAAGAGGTGACAGACGAAAGGAAATGGTTACTTCTTGTGATTTTCACATTAGTCCTTTAAATTAAAGCGATTTTCGGAAATTACTGCGAAATATATATACGTGTTGTCGTTGGTGCAAACTCTTTAATTATTGTGCTCGTGACAGGAGAAACGGGGTAAGTGCTTACGACTATTTAACGAAGTGTAGGTTGCTTAGCTTGTATGTTTAACAAGGCTGACTGTTTTATTTTGTCATCAGCCTATTGAAACGCCCTTACCCTTCTGGCAACTTATTGTGGATTAAGGTCCGGCCTTTGCTGACTTGCTCGACCCTGATTCCCTTCCGCTACCCACGGGATTCGGACCGTTTACAAAGTGACGTACTCGCCACGGTACACGGGAAGCTAGCTGGTCTTGGGACAGTACCAGACTAATTTTATTGTTTAAGTACATTGGTTCTGCTTTTCTACATTGTAAGAAAACTTGTGGTCGTTAAGTAAATTTGTGTTTCTTGTCTAGCTTGTCTTTCATTGCTCAGTAGCTTGAACCCCTGGACATTACATTGGCGCCCAAGGGTTTACTGAATGAAAGATGAACTAGGTATGGTAATCAGTATATTTTGGTAAATATTATAGATAAACGTGGGTGGAATTATAGATAATCGTTACAACTTTGAAAAATAATTTTGCACGACAAGCCTAATTGCAGATTTGTTATTTTTTTTTTTTGATTTTTTAAATTACCTACTATTGTTGTATTGTTGTTGTTTTAAAAACTACCTAGATACTATTGTTTATTAAAATTAACTACTATTGTTTCTTAATATTACATATTATTGTTTATTAAAATTGTAATACTGTGTTTGATCATGGATGTTAATTCACTGCATAAAGATGAGCTCGAGTTCGAATTGGCTTGTCGAGGAGTCTCTGATTGTAAGACCGTGGCGACTATGCGGAAATTTTTACGGGAAATGTTAGTACGAGAGCAGTCGGGCGAGTCAACTATTTCTTTTAAGGCTCCAAAATCCTGCATTGATAACCCGAGTAATGAGTTATTGGTTTGTGAAAAAAAATTATCGGAAATAATTTTACTTGTAACTGAAGTATCGCACAGTCCCGAACATTCGTTTTATAGTCGTATACACTCTCGTTTGACACACTTATCGAACCGTGCGAAACTTATTATTCCTTCTGAGCCTAGTGACATTGAAAAACACTTGACTTTGTTAAAGAACATTCAGGGAACCTTGTCGTCGCTAAAGCAACTTCAGCGAGAAGAAAGTGAGGAAGAAGATTTAATTTCGGAACATGACAAAGACATCTTACAGAAATCTCTGGGAGATGAAGCTGTACAGATAATGGATCAATTGGAAAAGCACCGAATCTCAGGAAAATCTTCCTTACTTAAGGACGGTGATACGGAAAATCACCAGAATCATGCATTACACTTTGCTGTTGCCAACGCTGACTTACCACGGACACATTTAGAGGAACGTAGTCTTTTCTCACATCATCAGGGCATACAAAGGTCATCCACGTTTGATAATGGCTTCTGCAAACGTAAGTTGGTCCCCATTAAAGATTGGGGTGTCAAATTTAGTGGTAAGGGTATTGTAAGTGTAAACGCGTTCTTGGAAAGAATTGAGGAACTTAAAGAAGCACGGAATGCTGCCGATGAAGACTTATTTCGTTATGCCATAGACTTCTTCGAAGAAGAAGCGCTAATATGGTTTAGGGCCAATAAAGGTGCAATAACTAACTGGGCTCAATTAGTGAGGCTACTGTTGGACACATTTCAGCATCCATGCTACCAAGAGGAACTATTAGAGGAGATTAAACGGAGAACACAAAGCAATCAGGAAAGTATTTTGATATACATAGCTATTATGCAGAATATGTTTAATCGGTTACCCACTCCTATCGCCGAGACACAAAAACTGGCAATACTTAAAAGGAATTTACAACCCTACTTCCAGAAGGCCATATGCCGAGACACATTCGATTCAGTGAGCGAATTAACATCCGTTCTAAGGATTATTGAACGCACCAAATTAAGCTGTGATAATTTCAAGGAACCTACCCAAGGTGATCAATCTCTGGAAAGAGATTTAGCGTATCAAGGAAGCACTTCTAAGACATCGCAAAATGATAACACGACTGAGGTGGCAGCCATAGATAACAAGGAAGTACCCTCAACAAAATGCTGGAACTGCAGAACCCCAGGGCATCGTTTCAGAGATTGTAAGTTGCCAAAACAAAGACTCTTCTGCTACAGATGTGGACGTTTCGGAAAAACCACAAACAAATGTTCATGCAATGCTACCAATAAGGGAAACGACAATACCGGGTCGATGCCGGCCGGTCGTACCCCGAAAAACTAAGTCACTCCACTACGGATGAGTGGCAACAATGGCTACATACCATTTCGATTTTTTTTAAAACAGGTAAGATCTGTAATATTAATAAGCACTACCAAGACAATCGATATTATGCGGAAATAAAAATCTTGAATCAATCGTTTGTGGGATTATTGGATTCTGGAGCAACTGTATCGGTCATTTCGCAGAACTTTGCAACTAAAATGAAGAAATTGGGGTTTTCAGAACGTAAAGTCGACAAAGAAATGATATCGACGGCTGATGGGACCTCACATACAATGGATTCCATTGTACATTTACCTATTGAATTTTCGGGGAAATACAACGTGGTAGATTTTTATATCATGAACTCTTTAAAACATGATATTATATTAGGTATGAATTTTTTTGAGTCATTTCATTTAATTGTAGGAGCAGGAAAACCGGTTGCTGACATTACGGAAATTAACGTCTCACAACCTGTGATTTCGAGGGACGAACTTTCTGTTCAACAGGCAGAGCGCCTGGACAAATTATTAGAGGAAATGGCAGCAGAGATTGGTAAAGGTTTAGGAAGAACCACCTTAATCAAGCATAGAATTGACACAGGAGAAAGTTTGCCCATCAAACACAGACAGTACCCCTTGGCTCCTCCAATCATGGCGGAAATTGAAAAGGAAATCCAGGAAATGCTAAACAATGACGTAATAGAACCCTCTTTCAGTTCATGGCGTTCCCCGGTATTATTAGTGAAGAAATCTTCTGGAAAGAATCGTTTATGTCTCGACAGTCGTCAGTTAAATAAGGTTACAGTAAAAGACTCTTATCCACTACCTAGAGTTACCACCATCTTAGATAGCCTAAAAAATGCTCTCTTTCTATCAACTATCGACCTACGATCGGCCTTCTGGCAGATCCCACTAGAAGAAACAAGCAAGGAAAAGACTGCGTTCGGACTCGCTGGAAAAGGGCTTTTTCAATTCAAAGTCATGCCATTTGGGCTAAGTAATGCATCTCAAATACAGCAACGTTTGATGGATCGTTTATTCACGCCGGAATTAGAAAGTAGGGTGTTCACTTATTTGGATGATATCGTCATTTGTGATGACAATTTTGACAGTCATTTATCGTCATTGACACATGTAAAAAATCAGCTTAAGAAAGCAGGCTTGACGATCAATCTGGAGAAATGCGTATTTGCAAGGTCATCCTTAAAATACTTAGGCTATATTGTAGATAAGGAAGGGTTACGTACAGACCCGGACAAAGTTAAAGCTATACTCGAATATCCCAGGCCTGTGACATACACGGAGTTAAAGCGTTTTATTGGTTTAGCAAGCTGGTACAGGCGGTTTGTGGAAAATTTTGCCATTGTTGCAGCTCCATTACATGAACTGACTAAGGGTGGCAAGAAGACTAAACGCATTGTTTGGAATAAGGAGGCAGAAGATTCTTTCTTAAAATTAAAGACTGCACTAACTTCTACACCTGTGCTGAGGGTACCAGACTTTACAAAACCCTTTTCTATTCAATGTGATGCTTCTAACAGGGGAACTGGTGGAGTTTTGTTCCAAATAGTCGATGATCTGGAGGTTCCTATTGCTTACACTAGCAAAAAACTGTCGGAAAGAGAATGCAAGTATTCAGCGTCGGAACGAGAACTGTTAAGTGTTTTGCATGCTGTAGAACAGTTTCGACCTTATGTAGAAGGAAATCATTTTAAGGTAATTTCCGACCATAGTGCCCTTCAGTGGCTACACCGAAACAAAGACCCCCATGGACGTTTAGCGAGATGGGCTATGCGCTTACAACAATTGATTACGAGATAGTCCATCGCAAAGGTAAATATAACACTGTACCAGACGCCTTATCAAGAGCGATTGAAGAAGAAATTAACATTATAGAAATAAGACCAGAACATAAAGATGAGTGGTATAAATCAAAAGAGGATCTGGTACTGTCTGGGAAGAGTGATCCAGATTGGATAGTCAGTCAAGGACAATTATGGAAATATATACAATTGAAACAGTTTCCCAATGAAAATGACAGTTGGAAACTTGTAATTCCAGAAAAGCTTCGTCAAGGAATCCTAAAAGAATGCCACGATAACCCCACAGCTGGTCACTTCGGTGTCAAAAAATCAGTCAACCGCGTGAGACGGCAATATTTCTGGCCGAATTTGATTCAGGACATGAAAAACTATGTAAGTAAATGTGAGGTGTGTGCGAAATACAAAAACTCACAAAGTAGGCCATCTGGCCTAATGGGAAAGCAACGAGAGGTAACGGAACCCTTCCAGATAATATCTATGGATCTGATGGGACCCTTCCCAAAATCCAAGCATGGCAATACTATGCTGCTGGTTATTACATGCTGGTTCA